>RQTK01000011.1:864943-898193 GCA_003991915.1 Elysia chlorotica
GACGGAGAGAGAGAGGGAGAGAGAGAGGGAGAGAGAGAAAGAGGCAAACAGATAGAGAGAGAGAACAGTCGCTGGTAAATCTCATGGAAAAAACACAACCGCCTTTTTTTCTTTTGGCAAGCAAACGAGCAAGCGCGGAAACCCCTACGTGCCATGTTATGACGAGGGTGTAACGAAGCAGGGGAGATTACCAACAAATAAAATGACACTTCAAGTCAAAACAAACTTTGGCTTCGAGAGTCCGCCTCGTCTTCCCACCCGCGTATCTAGCAGTGGTTCCCACTCAGTGGTTGTCAGTGGTTCTCGAAGGTCTGCGTCTTCTATTCATGACGTGTAGATCTAGGTCTAGTTTTCAGTGGTTCTCTCAGATTCCGTCTCTTTACACTAGGTATTTTTATGATTATCTAGATCAAGGTCTTAGTAGATCTAGCACCACTGCATGTAGATCCGTTATAGTTCCCAGTGGTTCCCACAAATTAGGTCTACGTCTTTTTACATTATGTATTTTTATGTATAATTATCTAGATATAGTTCTTAGTGGATGTATTACGGTTACGTGTATATCTGGGTATCGTTCTTAGTGTATCTATCACCTCTACGTAGAGTTGTCAGTGGTTCCCTCAGATCTCGCCTTTTTACCACTTATAGTTTTATGTAGGCCCTATATCACTCTAGATCTAGTTCTAAGTAGATCTATAGCTACTGCGTATATATATATAGATCTAGATCTATCGCCGCTCCCTAAAATTACGCCTTTTTACCATAGCGTGTAGATCTTGATCTATTTATCACTGATTATCTATGACTACATCTTCTCACCACAATGCGCGTGTATCTAGATCTAGTGTTCATTGCTTCTTTTAGAACACGTTTTATCACCATAAAGTGCATACATCGTTTATCACCATAAAGACTTTTAGTGCATACATCGTTTATCAGCATAAAGTGCATACATCGAAGTCTCATGTGTCTCAAAAAAGATAATAATGATACGATGAACTGCATAAGTCAGATTTAAAAAAAAAACAACTCTACTTCAGGATTTTATATCTAATATCCATGCCTTATTACCTTCCGACCCCCACCCCCATCTTTTTATGCCTCTGTCCCTCTCTCAGGGGGGCGCGGTGGTCCTAGGGTAAAACATAAGCTTCCGATACAAAATGTCCGGGTTCAAGCTCTGGCGATTGCGCTCCCTACTGGTTGGGTCGGTGTCAGTTTAATGTGACCGGCTGAGACAGGAGTCATAGTATCCTCGCACTGTCTCGTGTGTGGCAGCACATAAAATTGTCAGACGTCAGTCTTGGGGCCCGTCCACAAAACAGCCTACATAATGCTGCTGTTGGACGTTAAACCAACTCAAAGATCAAGGTCTTAGTAGGTCTATCACCACTGCATGTAGATCTATGTCTAGTTCAGATTCCGTCTTTTTACACTATTTATTTTTATATATAATCGTCTAGATCTAGTAATGTTCTTAATGAATCTATCATAACTAAGTGTAAACCTGAGTCTAGTTTTCAGTGGTTGCATCAAAATCACCATTAGTATATATCTAGATCTAGTAATGTTCTTAGGGGATCTATCATCACTACCTGTAGATCCGGGTCTAGTTCTCATTGATTCCCTAAAATTACGCTTTCTACCATAGCGTGTGGATATTGATCTATATATCACTGTTTATCTATGACTACATCTACTCACCACACTACGCGTGGATCTAAATCTTGTGTTCATTGGTTCTTTCAGAACATGTTTTATTACTATAAAGTGCATACATCTAAATCTCCCGTGTCTTAAAAAAAAAAAGAACATATTTACAAGGCTATCTGTCTTAGTCAGGTTTTTTTCTAATTATACTTCAGGTTTTATATCTAATATCCATGCCTTCTTTCCTTCCGATCTCCAACCCCCTTTTATGTCTCTGTCTCTTTGTCCCTCTCTCTCTCTCTCTCTATCTCTCTCTCCCCCTCCCCCTCTCTGTCTCTCTTTTGTTAGCTATGTTCTCTTTCAGATTCGTATCTGGTCTGTAGTTCTTATTTGCCTCTCTTTGTCTTTTGCTTCATCTCTTTCTCTCTCTCCTCAACTTCACTCCACCTGTGTACTCTAAATCAATACCTCCTACCTCCTCTGTCTCTCTTTCTACCTCTCTCTCTCTCTCTCTCTCTCTCTCTCTCGCTCTCTCTCCCTTCCTCTCACTCTGACTGCCCCTCAGCTTGCTATCTTCTTGCCTCCTAATCTATGCCCCTCCCCCCTTTTGTATCTCATTTCATCCCCTTTCTTTCCTCTCTCTCTCTCTCTCTCTCTCTCTCTCTCTCTCTCTCTCTTCCTCTCACTCTGACCGCACCTCAGCTTGCTATCTTCTTGCCTCCTAATCTCTCTCCCCCCCCTCTACCTCTTCTACCCCTTTCTCTCCTTCCCTCCTCTTTCTCCTTCACCTCTTCTCTCTTCTTTCCTTTTCCACTCCTCTCCCACCTTTTTCTACCTCCGATTCCCCCCCGCCCTCTTTTTTTTCTCTCCCTCCCCCGTCTCTCTCCACCCCCTTAAGTCGCGTCGTCGACACTTGTAGAAATTCACACCATAATATTCATGGCACTGTTAAGAGTTCCCTCTAGAGCAAACATGTTTGCCCAGCAGCGATAACAAACGTCGCTTGAAAAGCTTGAGAAGCTACCGCAGCCACGGCTCGCTTGCTGAACACAGCACGGTGGCACCCGCTCCTCCTACTGGCTCAATAAAGACCTTGCGATAGTGAGACCAAATATCGAAAACGGAGACATTACGCTAAGGAATATGCACCGGCGTCCAATCATGCCTAGAGCAATGGAGCCAATGAGCGATCAGAATACCCCCATGTTTACGGGGCGTGTTTATGTAATCTGTAATAGTCGTGTGTATAACAAAGCCTGTAATGTGAGGGGGTGTTTGTGTGAGTGTGTGGGGAGGGGGGATATGTTGTTTACTTGCTGGGTGTAAGGTGCGTGGCTTCTAATCGGAGGATACGCGCAATTCGATTCCCGATCGGACTACCTTGTACTGAACTGGTTAAGTTGGCATAGACTTAGCGGTCCACACGACATAGGATAGTATCATCCATAGCATGTCCCGTAGGCTCGGGATTTTCTAATCTCTCATTTTATTGCTGTTGCTGCTGCTGTTGCTGTTGTTGTTGATGTTGTACCGTACTGGTCAAATTCGCATGGACTTTGCACTTCACGCAACAATATAGGATGGTTTTACTATTACTTATATCACGCCCCTTAGACTTGGGAATTCTAATCGCTCATTGTATTGTTGTTGCTGCTGTTGTTGGACTACCTTGTACCGTACTGGTTAAGTTGGCATAGATTTTTCAGTCCACACAACCGTATAGGATGGTATTATCGATATCACACCCTTCATACTTGGGATTTTCTAATCGTTCATTCAGTTGTTTTAAACGCTGTTATTGTTGTTGTTGTAAACGCTGTTATTGTTGTTGTTGTAAACGCTGTTATTGTTGTTGTTGTAAACACTGTTATCGTTGTTGTTGTAAACGCTGTTATTGTTCTTGTTGTAAACGCTGTTATCGTTGTTGTAAACGCTGTTATTGTTGTTGTTGTAAACGCTGTTATTGTTGTTGCTGTAAACGCTGTTATTGTTGTTGTTGGACTACCTTGTACCGTACTGGTTAAGTTTGCATAGACTTTGCAGTCCACACAACGCTATAGGATGGTACTATCGGTATCACACCCCTTAGACTTGAGATTTCCTAATGGCTCATTTTGTCCCAAGGTCTATGGAGCCATCGATTTTGCCCAGCTCTAATACGCCCAGTAGACTCACCCAAACTTCCCACTGCTTTGGGGCATCCTAGCCCATGTTGTAGAGTGTTGCTCTAAAAATCGGGAGGTCTCCGATGAAAAACCCAAGTTCGAGCATTACATCCATCGAACATCACCCCCTACTGGATCGTTCCATGCTAGTGTGAGATAGAGGCCCTGGTATTCTATCTCCGTCTCTGTGTGGCAGAACGTAATGTCATCAGACGTCAATTTTGGGTGCCATCGACATATCGGATCCTGCATGGCGAACATAGAAGACAAAATACTAAATTAGAGGGGTCGAACTGGCTCAAATGGTCCCAGGATCGAAAGGTACGTGCTTCGAATCTTATGATCGGTCAAAAATGTATTTTTTCCGATTTCGTCCTTTACTGGTTGTGTCGATGTCAGTTTAATGTGATTGGCTGAGACAGGAGCCCGTGTATCCCATCTCCGTTTCTGTGTAGTGAAACGTATTGTCATCAGACGTTAGTCTTGAGGTTCGTCCACAATATGGTCTATATAGCGCTGACGCTGGACATTAAGCAACAAAAAAAATAATCTCTCTTAAAAAGGATTGTCTTCCATGGACCTCCTGCGTAGAAAGCCAATGCTCTACCCAAGTACTACCACCCGCCACAGGGATACACAGAAAACGTGATCGATCGCATTAAAATACATGTACAGACACATATTCAACCAGTAGGGAACTGGGCGTACAAATCGAGGATCGAACGCTTTACCTCCCCCACCCCCTCACCCCCTTCGCCACAGCACCCTCCACCACCACGGTCACCCCCCACCCCCCATCCTTCTCCCTTTCTTCGACCATTCACTACCACTATGGACACCCATCCAGCAGGCTGTTCTACTGAGGATGTGGAGGGTCGGGTACTAGCTAGCTTAGCTATGGAACCAGAGGCATGAATAAGTGGCCGTGTAAGGGCCACTCTTGGGCCACTCTTAGGCCACTGTGTGAGCTCTCGGATCACTTGTCCAACACGCTCTCCACTGGATTGTCTAGAACTTTTGTCATTTTTTTCTCCCTTTTTTTTTAGGTTGGTTATGAAGTGCAGGGTACAGTGCATGTATGGGCGAGAACAAAGAGAGGAGGGGAGGGAGAAAAAAAGAGGGAAGGCGGGGAGGGGAGATAGAGGTTGAGGGAGAGGGAGGAAGAGATAGAGAAAGAAAATGAGACAGGGGGTGGGGAGAAAGAGACAGACAGAACGACAGAAAAAGATAGAGGAGACAGGCACAGAGAGAGTGAGCGAGAGATAGATAGATAGATAGATAGATAGAGAGAGAGAGAGAGAGAGAGAGAAAGAGAGAGAGAGATAATCATATAGACAGACACAAAGTGAGAGATGGAGAGTTGTTACGGATGGACAAGTCTGAAAATAAAGATCATTTTAACCTCCCTCCCCCTTTCAGTTTCTCCCCTTTCAGTTCTTCTTTCCACCCATCGCTAAATAACCACCAAATAGGATGAACAAAAAACAAAATAAAAAACCAAAACAAACAAAACACATTTTATTTAAGTTCTCTTAAAACAGGTAGGGGTAATGTTCTTGCTTTCACCCCCAAACTCACCCGTCCTAAAAAAAAAAAAACAGGAAAAAAGGAAAAAAAAAACAACAACGATGTTTTACGAAAAACGAAATGATTAAAAAGCAACAATTAATCCATTTTCTCCTTACCATTGACTCCCATGTCTTAAGTAATCACTGTGACTCTCAACCTATTTTCACATTCTTCGAGTACCATTTCGATAAAACAGTATTTAATTTGAGGACGGTTGAACACCACTCGGTTTGCGTTTACTTTGTTGGGCTTATTTTTTTTTACAATTTTTTAACTCTTGGATAAAGAAGTGCATTTGGGGATATGAAAAGAAATTTAATTAAAGTCTGAAACGTTAATTCTGTATCTCCATTTCATAAATAAAACACATAACAGAAGGAGGATTGGAAGTTGTAGAATGTTATCTAAGATTAAGAAAAATTACAAACTTTATTAGACAGTAATTATTTTGTTATACGCGTTTTTCTCATTCAAGTTTCACTACAAAGGAAAAGATTGCATTCAAAATAAAATATTGGCGACCAAAGAAATCATGGAGTCGTTGCAGTAATGGAATTATTAACGTCATCATGGCAAAATCCCTGGGGGTTATTTTGCTTCTTGTTAAAACAAATCTTGTGGAAAAACAACAACAAACAAACAAAAAAATTTCACATTTTGAGTTGGGGATTATACACTGAAGTCAGTAAAAACAGACATGTAAAACTGTTATCAATGCTTTGAAAGTTGATGTACAGCATTGAAATTTTAGATAATTCAGTCAATAAAGATAATTTCCACATATAATCATAGAGCTCGGTGGAACGAGGGTAGAGAGCACAGTTTGTACTGGGAAGCTTTCAAGTTATTTCCCCATTCAGCATGTGACGATGCATGCTACTGGTTCAGGTTGGATCGGTGTCATAGAACATTGGATAATTATTGTGACCGTCCAATTCCTGGGTATATTCACGTGGTGTTTGGGACATTTTAAACCTTAGGACACTTTAGATTTACAGAGAGATATACAATTTCTCTCATCGATGGTATTCCTCAACATAATTCAGTTTATATTGTCACATTTTTTTGGACCTGTGTCTAGGTAAAAAGATTGGTTAGTTCTGTAATGTGAAAGTCAGCGGCCATGCAAAATTGCGGACGGGTCCTAGACAAACGTTTGACAATTCTACGTGCTGCCATACATATATGCTTCAAGGATCCAGGGTTCCTGTCTCAGCAGGTCACATTATCATACCGGTACCGACCCAACCAGTAGGAGACGAAACCCGACAAATAAATTCACACGATCGTGGGCTTCCTTATCGGGGACCCCCAGGTAGCTAGGATAGGAGATGAAACCCGACAAATAAATTCACACGATCGTGGGCTTCCCTATCGGGGACCCCCAGGTAGCTAGGTAATCAATAAACTTTGTACTTTATCGATATCCCCTTTTTATATCACTTGACCTTCGGGATTCTTAAGTACCATATATATAAACATGACCCTTAATCATTGTCTGAGTTATCAAACATCAAGTTTGAAATCTTAGATCCTGATCTAGATCTAGATCTAGATCTTTGAAGGGGGTCTGGTAGCAGTGGTAGGTTTCAATATCCAAGCCAATTGGACAAAAGTGAAAACCAATCGATATGTCGTTGCCCCAAGTTGTAAAATGGGCTATACCATTTTTGGAATACTATTAATATTTTGTAGTTAGAAAAGAAGTTAGGCCAGTTTGCAACTGCGATAACCTTGTCCAAGACTTTATGATTTGTCTACCAGCTCACTTAGGATCTTGTGACCACAAGGTAGCTATGACATAACCGATTCCCTACGGCATGGGTTTGTTTTGTTCATTCATTGGTCCCATAAGTATAGGGTAGAGCTTTGATTGGAGGTACGTGTAGGTTCCCTAACCTAATGTCTTCGTGTTCGATTTGGATGCTGTAATCACAAGGCCTCTAGTCTTAGTCTTAGCCAACTCCCATGGGTCTGCGATATTTGGAGATGACCCTAAGGAGGATAACTCTACGTGACTGGGAACTCGAGTGTGAGAGCGGTGAGAGTGAAGCCCCTTGGTTTGTCACCTTAGTGGCCTTTTGTCTTCGAGAGTGCCGTTTTCTTATCTTTAGGAGAAACTGCTTTGTCTCGACTGAAGCACTGGTGCCGTTTGTCTTTCTCTAGGATTACACGAGGCATGAAAAAGTTTACCGTCTTGAACAACACGAAGCATGAAGGGTTTACCATGAATATTATATTTCAGTTTTATAGAGTTAGGGGCTTCGTGGAACTGAAGTGAACTTAAGGAGGATCTGGGTGAACCGGTGAGTATGTTTATGTAAGGTATGGGGAATATTGTACAAACACGGAGAGAGAGAGAGAGAGAGAGAGAGAGAGAGAGAGAGAGAGAGAGAGAGAGAGAGAGAGAGAGAAGAGAGAGAGAGAGAGAGAGAGAGAGAGAGAGAGAGAGAGAGAAAGAGAGAGAGAGAGAGAGAGAGAGAGAGAGAGAGAGAGAGAGAGAGAGAGAGAGAGAGAGACAGAGAGACAGAGAGACATGCGTAAGAATAGTTACCAGTTCTTGACATTAAAGAAGAAAAGAGGAAAAAAAAACAACACACCAGAAATCTATAAAAAAAAACAAGTATCATCTTATATAGAACAATTATTTCTGAACCGTGCTTAAAAATAGTAATCATTCCTCTGAGTCTCTGCACACAGAAAGGACACCTGCAAAAAGCCAAACAGATGGAGGAAGACGCGAACAAGTCAAAGCGCCACCACCCGGAACTCCTGAGACCAGGTTTGTCGTGGTGTATGGTTTGCAGTGTCACATCACACCCAGCTACGCATGAGCAAATGCACGCACACATTGGTAAAGAGGGAAAAATGTCTTTTTGTCTTTCTGTTTGCGTTTTGTGTCGGGTGATTCCTGAAAATTTTTCACATAATTCCTCCTCCTCCTCCTCCTCCTCCTCTCTCTCTCTCTCTCTCTCTCTCTCTCTCTCTCTCTCTTTCTCTCTCTCTCACTCTCTCTCTCTCTGTATCTCTCTCTCTCTCTCTCTCTCTCTCTCTCCCTCTCTCTCTTTGTCTCCGTTCCTTTATCTTTCTCTATACAACTTTCTATTTCACTTTTTCTCTCTCTGTCTCTTCCTCTCTGTCTCCGATCTCTCCCTCTCTATATCTTCCATATACCTCCTCTTTCTCTCCCCCTCTCTCTTCCTTCATCCCCCCTCTCTCTCTACCCTCCCCCTCTCTATCCCCGTCTCCTCCTGATTCCCCGATCGCCCTCTTCTCGCCAGCCTCGAGTTTCCCTCCCACCGCCAAAGTTTGCTTAACAAACTAAACAGTCGTTCCTCTTCAGTTCTCGCCCGCCCGCTCTCCGTCTCGCCCGCCCACATTCTCTCTCAGTAGACTGACTTCTCCGGTCTCTCAGTATTGTACAATGCCCTGCTCTAAAGACCAAATGCAGGATTTGCGATCTATATGATCATAATGTATGACATAATCTGGTATGGGGGGCGCGTTGGCTCTGGGGTAGAACATCGACTTAGGACGCAAAATGTACGGTTCGAACCCTGTTGATTTCTCTCCCTACTGGTTGGGTCGGTGTCAGTTTAATGTGGCCGGCTGCGACAAGAGTCATGGCATTCCCGCCCTGTCTCGTTTGTGGTGGCACATACAACTGTCAGACGTCAGTCTTGGGGCCCGTCCACAATATAGCCTATATAGTGCTGATGTTGGACGTTAAACCAACTCAACTCAACCCAACTGGCATAGCTATTTGGTTTTCTGTCTGCTCATTCATTCAGTTACGTGAGTCTAGGATAGAGCTATGATAAGACACATTTCATATTTTTTAACCAGCAATTTTTGTTTTCCATATTGAGCCCACCGAGGCCTATAGTGAAATCAAATACAGTGGCAAAGGGTATATCCATCAGCGTTTAACCATGGCTTTTTACTCGTGACTTAAGAAGGCAATGATCAGTGAGAAAACCACATGCCTAACGGGCTGGATCATGTCTTCCGTTACCATTGTGTGAATCAGTCTGCGGGCCCCGTAATGGCAAGGCATGTAATTCGTTCATTAGACCACCAGGACCTACCTCTCGTCCAAGCACACACGGCGCTACGAGCTCTACAGCTGATGGCCGAACCCACAGAAAAGATATCATGGAGAATCGCAACTCAAGATTACACTCTGCGCCCAACAAAACTCAGTACGAGACTGCATGATATTTGATTTGTTTTTTGTTTTGTTTTTGTTTTTAAGACCGTGAAAAGCGCGCCAACAGCCAGAGAACTCTCCCAACTTGAGTTGTGATTCTGTATATTTTATTCTGTGGTCACTCGTGACTTAAGAAGGCAATGATCAGTGAGAAAACCACATGCCTAACGGGCTGGATCATGTCTTCCGTTACCATTGTGTGAATCAGTCTGCGGGCCCCGTAATGGCAAGGCATGTAATTCGTTCATTAGACCACCAGGACCTACCTCTCGTCCAAGCACACACGGCGCTACGAGCTCTATAGCTGATGGCCGAACCCACAGAAAAGATATCATGGAGAATCGCAACTCAAGATTACACTCTGCGCCCAACAAAACTCAGTACGAGACTGCATGATATTTGATTTGTTTTTTGTTTTGTTTTTGTTTTCACACTAGTGAAAAGCGCGCCAACAGCCAGAGAACTCTCCCAATTGAGTTGTGATTCTGTAGATATTTTATTCTGTGGTTTCTTTCTTTTAAATGATAAAAAATGATGGTTATTCCTAGGCGTAGTTAAGAAAAATAATTTATGAATGAAATTAAACATGTCTTTCTAAACGGGCGATACTCCATTTTCTTTGATCTATGTTTGTTCCTTTCTTCTAAAAGTGTCTAAAACAAATACCTTTGAATAAAGCAATAGTTATCTGAAGTAGGTTTATGTTCTTTAAATAAATCATGTTTATTTTGTTTAATACACGTGCATAAACATTGGCTATTCAAGAACAATGCATAGCGTTCATCTTTTGTTTCGTGTTGCTCTTAATACTTTGCAAATTGTTTGGAACACAGATAAAGATACGACAGTTAACACATCGTTGTTGACTTTAAACTTGGAAATAAAAAAAAGTGTATATACATGTATTAAAATGAGAGACACCTCTTGAAATTGGGAACGGTGACCACAAATATGCAGTGATTTTGTGACACTTGAAAGTTTTGCCCAATAGCAATCCCATTTCACAGAAGGTTATTCAACGTTGTTGGAAAACATGAGTGATGATGTTCATTCAACACGTGGAAGGAGGCGCGGTGGCCCTGGGATAGAACATCGGCGTCCGACACAATAGGTCCGGACACACTAGTAAAAAGCGCGCCAACAGTCAGAGAACTCTCCAAGCGAACGCTGGACAAACAATGGCGGCTCCACGTCCTAGCGACTCCACCCGGTTTTCACGGACTGAAGAGTTCTCCAAAAACCTCAGGCCGAATTTCGTCACATCCTCGGCGCGAACTTCTGTCAACACAACGGCTATAACCATAAAAACGCCTGAAAATTGGCGATGCTCCAATTATTTTAGATCCTTGTTGTTCTTTCTTTCTTTTAAATGATTAAAAAAAATGATGGTTATTCGAAGGCGTAGCTGAGAAAAATAATCTATGAATAAAATCATACATGCATAATCTAAACAGGCGATACTCCATTTTCTTTGATCTCTGTTTTTCCATTATTTTCACTGACAAAAACCATTATTATTTTTTGAAATTGTTTAAACACTTACCTTTGAATTAAACAATACATGTTTATATGAAGTAGGTTTATTGGAAAGTATGAGTGATGGTGTTCAACATTATAGAAGCGTAATGGTGTTATTTTGTAGAACTTGGTATAGTTATATTGTGCTGACATTGGACGTTAAACCAACTGAACTCAATTAAGGACTTAGTTCTAGTTGTGCGCTTCATGTTGATTTTTATAGACTAGATTATCATTGTTAGTATTGTTTAGCATTATTTACTAATCTGAGACCGCTATTGCTTGATGATCCAATTAAAACCCAAAGTAGAGCTCCGTGTCTTCGAGAAAATTTTAAAACTCTTGGTGATTTAATTAATATTACTTATAGAATTAAAACCAGTTGTACCAATTTTTCGCAATGAGAGGCAGTATACACGTATCATTGGATTCTGACTACCCTAATCACAATTTCACATTAAAGTGACATTAACTCGCCATATAAAAAAGCAGGCTGTGCCATGGACTGGGTTAACTGGGACTTGGTTGGTCACATTCTACTGACACCTACCCCAACAGTGCGTCGGCCCCATTGAGGCCCCATCGAGGCTCGAACCCGAACCTCCTGCATCGGCAGGCAACGCTCTGAACACAAAGCTGCCATGCTCCTATTTATATTGCAGAAATGCCCAGTATCGATTACTCTTTCTGTGAATATTAATATTTGGCAGGTTTTAGTTACACTGTACATCGATGATAAACCACCAATATTAGCTACCGATCGTCACCTCCGTTGTTAAACGTCCTATGTCATTTCATAAGTTCTCTAAATGTTTAGTATTTCAGAAACGACATGGGACATTGTACAACTGAGGTGGCACGATATGGGGACCACCTGAGCTGTGAGGAGACGGGGTGGCTGCCGCGCGCCATTGTATGCACTAGGCTGACGGTTCGCTTCTGTCAATACAGCGGGCCCGGGAAACGGGCGGGGTCTTACGGTAGTACAGCTGCCAACTCCAATTACTTAGCGAAAGGTATGCTTAGGTAAATAGGTGTAACAAAACGCTTGCAAATAATACTGTTTTAGTGTGAAGTTGGTAGGTTTGATGTGTTGTTTAAAGAAGAAGGCGAAGGGGGAAAGGGGGGGGGGGATATCTATGATAGGGAAAATGGAATCTCTCTCCTAATTTGACGTATCCTAGATCGTGTAAAGAAAGTTTCTATACGGCGACTGGGCTCCGGAGCAAGATACCCGGGACTCGACTGGTCATA
Source organism: Elysia chlorotica (assembly GCA_003991915.1). Classification (NCBI taxonomy): domain Eukaryota; kingdom Metazoa; phylum Mollusca; class Gastropoda; family Plakobranchidae; genus Elysia; species Elysia chlorotica. The sequence goes on from RQTK01000011.1 coordinate 877,310, forward strand.
ATATTGATGACCCTCTTGCACAGAAGCCAATGTTCTAACCAAAGCACCACCAAAACATCTCCTTCTGTATGATGGGCGCATTCTCCTGGTTCATTTCTCATAGGTTCCCCAAGAAGATCCTGTACGGCGACAGTACATACTACCATCTCACAATGGTACGTTATGCCCCAGGGAGATCTGGGGGGGGGGGCGGTTGTCCTTGGTAAAACATCGGCTTTCGACTCAAAAGGTCCGTGGTTCGAGTCCTGGCGATTTTGTTCATTACTGGTTGGGTCGGTGTCATTTTAATGTGTTTGGTTGCGACAGGAGTCATGGTATCCTCGCCCTGTCTCGTGTGTGGCTGCACATAAATTTGTCAGACGTCAGTCTTGGGGTACGTCCACAATATAGCCTATATAGTGCTGATGTTGGACGTTAAACCAACTCAACTTCAATAACTTCCAGGGAGATCTGGACTCCTGTCTCCGGCGGTGATATTAAACTGACACCGACCCAACCAGTAGAGGACAAGATAGGACACATATTTTTTTGGATTGATCGTTGGAATTGAACCACATACCTTCGTCCGACCAGTCACCTACTATTTGGAGGTCGCACGCTCTTTCATTGAGCAACCCTCCTCCGCATTTGAAGGGGGAGAATGGAAAACCTCAGTTTGAAGGAGGATAGTAAAAGAATCACAATAATGAACAGTATGAACAGTGTCCGACCGTTTGTTAAAAATCCTATATGCCATGGTGGGAGATATGCTAGTCTCATTCCGTTGCCAACACAATCAACGCCCAAAGGGGAGAGAGTATCAGTCTATTAGTTATTGTGTTTGTGCCTCAATATTCTGTATAGGTGGTTTTTTTCATTATGCTATACGCACTAAAGATAGTAATTTTGTCCTAATTTTATATACGCACTAAGGATAGTAATGTACAATTTTGCTATACCCACTAAAGATAATAACTTTGTAAAAATTTTGCTATACATGTAAACACTAAAAATAGTTAATTTGCCCAAAATTTGATATACGCACTATATGCATAGTTGACACTGAAAAAGAAAACGTGGTAACCAAGAGGGGGTTTCAAACCAAAGACCTCCCAAATAGCAGTCACGCGTCCTTCCATTGAGGCACCTCTTGGACGTGTTGAAAGAGTGCAACACCAACACTCAGTTAAAAGAGTGCAACCCTCACTTGAGAGAGGACAATGCAAAACATGCAGTTTCAAGACGCAGAGTTAAAAACCACAATAATCATTATGGCCCACCAAGGTGTGAAGAATCCTACCTCCTAGCATGGCACGGTGGTCTATGCGCTTTTTGGACGCGCTGCCAACCTAGTGGGCAATCAAAATTGTTTCAAATGGTATAACATAAAAATGTGCTTGCTTGCTTGGTTATAGTCGTATACGACCCTATAGGGGAACCTAGGAGGTGTTAAACCCGGAGAGAGGGAGAGAACTCTCTCCTTCGAGCTATAGAGAACTTGGTTGGTTAGTTGGTTGATTGGTTAGTTGGTTGGTTGGTTGGTTGGTTGGTGAGTTGGTTGGTTGGTTGGTCGATTGGTTGGTTGGTTGGTTGGTTGATTGGTTAGTTGGTTGGTTGGTTGGTTGGTGAGTTGATTGGTTGGTTGGTTGGTGATTTGGTTGGTTGGTTGGTTGATTTCTCAGGCAGAAAAAAATCACCTTTTCGCCAGATATTGGTGACAGCTGTCAGCCCAGTAGTGATGTGTTGTTGTCTTAGATGCCCAATGCCAACATATCATTATCTATATCACGGACTATTACCATGACTACTACTACTAATGATAAAAGATCTTTTCTCAACAGTGGCCCAAAAATTTATGAATGGCATAGAAGCTACATCATAGTCGAAAAGTAGCGCATTTTCTAGCAACATTATAAACTATTTCTGTGACTAACACCTAAGGTAAACAATATATTATAATGAAATACGTATCTCATACTCTTTTTTGGCGTAGATTTGCAGGTGTAGTTTGTAGGAGGTGGTGGAGGGGAGTTTGCCACACAGAAAGGAAAACATTTACAAACACCAGTGTTACTGTATGCCCAGTGTGAGTATAGAAACTTGAGAATGGACCCTGGTTCTATTTACCGGTGGTGCGGGTTTGCTCCGTTTGCGTAGCGCCAAAAAAACTTGCCCGATCGTGGATTTGAACCGGGGACCTTTTAAATGAGAGTATTGTGTTTAACCAATAGCGGTTCGCAGATACCAGGACTTATGGAGAGAGAGAGAGAGAGAGAGAGAGAGAGAGAGAAAGAGAGAGGGGGTGTAGAGAGAGGGTGTAGGGAGAGGGAAAGAGATAGAGAGAGAGAGAGAGAGAGAGAGAGAGAGAGAGAGAGAGAGAGAAGAGAGAAGTAAATTAATGCGTATGACTTTCGTGAATGCTTTTATGTAAAATATCAAGATTGATGGTATAACTGTATATATTCCCAACTTCAATTTTCCTGATGGGTAATTAAAAGTGTGTTTATTCTATCTTATCTAAGAGAAAAGTCTTTATACTGACACCAAGAGTAATAATTGTTATAGATTAGATAAGATAAGATAAGGTAAATTTTATTCATCCACAAAAAAAAATTTGGTTTAACATTGACGCTGATCTAAAAAGATTAATAAAATGCCATAAGCATTAATAACTTGATCATTATCTCTCCATTCCTCCCCCTCTCTCCCTTTCTCTGTGTGTCTCTCTAGCTCTCTCTACTCTTCTCTCTCTCTTTCATCACAACTCTTTTTATCATATAATTTTTGTTTATCTCTGTGTTCCAAATTTCATTTCACAGCATAAGGACAGATGCCAAAAGTTACACGTAGATTAATATGTAACCGAATGCTTCTAGAAGAAAATTCATACAAATACTTATTTTTGGCGACTCTCCTCTTCCTTCACAATCCCGCCCCTTTTATACTTTGTTAATCTTTACGTTACACATTTCATGTCACACCATAATGACAGGTTGCATTCATATCCACGTATACTAAAACCTAACCGAATGCTTCTAGAAGACAATTCGTACAAATACATTTTATTTGAGTAAAGTTGGCAGATGTAGTTCCCCTAGTTTGTAGGAGGTGCTGAGGCGGAGTTGCCACTTGCCACACGGAAAGGAAAACATTTACAAACACCAGCGTTACTGTATGCCCAGTGTGGAAACTGGAGAAACGTGCCTGGGTCTATTGTGCGGTAGCGGGTATTTGCCCAGTTTGTTCACTGGTTTTTCACTCCCATGTTCACTGTCTGTAGGTTTTGTTCTATGCTCACGGACGCATGTGGACTGTAAAGCACGAAGGTTCTCTCTCTCTCTATCTATCTCTCTCTCTCTCTCAATCTCTCTCTCTCACTCAATCTCTCTCTCACCCACTCTCTCTCTTTCTCCATCTCTCAGATTGTATGACTGTGGTCTTTTTGCTCAGTTTGCTCAGTGAATTTTCATTTCTTTATTTCTCTCTCCCTCTCTCACCCTCTGTTTCTCTCTCTCTCTCTCTCTCTCTCTCTCTCTCTCTCTCTCTTTTCTCTCTCTTTTTCTCTTTATTTCTCTTTTATTCATTCGTTCTTTCTTTCTCTCTCTCTCTCTCTCTCTCTCTTTCCCCCAACCTGTCATTCCCTCTCAATTTGTTTATATCTCCCTCCCTCTCTCCCTCTTTTTATCTCTATCTCTCTCTCTCTCTCTCTCTCTCTCTCTCTCCCATCTTCCAGATAGTGCGATCGCACTACTCAGTTTGCTCACGGGTTTCTCATTTCCAACTAGTCTTTCAGAGTTCTTTCCCCTGTCTGTATGTTTTGATTTTTGCTCACGGGCGCATGTGGAGCATCTCTCTCTCTCTCTCTCACTCTCTCCTTCTCTCCCTCACTCTCACTAAGGCAACTCTCTTAGACTCCTGTCCCTTTTGTTCATTGCTCACGCACGAATGTGAACGCTTGCTTTTTGCTGTTTGTCTATGTTTCTCCCTTTCTTTCTCTTTGTCTGTCTTCCTCTCTCTCTCCCTCTTTCCCATTCATCCGTCTCTGTCTCCACCATACATTCCTCTCTCTCTATTTCTGTCCCAACATCTCCTAGCTGCTCCTCTCCCCGCAATCTCCCCTAATTCTCTTCGACCCATCCTCTCTCTCTCTCTCTCTCTCTCTCCCCCCCCCCCACCTGCCACCTTCTTCAAACACCCCCTCCTACATCTCCGACTCACCGCTTGCCTCCTGAACCAACCAACATGCCCGGCCCATGTTTAACTTTTCCCACCCAGCTCTTCCAACAATGGACATAGATTTGTCCACTGCACTGGCGGTTCCCTGGCATCACATCATTCTACTGGTGTGTGTGTATGTGTGTCTGAGTGTGTGTGTGTGTGGGGGGGGGAGTTACAGAGCTTTGGTCTTTGACACGGAAGGTCCCTGATTCCAAACCCATTATCAGTCAAAATGTACTTGTCCAATTTCGTCCCCTCCAGGTTCATTCGGTATCAGTAGAACGCGAACTGTCTCGACATGAGTCATAGTATCCCCGAGTTGCCTCTCTGTGACAGCACGTACAATTATCAGACGTTAATCTTGGGACCCGTCCACGTTTGACGCCAAGATGAAAACGCAAACGCAAACTCATACACGCAGCAGTTGCTAAGCTAAGCATGTTTTCTTGTATCTGTGTGGTCGATGAGATTGAACTGACACCGAAATAGGACAAATAGATGTTTGAGTTTTGACCTGAGACCCCTCGATTCGGAGACCAATGCTCTACCACTTGAGCCAGTTCCCTCCTCCCCCCCCCACCTCCACACATACCGCCGCGTCAAGGGAGTTAAGTCTAACTCATGACAAGGTGAACTACGAGGGTGGCCCAGCCTAAACCGTCACCCAGGTCTCAGCTTTCCCCGCTTCTCTCCCCCTGCACAGTTGTTCTCAACATCATGAGCAAATTTGTTTTCGCTCTCTGCGTTTTAGCTTTCTTTATCTCGTTGTCTCTAACCCCCTCTCTCTCTCTCTCTCTCTCTCTCTCTCTCTCTATCTCTTTCTGTTTCTCTTGTGTCGCGGGGGGCGCGGTAGTCCAGGGGTAGAACATCGGCTTCCGACGCAAAAGGTCCCGAGTTCGAATCCTGGCTAGTACGTTCCCTACTGGTTGGGTCGGTGTCAGTATAATGTGACCCGCTGAGACAAGAGTCATGGTATCCCCGCCCTGTCTCGTGTGTGGCAGCACATAAAATTTTCAGACGTCAGTATTGGGGTCCGTCCAAAATATAGCCTTTATAGTGCTGCTGTTGGACGTTAAACCAACCCAACCCCCCCCCCCCAAACCCTCGTGTGTCGCTTCCCTTTATCTTTTTCTATCTACCCAATTCTCTAGTGTACCTAACTCACTGTCTGTCTATTCATCTGTCTATCTGTCTATTTGTCTCTATCTCACTGAACTTTCTAGGTTACCTAGGAAATATGTCGTCTTTCTATGGCCAAAAAAGACTACTTTAAATTGTACGCATGCATCTCATGGGCTACACAGCCCTCTTTTCTTGTTCTCTTACTCTATCGGCGCTGCCCTGTTTCACGCCCTCCAAGGGTCTAGATCTAGAGTATATATACGTACAACGTTGCCATAGGCTTATCACTCGTCTTCAGATGATAGAATATAAAGTCTTAACCCAAGCGCATCTAAAGCGCCAAATGCGCCCTGAAAAAAACTAACTTCGACGTCTCTATAGCCCCCAAAAGCGCACTTTTTTTAGAACGCGTTTTTTACGATGGTTTTGTTTCGTTTCTCTCGCCCAATCAAAGTTTTAATCGAAATCGAAACTTCCGAAAGCCGGGAAATGCCAGTTTATTTTTTTTACTCGTGAAGATCGGCCTATTCTTTGCAAAACAGCGCGAGATTTAAGTTGAAGAAAAATTTCATTTAAATTTTACTCGTTTATTAAGATTGTGTTCATACACAGCTTTTTTTATAGTGCATGGTTCTCTAAACTTGTGTTGCAATACAAACCAGTCCCTTTTATGGGATACCTATCATTAGGAGAGGATTTTAAGGTTAGATTTAGGACTGGGACGAGTATCATCTATTTTAGATCTCTAGTGAGTATGTAGGTATATATTTAGATATAGATCTAGATCTAGTTGCATGTAATGGAAAAGAGTATCAGGTTGTCTTCCATGATAAGGATGGAAGAGTAAGCTAGGGTAGTTAACTCAGGATTCAAGCTACCGCGACAATGTACTTACAGCCCCTAATTATGATGTTTGTGATGGCGGATGTGAAGAAATTAGCCAATCAAATGCTTACAAACCTTGACCGCCGTACTATGAATAATTCTGATGATAAAAAACAGCCATGAGGTAAACTTGCATCATACAGGACTGGTCATTACAAAGCAACCGGTTTATTGATAATCCATAAAATCTACATCCTGCTTTCTCCGCCATATGCCAACTTTTCCCTCTTCTCTATCTACATGTTACCCCTCTGATTATAAAAAGACAGCTAATGAGATAGCAAAGATTATAATATTTTGTCACTAATGGTAAATATTTAGAAATAAGATGAGGTAGGGGAAGGCATCGAGAAAAAATATGATGATGATGATGATGATGATGATGATGATGATGATGATGATGATGATGATGATGATGATGATGATGATGATGATGATGATGATGATGATGATGATGATGATGATGATGATGATGATGATGATGATGATGATGATGATAATGACGAATCAAAGAAAGGGGATCTCACTCGTACTTTTATCTCCCCCAAGTTTTTCATGAAAGTTAATATTCTTTTCGGTGGCGAGACGACATAGCTAGTTGTATACTCAGCACATAAACTGCATTATGTTAACACTGAGCCAATCAGTAAAGAAAAAAAAAGGCCTTACCAGGAATTGAACACGCAACCTTCCGATTTGAAGCAATGTGTTCTTTCGTTGAAAATCATCGTCCACACACACACACAGACACACACAGACACACACACACACACACACAGATACACACACACTCTCTCTCTGTCTTTCTCATTATTTCTCTGGCTGGTTCTTTTTCTTTTCTCTCTCTCTACTCTCTCTCACTCTTCCTCTATCTCTCGTTTTTTCTCTACTCTCTTTCTCTTTTGTACGCACTTCATCTTTCACACCCCTCTCACTGTCTTCTGTTTCTTTTCTCTCCCTACTGTCTCTTTCACTCTTTCTATATCTCAAACTCGTTTTCCACTTTCACTCTTTCTCTTTTGTTCTCTCTCCATCTCTCACACCCCTCTAACCGCCTTTCTATTTTTCATTATCTCTCTGCATCTATCTCCTTTCATGTCTGTGTGTATTCCTCTATGTCTATATACACCTTTCTCTCTCTCTCTCTCTCTCTCTCTCTCTCTCTTCTCCATCTCTCTTTATCTCCTCCGTTCCCTCAACCCTGTACCTGTAGACAGCTACCGATACTGACAGGTAAGCAGACCTTCTTCAGACACATCAAAGTAAAGAGTCAAACGGCCGTGATTAATATACTAATGATCTATATAACACTCCTTAGCCACCTATCAAGGCTGTCCATCTCCATTAACATCATGATTTCTTTACTAGCCGGCGACTCATTTTATGTATATTACATGTACTGTGAAATAAGAATTAGAACTAACTGGCGAGAGATGGAAAATAAAAATGATATTATGTGTTAGTTAACTTTATAAGAAATGAATCCACCCAACCCCTCCCCCACCTCACCCAATAATACAAAATTCATAACCTGATGGAAAAAGTTGTCCATATTATACAATCATAATCTTTCACTTTTTTCCAGCCCTTATAAACTTTTTCTTGAAGTTAATCTAATCTAATCTTATACCAGCATATTAACTGATTGTCCATTATAGGCGCAAACTTTCTTTTAGTCTACGTTTAAAGGGTCGGCTAAATAGCGCTATATGATAGAGCTCTATTATTTTTGCCAAGAAGTTACATGTATTATTATTGACTCTTATAATAATTCTGTAGTTGGGAGTTTTGTTGTTGTTGTTTTTTTTTTGGGTTTTTTTCTTTGTTTTTTTTTGGGGGGGGGGGGGGTGTTTGGATAGCATTTCCTATGTCATATTTTGAATAGTGCTTTGTAAATGTCATTGTTCGTGTCTTTGAACTGGTTCTGTGTTTGTTGGGTTTTTGTGTGTTCATGATCTGTGTTCATTGTGAACGTTTGTCAGTGTTGCTCGTTCTGTAAATTTCGAATGTCACACTTTAAATTGAGATCGCATTTTTGGATCTCGTCACTTTTGGTCGGGTCCTGTTCCTGTGTGGAGCGGTATGTTCTGTTTAGGTACGTTAAAGTTTATGTTGTATTTTTAATCAATGTTATAGAAGTATGTTTCTCTAAAATGTTAGTTTATATGATTCAATTCTATTTCATAAACCTCTCGATGCAGTCACTGTGTCTGTTCAATAGTTTGTATTTATAACTCGCTAATTCATCCCTGAGTAATGTCCTAACAGGGGGTATCCAAGAAATATTAGTCGAATTTTGTCTCTTTCCGGTTTGTCAGTGTCAGTATAATCTGTAAGTAGATCTGAATTCTTTTTTTTTTACCACAGTGATTTGAATTAGGCTTTCAGTTTAAATGGCCCAACAATGATTGCACTTTGTGGGGTTAGAAACCTTGACTTGTAGATGCGGCGGCACCAAATCGACTTGCCACTAAAATAGAACAATGTTTATACTACCAAACAACTACTCTTCCTTTACCAGTTAAAACGGGAGTATGGGTATTCCCGCAATGTCACTGTGTGGAAGCACATAAAATTATGAGACGTGAGTCTTGGGACCCGTCCCTGATATACCCTGGATATTGTTTGTTATTTGACCTAAAGAAATCAAAATCCAAACCAAATCGAACTGCATAATTATATATACAATGGACTTTATACTGCTGAAAAGTTTTACAGTTGAGTCAAAGAGGTCAAATCTACAATAAAAAAAAGTAAATGTTTATTTAGTCAATATACATACATTATTATCGTAAAGCAAAATTCAGGTAAAAACAGAAACACACATAATAAGGTAACAATTTCAGGAGAAATAGTTCACGGTTTTTGAATACGTTAAACATCAAAATCAATCGACCCCTTCTTCCTCGCTCTCTCTATTTCACTCTTTCTCTCTCTCTCTCTCTCTCTCTCTCTCTCTCTCTTTCTCTCTCTTTCTCTCTCTTTCTGAAGACTTATGAGACGTTAAGTTAGAAGAAAGAACAAGAGACGGGCGGCTCTGTAGGACTGTCGCTGTATTAGGACTGTCTCAGGACTTATGAGACGTTAAACTAGGAGAGAAGAAAAGATAATTATTTTATTGCAATAAGCTCATGTAGATTGCCTGCGCCAACAGAGAGACGGAGTTAGTGAACGGATCTGAGTCTTAAATCTGCATTATAACAACACCATAAATGTTTAAAATCGACATTACAACAACTACTCGTAAGGTGTCTAAAAGATACATTAAAACAACTCCTTGAGTGTCTAAAATCCATTTTTATTACAACACCATTGTCTAAAATCTACATTATAAAACTCGTTGAGTGCCTAAAATCTACGTTATAACAACTCTTTGAGTGTCTAAAATCTATATTATAACAATTACTCCTTAAATGTCTAAAATCTACATTATAACAACTCCTTGAGTGTCTAAAATTTATATTATAACAACACCATAGGTGTCTAAAATCTACATTATAACAACTACTTGAGTGTCTAAAATTTGCATAATAACAACTTCTTGAGTGTCTAAAATGTACATTATAACAATTCCTTGAGTGTCTAAAATCTGCATTATAACAACTCCTTGAGTGTCTAAAATTTGCATAATAACAACTCCTTGAGTGTCTAAAATCTGCATTATAACAACTCCATTGGTGTCTAAAATCTGCATTATAACAACTCCTTGAGTGTCTAAAATGTACGTTATAACAACTCCTTGAGTGTCTAAAATCTGCATTATAACAACTCCATGTGTGTCTAAAGTTTACATTATAACAACACCACAAGTGTCCAATAACTACATTTTAATAACGCCATAATAATACTTTGATCCACACAGGGAAGAGCTGTATCCTATTTTACTAAGCTCCTGTATTTGGCTAGCGCCAGCAGAGTGACGGAGTAGGTGTAGGGTTCGGAGTCCCAGATCCACATGTACTTTGTGTGGTCGGCGTTGAAGCCGTGGAAATCTCTCGGTACTGGGAGGCCGAACTGTTTCCTCCCCAGCAGGTCGCGGTACTCCCCAGGAGGGATGTAACCCCGCACCATGTAGCTTGTCCGGTGGTCGGGTGGGTAGCGACTCCACGGGAAAATCTCCGTCCCGTTTATGAACTCGTATCGGTTGCCAGGGTAACGGTAGGGCAATGTTCTCGACCATTTGAAAGAGGAGGAGAAGAAAGCGCCGTGAGGTTTGTACTGTCCGCTGAGAGCGTTGTGGGCTAGCCACTGGACCGCTCTGGACACGGTTTCTTTCACTGCTGCTGGAGTGTTGTTGTCCCAAATCAGGGAGATGCTCGCGGTGTTTTTGTCGTTGTTGTTGTCGTTGTCGTTTAGAGGTTGTTGTTGCGGTGGTCGCTGTCATTGTCGTTGTCCTTGTCGTTGTCATTGTCGTCGTCGTTGTCGTTGTTGTTGTCGTCATTGTTGTAGTGGTTGTTGTTATCATTCTCATTGTCTTTGCGCTTGTGGCTGGGGTAGGACCAGACATTGAGCAAGGTGTTCACCGCCAACGCTGTACAGAAAATCCGGTCTTCCCCGGTGGACACCTGTTCACCCAGTGGGGACAAGTCGGCCGTGCCCAGAAAGTCCTCAAAGTAAGCGCGCCCGGCGGAGTCCGCCTGTACAGCCTCCAGAATCCTGTCTGTGACGGCCGCCCGCGCGCTCGGCTGGAGTGTCTCGTAGACTGTCTGCAGCAGGGAAGACAGTCCACCCTGTCTCGCCTTGGCCACCTCAAGCTCGGCCAGAGTTCTGGACACCATCCACTCAAACTGGACTCTGGTCGGGTAGTACATCAGTGCCAAGTCCGGCCGGCCGGTCAAGTTTCTGTCCAGCTGGAAGGCCAGGAGACTGGACGAGTTGAGGTAGATCTGTCTCATCAGAGGGTCTTCGGCGACCAGCGACTCGGGAAAGACGCCCGAGGTTACGGCCCGGGTGATCGCCAGAACGGCGTGGGCCACGACGCCCAGGCACACGTTGTTGATCCCACGGACCATCGTGGCGCCCCGGCCCGTCTCGCGACGCTGCTGGCTTAACGTCTGCGCCCAGGTGGTAATCAGCGCCACGTCCTCGCCCTTCTCTTTGGCGGCGTGTAGAAATTCCCGCAGGTAGAAGTACGTGCGGGGGTCGATGGAATTGGAGTCTGGATCCCCAGAGAAAGGCCTGTAGCTGTATTGTTTAAAAGCTTCAAGCACTGAAGAAGTTTTGGAGTTTCGCGCGCTCCAGACTGCCCAAGCTTTAGGAAATTCTTCTTTCATGTTCCTCAGAGTCGCTCCAAAGGCCATATGGATACTTGAAGTATCCTGATCGGCAGGAAGGAACAGAAGTTCTTCATTTTCCTTATGATCTGCGTGGAAGTATTCTAGAAATTCGTCAATGTCTTTAAGTCCGAAACCACGAAGAATATACGCGATTTCTTTAACAGGCAAAAAGTCCATCATTTCAAGATATGGAAAAGTGTTCGCCGGATCTGCACTCCAAAACTGTTTTGAAGGGTTGTACTTTAAAGGCCAGAACGAATAAATAGAATGATTTGTTGGCCTGTTTTTGTCTTTATAATCCAGAAAACTGTCCATACCTAACAACATCTGCCCCTCTGATGGCTTGTGGAACCCACTATGGGAAAACACTTCCAACAAAATAGTCATGATGTAGGACGTTGTGAAAATGTTATTGTCGAAAAAACGAGCCTGGTTTCTCAAAATGGCTTGATCTACCCGGCCGTGGAAATTCCCCTTCATGAAACTTGGGTACGTTCCTCGCTGTTTGTAGAAGCTGTAGAAAGGGACGAACGTGGACTCTTGTTGGATCTGGCTGCCTTGGATGCGGTCAAACAATTCGTCCATGGGAGAGTCCAGGAGATGGTTGCCTTTGGAAAACACAGGCCGGGATGCCCAGGTACCGACAGCTAGGGCCAGGTACCAAAGACATGCCATTTTCTTCATAGTTCTTCTGGTGAAAGGTATAACCAAATATTGAATATTAATTTGTTCTGTTTTTTTTTTTTTACAAATAAATTTATTCACTCGTTCCACTTGCTTGTATTTTATCCTTCAGTATCAAGACAAATTGGTACATTCAGTAAGTTTATCCTCATGCATTATGTTAATATGTTAAACTTAAACTTTCTTATATCTTGGGTTAGTAACAAGATCCCCGCCCCCTCCCCAAAACAGCGATTAACACAAGATTAATGTTGTCTTTTGTCTTTAAAAAAGTGTTATATTGTATATATTTTAATTCCTTTTTTCCAGACCAAAAGCTGATTAAAAATAGTCTACAAGTGTTCTCCCAGTCAAAAAAGAAAACCAGCTTTCACAAACTTTTATTTCCTTCATAGTTCAATTGGTGAAAGTGGCATTCTACGGATTAACGTAAAACTGAAATTCTCAAAGTAAGTAAATCACACCTAGCTTAGATGTCCTTTATCTTTTACTTAACTCGGCGTTTTTACTATCCAAATTTCAAGTAAAGAACCTAGTTCAGAAACCAGATATTTGCTTCATACATTGATGACATTAATTTAACAATCTGGTGGTTTTATGTAAAACCTACCCTCTCATTCACTATATCACACCTAGCTAAAGATGGTTAAGATGTCTGTTATCTATTATTAAACTCGAAGTTTTTACTATCCGAATTTCAAACAAATGTCCTAGTTCACAAAGTATTTATTTTTTCACAGATTGACTGATGAAACAATAATTGTTTAATTGTATCTTAAACAGCATCACAAGTTGCTGTGCCGGTTGGCGTTGGTGACCATGTCCCTCCACATCTCTCTCCCCTCACATTTTTCAATCAGGTCGATCCCTTTGTTTCCATCGATCCATCTTCCTAGCCCATCCCGGTTCTTTCCTCTATGTCTCGCTATTTACCCGTTCATTTAATCATCATGTTCATTAAACTTCAAAACAATGTGTCGCTTTTTGTTTTAATCAAATGAACAAAACAGTGATTCGCAACGTGATTTTGATCTGTTTTATATTTCAGTTTAGATCCTGTAGAGTACTCTGTTCAAAAAAATTAAAGGCCTTTTTTTTTCTTTTGAAGATAAACAACTTTGACGTTCGGTAATTTCTAGTTTCGTTTCCGCAGCTATATACTACATAATTATAAAGTACTTTACGACAATCTAAACTCTCTCAGTAACAGATTTACACTTGTCTTTAAAAGTCCGCTTTCTTTAAGTACACATGAAGTTTATAATATCCGAATGTCACGTTAAGGGAATAGTTCACAAACATACATATAACTTTCTTTATAGTTATACCAATAATACCAATAATTAAACTTTATATTTATACCAATAATATTAAATTAATATTCTTATAGTTTAAGTAAAACCTAAACTGCCTTGCTTTCTTAATAAATACAGAAAACAGCTATTCACAACTTGCTAATAAATTACAATGAATTGTGTTTAATCTTTCAGTATAGATTCACTGGTAAAGCCAATACCCTGACTTTCTGTAAAACTTGAAACAGCTTCTTTCCTTATTAAAAGAACATTGAAACAAATTGAGTTGAAGTTTATTTGTATCTTGTATCCTTCAAGAAACATGAAGGAATCGCTTTCTAAGTAAATATCTGTAATTCACGCTTTTATCTGGTTTAGAATGAATTATTAAAAGATTGACTTAAGATATCCCGACGTTTATAGTAACATAAAAATTGACTTAAGATTTTCATGCGGTAATTACATAGTTTGAAAACTTAAGATATCAGCGCGATAGGAGTATGAAAAAAAGTTCCTAAGACTTACTGACGGTTTTAATGATAGCTACACCAAATTAAAAAACTTTCTCAAAATCAGATCCACACTTTTACTCTGCTATCTTTCAGTAAAAATAAAGTTTTCACTATCCGAATTTCAAAATAAAAAAATCTAGTTCATAGTCAAACAGGTTACTTTCTGCATACAAAACTTAGTAATAGGTAAACCTTCACGCTGTGCCTATCAATCCAGTATGATATTTAGTCAAGGACAGCCGCCTGTTTTATCCTTGCAGTGGGTTGTAAATACAACTTACAACTCGGTAACTCGCAACTCGTCGTAAACCTTTTTATATTCATATAAAAATTATGTTAAGATGAATCATAACCTTACCGCAATGTTATGATTGGATGTCTATAAACCACACCTCTCAACACGTAAGTTTATAGTCAAAGGTTCAACCATCTTCGAATCCCCTTGACACATAATGAACGCTATGTTGTTTACGATTTTATTTTGCGATTTACGATTTATATATTTTCCGAGGTCGGTTTCTCATACCCGCGCACCCTATGACTAGTGGGTCCACATCAGTAAGAATAGAACAAAATCAATAAATAGGAAGTACATCAGTCTCTGGGTTAAACAATGGGTCGGTGTCAGTCTAATGTGACCGGCTGAGACAGGAGTCATGGTATCCCCGCCCTGTCTCGTGTGTGGCAGCACATAACATTGTCAGACGTCAGTCTTGGGCCCCGTTCTCAAAATAGTCTATATAGTGCTGATGTTGGACGTTAAACCAACTCAACAACAACAACAACAACAAGAACAACAACAACAACAACAACAACAACAACAACAACAACAACAACAACAACAACAACAACAACAACTCTCGGCTAACCACATAATTTGATGCTTTTCTCGGGGATCTGTACCTACCTGTTCCTTGACCATACCACTCCAGATGGGAGTGGACACAATAATTTTTATGGCTCTGGTTTTTACATCAGGTAAGGTCCACTCAGTGACCATTGTCCTGTACTGACCATTGTCCGGTTGTATCGTGGTTTCTTGGGACGTGGAGGTTGAGATGCCAACCTACCTGAACGTCAAAGCGTACAGTTTTACCAAAACAGGATGGGGGAGTTACTGCAAAAGGTAGAGCGTTGGTGTTCCAATCCTGAGGTCGCTGGTTCGAAATTACACAATCAAACGCATGTTCCTCTTTACCCTTTCGATCTCAGTCGAAAGTTTTACATAACGTGAGTCCAATTCGAAAGGTCCCCGATTCGACACCCGCTATCGATTAACTATTATTTGTCCAATTTGTCATACAGAGACTATACTGTGGAAGGGCCTCATAATTGACGTCTGACATTTTTATATGCTACCACGAACTGAGACACTGTTGAGATTTCATGACTCCTGTCTCAGCTGGTCACATTAAAACTGACACCGACCAAACCAGTAGGGAGCGAAATTGACAAGGCTTGAACCAATGACCTCCTGCGCCGGAAGCCGATGTTTTACCCCGGAGCAATCGCACCCACCGGTCTCTGGGTTTTAGTACGTACAATTGTCAGACTATAGTCTTGGGACCCGTCCACAATAAAGACTATATAGTGCTAAATGTAGACGCTTACCAATAGACTCAAACTTTACTAAACAAACTGTGTGGACAATATATTATATGCTTTTATGGCGTAAGTTTGCCAGCTCAATCGAATGAGCAACCACCGTAGTTGCAAGAAAAACAATAACATTAATGATTATGTATAATATTATATTATATTATACTAACTCATAAAAATAACTTCGGTTTTTCCTTATGATAATTAGGAATATATGCATATAATAAACTAATCATGTTCACAAAGGCAGCGACGGAGGGTAAAGTGGTGGGGGGGGGGGGGGGGGGCCCGTGGTGGGGGGGGGGGCGTCCATGTGTAGAGCGCGCTACTTTCAATTGCAGTAATCGGGTTCAATTCCCACTCTGACTGCCGTGTTTTCTCCCTGTTGGTTAGGTCTATGTTGTATTAATACGTGACGGGCTTAGCAACACAGGCAGGTCATGAAGCCTAAGCCTAGGTTCTGCTGTTGATATTATTCGATGCTTCGCGATCCACTTGACAATAAGAATGACATAATGACGTCTTTAGATTTTCCAATCGCTCGTTAGCTCCGTGAGTCGTTGTCAGTTTAATGTGGCCTGGTTGAGACAGGAGTCGAAGTATCCACGTCCAAATTGTCAGACGTCAGTCTTGGGGCCCGTTCACAATATAGACTATATAGTGCTGATATTGGACGTTAAAGCAACTCAACTCAACTACAACTGGGATAGAGCAATGATTAGACGCCTGTTCAGTAGTCATTACCAATCGGCTTCATTTTCTCTATTGGTTTGGTTATCATACGGACTCTATTGCCTTCAAGGGTAACTTTTGATATGGAAACAATTAGCCCTGAGAAGTCATATCCCAGTTATGTACGCTTAGACACCAGCAGTATTAAGTGAACTTCTTAAACCAGGGTCTACTTTCTTGGAAACACGTTAGCAATTTTCTATTTTTACTGGTATAGAAATCAAGGATATTGTCGTCTTTGTTAGGATTATCTCTTTTCGCAGAAGAAGCTAAATTAATAATTAATATGACCTCGGCCCGATAATTAAAATTCCTACAATTATGCTATTAATTGTATTTCATTGACGTTGTTTGGTATTACAGAAGATCAATATAGGATTTCAACGATCGTCGCAAAAGCAGAGTCACCCTAAAAGTTCAGCTTATCCGTCATAATTCTATAATTAGATATTAGCCTGTGTGTACGTCATTCGGCAAAACTAATCTCGTTTTGGACAGATAGTAGCGTCAATGGGCTCAGTCTTGATACGCTGGTTTCGTAAAGTCCAACGTCATCAGGTAGGATATTTTTTGTTCTCGTCCCTAGCCTAATGTCTGACGATTGTATGTGCTGCCACACAGAGACAGTTCAGGGATGTGTTGAGTTGAGCTGGTTTAACTTCCAACGTCAGCATTATATAGACCATATTGTGGACGCGCCTCAAGAATGATGTCTGACAACTTTACGAGACTGGGCGGGGATATTACAACTCCTGTCTCAGCCGGTCACAATATACTGACACCGACCCAACCAGTTACAGGAAACGAGATCGGATACATTAAACCTGCCGATCTTGGGATTCGAACTGCAGAACTCCTGACTTGGACACCAACGCTGTAATACTTGAGCTAATTCGCCCCCCCCCCGCCCCCAGTTGAAAGATACAAGGACTCCTGTCTCAACCAGTCACACAAGCACATTTTTTTGCCCGATCGTCCGAACCTTCTGATTGGGAGCCCAACGCCTAACCGCCTGCGCCAATATGAAAAATCGATACAAAAATAATGATATGTAAGCCATGTAATTGATACGAAGGTCGATCATGTATAATTAGCTAAATTGATGACTCTGTAATCATATATCAGTACATTAATGTTTGCATTACACCATTAATTATCACATCGGAAAATATACCCAACATAAAATACATCATTTTTTTTTATTACTGTGTAAAGATCAGGATCACAGACTAAAACACAACACTTGTGTATGGGTACAGAAAGGCACATCGAATGAATAGAACGAATTTGCTTGAGATAAGATAAGAATAATACTTTTTTGTCGTAACCAGGGGACATTCTACTTGGGCATGCTGTTACACTAATGTCTCAAACTTAACACGGTTACTCAACATCTATACCATTTTATGTTTCTTCAAAAACAGAAAGCATTATTTTACTTTACAGCAAATGGTTTTATAGTTATAAGTATAATTGTATCAAAAATGCAGTTCAACCAGAAAAACAAATCAACACACATGACCTTTCTTAAAATAGAAACCCAGACGAAAATGTCCGTGCATTCCGCCCTCCTTTCAAACAGAACCACATGCTCTTTCCTCCATACATCCATTTGTTCTAAGTCTGAAAGTCTAGATGTTATGACATGCTGACTACACACATGAATTATTATAACGTTGCTTTTAAGCGCTAGGTTAACCCTTTACCGCATACTGTGCACATATTAGACACTTTTAAAGAGACCATAACAGTTGTTTCCAATCAACTTAATAAGTCATAATATATTTGGATCACTATTTTAATCTCCTTTCATTGGTTATCCAAAGTTGAGGAAATCACAGATTGATCTATAAAGCTAACTTAAAAAGATAGCTGACTCTAGAGATCGAAGGTTTTTGGTATGCATTAGGCTTGGTTTAAACGAAGTAATGTGCATAACAGCACATTTTAGCACTGATGAATGATTACTTTCTTTCCACCCAACGTTAGCAGCTAGGCTGTGTCACGCACGGGTCCTGAAACAAAAGTCTGACAATTTTCCCTGCGGCAACACTGATGCAGTGTGTGGTTATACTGACACTGAGCCAACCAGTAGGGGACAAATTCCGATGGCGATACTAGATTATGGGTTTAGAACCCACCATTACAGCTGAGTGACAATATTAATTTATTTACATCGTTTATTTAATCCCATCTTTAGCCAAAACAGGTACTCTTTATTAAATAGCTGTGTTGACATCTCTCTTCCACAGCCCAGCCCTTGTCTATTGGTGGACTGATTAGATCATACAAGAAACGATATGCAAAACTCGCCCTAATAAAAGTAGATTGTACTAATATATTATGCCTTTATTTAACCCTTTTGGCCCCCCGAATCGGTGCTATTTTTTTTAAATAAAGCAGCGCGTTGCTACTGTCTACTGCATAGTCTTGTGCACCATATATAGGTTATGCAAAAACTATCTTCCAACTTCACCTTAAAAATGAGTATTTATATACATCTACAGTCATTTTTTTTTCCAAAAGTAGTTTACTATATTAAAGCTGCGTTGGCAGCAGCCTGCTACTGCCTAGTCATCGTACAGTATAATACTGGTGCGCTTGTAAGGTCATGCGGGAAACGATCCGCCTACCAAACTCCAAAAAAGAGTATTGATAATGTATCTATTAAGAATATTCAGCCCAAATCAGCACTCTTTATTTAATGACTTGCTTGGCAGCTCTCTGCTACTGTTTACTGCCTAATCAATTAAATGTGAATGTTGCAGTAGAACGTGGTAAACAATATGCAAGGCACAAAATTAAACAAAATTTTAAAAATATGCATAGTGCAACTCTAAGAATACAAAATGATACAAAACACGTAAGCTTTCGGCCTTAAGCCTTCATCAGACAAAAAAAAGAGTAAATTGAAAAAATAGGAATAAAAATTGCGTGCACAATAAGATTTTACTTGTAAAAGATAAAAAGAGATAATACATACTGGTGCACTAGATAGCCCATGTAATATTCCACCAATCTGCCAACTTCAGGGCAAAAAAGAATATTCATAATTATGCATTTACTTTGCAAAACGTAGTACTCACTTTGTATTCATTATCCTGGTTTGGCATCTGTCTGTTACTGTCTACTGTCTACTTGTAGTGTCTAGTCCTTGTCTTACTAGTGCAATAGTTTGATCATGCACAGAACGTCATACCAAATTTACTACAAGAAGCTAGTATGATGTATAATGCATTTACTTACACTTGTTTGGCAAAATTAATACTCTATATAAAATATCTACATTGACAGCTCTATGCTATTCCAGGCTTTGCGATACCAAGGCGTCCAAAAATAGAAGACCAAGTTACCGAATTGAAAGAAGTGAAAAGATTTTGGTACACCAAGGATAAAAGTGATTTTATTTGCTTTAGTTTTAAGCATAGATAAGACAGAGTGATACTTAGAGAGAATTTTTCAGCCCATACGATCAGCCTACACTACAAATATGTAAACTGTCCTATCTATGTTCGCACTATTTTGAGTTATTTTGGAAATTCATAAATGATTGGTTATTTGATACCTATTTATGCTAATTAATAGTTGTGCAGCGTAATGCGAAGATGTTCATAAATATGTCTCACTTCGATTCTTGGTGCAAGTTTTTGTACATTTCGATGACTTTGCCTTCTATTTTTGGACGCCTTGGATACCACTCTACGATAACAGATTACATAATCAGGCCCGTAGATATGTGGTTTTCTGATCATTCATTGGCTGCGTAAGTCAAGGATAGAGCTTTGATTGGATACCGGTGATGATTCTCTGATCTGCCGTCTTAGTATTGTTATTGGCCCCATTTCTCTCTCTATTGTCAAGCGCGGTAAACATTTGGCACAGCTTGTATTTTAACACTTTAAGCGCTTGGTTTACGGAGTTTTAGTCATAGAGACAAAATGCTCTAATGGCAATAGCAAGAGTGGTGATAATAATACGCGCTGAAAGAGAGAGAGAGAGAGAGAGAGAGAGAGAGAGAGAGAGAGAGAGAGAGAGAGAGAGAGAGAGAGAGAGAGAGAGAGAGAGAGAGAGAGAGAGAGAGAGAGAGAGAGACAAACAGACAGACCGACAGACAGACAGACAGACAGACAAACAGAGACAAGCCTGTGTTTACCGCGCTTCGAGATCACGTGACCCCTAGTCGCATTTTCGTTCTTCCTTTCCAGTCTTGGTTAACTTCTAGCCATAGATATATAAATAGCACTATTTATAAATCTATCCTTCTAGCCTACTCTCTTCGCCCTTGTACCGCTGGTGCACTGGTTGGGTCGTGCACGAAGCGACCCCTGACTTTTGGTCTGCTTGCGCACCTGCGGTCCGAGGCGAGTTACCGCCCACAGCTGGTTTTGATTCCCGCGTCTGTTTGATTGGGTGGCAACACGGCCCGTAACTCGGCGCCCTTGTGTCGTCGGTCATGATGGATTATCGGACTTTACTTTCTTTGTCTGTCTGTCTGTCCGTCTGTCTGTGTGTCTGTCTGTCTCTCTCTCTCTCTCTCTCTCTCTCTCTCTCTCTCTCTCTCTCTCTCTCTCTCTCTCTCTGT
>RQTK01000011.1:906833-917419 GCA_003991915.1 Elysia chlorotica
CTATCTATCTATCTATCTATCTATCTATCTATCTATCTATCTATCTATCTATCTATATATCTATCTATCTATATTTTTATCTATCTATCCATTTATCTATCTATCTACCTAGTCAGCTAGCTAGCTAGCTATCTACAGGTCTATCTATTCATCGTTCTATCTTACCTTTTCTCTGGGTTGAATGTTTCCCAGAAGACCCTGAGACATTCATTTTGGCGAGCAGTCTTATAAGCTTAAACTACATAAATTTTTACTTTAAACTTTCTGTCAAACCAGGTTTTTGTATAAGTCACTCCTGTTCGCTGGCGTTTTTAGATATCTTTTCCTTCATTTCATCTCCTTCTCTGTCGGATTTCTACTTATCAATTCTAATAATATTATGCAATTTTCAATTTTCCATTTACAATGGGTTTTTTTCATCATTTTACAGCATATTGTTAGGCATTCTTCCTCTCCCCCTGTTTCGGAAGCCGATGTTCTACCCCAGGGCCACAGCGCCACACATCTTTTGGTGAAATCACATTTCAAAGAAGGGCTTGGATTGAAAAAAAAAAACATCTTTATTCTTCGAACCAGCAAAACTAATTTTTCTGGAAACTCCTGTTGAATTATGGGAATCAGCGAGTCAAAACAAATCTCAAACTTGGCCGAACTGTCCCAAAAAGGGGGAAAAGATGGCTCAAAGGTAAAGCAAGCGATTTCAAACGGGGAAGTCCCTGGTTCGATCCCTTGGCGGAACCCTCTAGTTCCCCTGTGGTTGGGGATGTCACAGTATAATGTTACTGGCTTAGAAAGGAGTCCTGGTATCCCCGCGCTGTAGATGGAATACAAAATACTAAATACATAATAACTTCATTAATACCAGAAGGAAATTAGTGTCCATTGCCACAAACATAATATGACATATAGATAATATGATTATATTTTAATATAAACCACAACAACAAGAGCAAAAACAACAAAAACAACAACACAACAACAAAAACAACACAACAACAACAACAACAACAACAACAACAACAACAACAACAACAACAACAGCAACAATAGGTACAACAACAAACTCGTATAAGGAATGCTGGGAAATAAAATTTGGTGAGCTTAATTGAAACCTCCTATTAAACAAAAAAGAAAAACAAAAAAACCATCTTGCCCGAACAAGCCTACACTAACCCTCCCTACCCCGGACTAGCCCATATAGCCTATATAGTGCTGCTGTTGGACGTTAAACTAAACCAACAACAACAACAACAACGACCGGACTAGCCCGAATTAGCCCCAATTCAGCCGAACAGGCCCGAACTCGACCGAACCTTACAAGGCGGGAGCCCCGTATTTCCGAGCAAGTACATAATTCTATCGCCCACCGTGTGAGGTTGCGGGTAATCCCGGACCCAACTTAAAAGGTCCCTTGCCGGCAGTTAGCCGTTTATTATTATTTATCCTGTGGGCCTTTTGAGGCTTGTCTTTCCCTACGTAGGTGGTGTCAGGTGGAGCGACAGAGACCTATCTCCGCTGGATGGGCAGAAAGGAAGAGCATAAGTGAACCATCATCGCGGTATTGGTTTCGTGGGTTTGTTGGTTAGTGGTTTGGTTTGTTAAGATCAAATAATTGTGACTAGCATGTATCGCGGATGGGTTCTAAGACTAGTTTCTGATAATTTTGTATGCTGTTACACAGAAACAGCGTAGCTAGATCGGCGGATGCAAGGAGTAATATCTTTAATGTATGGAGAGAATGAAAGAGCAGCAGTGAAATATATTCGCTGGATATAATATAGAGGAAAAAAGAAACGTTTCGGTGGGCCTTCTCAACTCCAACACTTGTAACCCAAAATTAATGCAAATTATTTAACTACGCTTTAATTTCATTGAGCCTTATAATATGAAAAAAACTGGAACAAAATCTATATGAACCACATGAGCGTTTTAGCTTTTTTGAGCCTTCTAAACTGAAAACAAATGGGGCGAAAATGCATTGGATTTCACTAGATTTAAGCTTTATAGAGCATCTAAAGTAGAACAAAATAGAAAAGAAAATCTTTATCGAATTTAAACAACGTTTTAGCTTTATCGAAAAAAAAATACAAATGAAAATGATTTCAAAATGTTTGGAAGGAGGGAATATGCCCAGTTGGAAGTCATCAGGATATGGTTGGAGACGGTTTGCGATTGGTGATAGCTCCCAGCCTTGTGGGTTGAACAGATTTCCTGTCACGTGATGATCTTTACAGTCTGGTTGGAATGGAGGGAGGGCCTATAAAAAACTCTCTATCCGTATGTCTATGTGTGATTCTTTGTGTGTGTGTGTATGTGTGTGTGTGTGTGTCTCTCTCTGTCCCTCTGTGTCTACCTGTCTTTCTCTCTCTCTCTCTCTCTCTCTCTTTCTCTCTCTCTTCTCTCTTTGTAAATCTCTGTGTATGTCTTCGTTTGTCTGTCTGTCTGTCTTCTTCTTCTTTCTTTTCTTTTGGGTGGGCGTGATAGCCCTTGGGTAGAACACCGGCTTCCGACGCAGGAGATTCGTGGTTCGAGACCTGGCGATGTCGCCCCCTACTGGTTGGGTCGGTGTCAGGATTCATGGTATCCTCGCCCTGTCTCGTGTGTGTCAGAACATAAAATTGTCAGACGACAGTCTTGGGACCCACTCACAATATATCCTATACTGTGCTGGTGTTGTACGTTAAACCAACTCAGCAACAATAACTTTTCTTTTTCTTCTTCGTCTTATCTCTCTCTTTCTCTTTCTCTCTCTCTCTCTCTCTCTCTCTCTCTCTAAGATCCTTTACGGCCACAGGATACCCCAAAGCCCATGTATATGTTACCCAGCCTCTTGTAAAAGTTTCGGATATGAAGTACAATGATGCTATAGATTTAAGTCCCTCCGAGTAAGGCTGTTTTATACTATTTAAAAGTACACTTAGTCCAGGGCCTAAGCTTATAGCACCGTTATACTTACTATCATCGTATCCACACTGTTATGGCAACCCCGGTTCGTTTGTATGGTTAGCTTTTTCAGAATTCGGTTAGGTCTCGCTTTGATCTTGCAATGTCTATTTGTCTATCTCTACCTCCATCACTGCATCTCTCTGATCCTTATTCTCTCTAACGCTATATGTTTCTCTTTCTCTCTTTCTCTCTCTTTACCTCTTCCTTCTTTATTCAATCTCTCTCTCTCTCTCTCTCTCTCTCTCTCTCTCTCCCTCTCTCTCTCTCTCCCTCTCTGTTTAGAAAAGCTGAGGGACATACTTTTACCTCTTTTTAGCTTCCTTTTATCCCAACCTCTAAATCTCAATTCCTGTTTGTCTGTCTCTACATCTTTCTCTCTCTCTCTCTCTCTCTCTCTCTCTCTCTCTCTCTCTCTCTCTCTCGCAATAGTGTATCCCCTTTTGATCCTTACATTTATTTATGTGACATATTATACACTTATTGCGGTGTTTGATTTTATTTGCGGCTCTTGCTTTGCCTTTCATTTACGTTCACAAACTGCACTTTGGTGGTCTTTTTATTCTATGAGAGAGAAAGATATATAGTATTTTGAATCTACTCCCTGTGCTTACATTTGTACATATACAAATATTAATACATGTTCCCTGTACGTGGTAATAAATACAATAATAATTCGTTCTTAGTTTAGGGCATGGTACACTATACTTACTTCTCGTTCTTAGTTTAGGGCATGGTACACTATACTTACTTCTCGTTCTTAGTTTAGGGCATGGTACACTATACTTACTTCTCGTTCTTAGTTTAGGGCATGGTACACTATACTTACTTCTCGTTCTTAGTTTAGGGCATGGTACACTATACTTACTTCTCGTTCTTAGTTTAGGGCATGGTACACTATACTTACTTCTCGTTCTTAGTTTAGGGCATGGTACACTATACTTACTTCTCGTTCTTAGTTTAGGGCATGGTACACTATACTTACTTCTCGTTCTTAGTTTAGGGCATGGTACACTATACTTACTTCTCGTTCTTAGTTTAGGGCATGGTACACTATACTTACTTCTCGTTCTTAGTTTAGGGCATGGTACACTATACTTACTTCTCGTTCTTAGTTTAGGGCATGGTACACTATACTTACTTCTCGTTCTTAGTTTAGAGCTTGGTACACAATACTTACTTCTCGTTCGGTGGCATCTCGGTGCGGGATGGACTAGTGTGGCACTGTATGGCTGAGTGTGGCATCTACAGATTTCTATTAATAGCAACCCGTGGTGGCATCCCGGCTTGCCATCTTACCATCTTGGCTCACGGCGAGCCAGGGGAGACCACCAAAGGTGGGGAAGCAGAGAATCCGGCCTGTTCCACAAGTGTTTATTGTGTTTATTTTGCCATGCACGAGTAATCTCCCCCTGTCGTCACCTGCAGAACCAGGGATTACTGAAGAAATGAAACCTTACAACACTCTGCCTTACTCTCCCCATCTATGTCTCTCTCTGTCTCTCTCTGTCTCTCTGTCTCTCTCTCTCTCTCTTTCTCTCTCTCCGTGTCCTTCTATCTCTTTCTCAGCATTTTTTGAATAATCTATGCTTTTCCATTTTCTTTCTCCTTTCTCCTCTCTCTTCCCCTCCCCTCTTCCCCACCTTCTATCCATTCTCTATCATCCCCTTCCACTCTCTCCATCCCTTTTCTCTGTCTATCTCCACTCTCTTCCCCTATCTAAGTCTCTTACCCCATACCTCCTCTCTCTTTCTCTATTTTTACTCGCCTGACTCCCCTATGTTTTGGGGAGTCTAATTACCACCCTCTCTCACTCCCTCCCTACTCCCCCCTCCCCCCTCTCCCCAGTGTTTGTTTAACGGCTTGTTGCCACTGTAGCCATGCCAGGTGGACCAACCAGGTTTCCCCACAGAGATGCTAATAGGAGTAAAATAATAGCACGTGTATACAGGGTTCTTTTTTTTCTTTTTTTTGTGTATAAATTTCTCCTTTCCACCCCATTCCTTGTCATTCCATGTCATGGCTCTATTTGTTGCTCATCTACAACCTTGGGACATCTGGGGTGCACTGTTGAACATTGCGATATTCTCATAATGATGTAAAACTATAGAGAGAAATTTTACGAGAGGTTGAGGCGAGATATTTAAGGCTGTGGTTCCTTCCATAAATATTGGTACAAACTATGTTTGAAAATATGTAAAACGCTTTATTTTTTTCATAAAGAAATAGAGTGAGCTCCTTGTATCAATAGTACTTGACCGTTGTGTTTTTCCCCTACAGATTGGTTTGGTGTCAGTGTAACGTTATTGCCCAGTCTAAAATATTCAGATCTGGGATCTTGTCGCCATCTTTGTATCTTTGTTCAGGGGGCGCGTTGGCCCTGAGGTAGAACATCAGCTTCCGACGCAAAAAGTCCAGGTTCGACTCCTGTCGATTTCCGATTTCGGTCCCTACTGGTTGGGTCGGTGTCAGTTTAATGTGACAGGCCGAGACAGAAGTCAAGGTATCCCCGCCCTGTTTCGTGTGTGGCAGCACATAAAATTGTCAGACGTCAGTCTTGGGGCCGGTCCGCAAAATAGTCAAGATAGTGATTATGTTGGACGTTAAACCAACTCAACAACAACAACAACAACAACAACAACAACAACAACAACAACAACAACAACAACAAAAATCAACAACAACAATAACAACATCTCTGCTCAGACTTATACGTCGTTAAAAATCAAACTTTATAATGTTTACTATCGTCGAAATTGATAATGCAGGGGAATATATAATTATATGTATATAGAGATTGCCTTTAACACAAATTAATGGAAAAACAAGTTATCATAGTGTAGTGTTAGTGTCGCTTTCTCTGATCAAACCTCCAAATCGATTTAAATCAAGAGGTCATCATCATGAGGACAAAGCAAAGCTCTTTTAAATCTTTTTTGACCAAACAGCAACCCTCTGAAGGTCACGTGGTAAGTCAAGTTACGCTGGGTCCCTGACGTGCTCGTCCCACTGGGAATCCCCGGAACGTGTCACGTGAGGCCTGAGATCTGGTCACGTGATACGCCTCATCTTTGGCGCTGCAAGCCGGGGAAGAGACAACGCCATGAAGCGCAAACAACAGGGGGACAACAATCTTGGTCTGTGGATCGGATGCGGTATGAATTTTTCATTGGAGAGAGAGAGGAGAGAGAGAGAGAGGAGTTAGAGATAGAGATAGATAGATAGATAGAGAGAGAGAGAGAGAGAGAGAGAGACAGAGACAGACAGACAGACAGACAGACAGACAGACAGAGAAAGAGAGAGACAGAGAGAAAGAGAAAGAGAGAGATAGACAAACAAACAGACAGACAGACAGACAGAGAAAGAGGGAGACTGAGATAGAGAGGGAGAGATAGGGAGGAAAATATGGAGGGAGATAGAAACGGTGAAGGAAACGGAACAGACAGACAGACACACAGACAGACAGACAGACACACAGACGTAATGTATGTTATAACAATTTCGGAATCCCAATCGTAGTGGGAAAGAAAGAAGGAGAGAGGTGTATAGATGGAGGTAGGCAGAGAAATGGAATGGAGAGAGGAAAGGAGTAGAAGGTCATCAGGAAAAAGAGCAAGGAAATGAGTCGGGGAGGACAGAGAAAAATTAAGGCAGACATGTAAATAAGCATACAAAGACAGAATGATGTTTAAAAAAAAGTCAAAGCAGGAAGAAAAAAACAACACCGGGGCTTGAAAGAAGGACCTCTGATCAAACAGCATTTAATTTTTCATGAGGGGAGCGAATCTCAGGCACGAGCTGGTCTGGATCTAGAGTTTTCTCCCCTTGTTGATAAAAGCTGCCAACCCATCCCGCCAATTCAAGTGGATTTTCGTGGATTTGAGTTCGTTTTTTTTTTTGTTTACTTAGAGTCTAATCTCAGAACTATATAGGCTATAAAGTGGACGAGTCACAAGATATACGTCTAATAATTTTAAGTATTGCCACACAGAGAGTATACGGGGATTTTTTTTTGTTTCTTGCTAAGCGTCCAACGCCAGCACTATATAGGCTATAAGGTGGACGGATCCCAAGATGAGGCACTGTATGGCTGAGTGTGGCATCCACAGATTTCTATTAATAGCAACCCGTGGTGGCATCCCGGCTTGCCATCTCACCATCTTGGCTCACGGGCTAGCCAGGGGAGACCACCAAAGGTGGGGAAGCAGAGAATCCGGCCTGTTCCACAAGTGTTTATTGTGTTTATTTTGCCATGCACGAGTAATCTCCCCCTGTCGTCACCTGCAGAACCAGGGATTACTGAAGAAATGAAACCTTACAACACTCTGCCTTACTCTCCCCATCTATGTCTCTCTCTCTCTCTCTCTTTCTCTTTCTCTTTCTCTCTCTCTCTCTCTCTCTCTCTCTCTCTCTCTCTCTCTCTGTCTCTCTTTCTCTATTCCGGTGGAGCGACAGAGACCTATCTCCGCTGGATGGGCAGAAAGGAAGAGCATAAGTGAACCATCATCGCGGTTTTGGTTTCGTGGGTTTGTTGGTTAGTGCTTTGGTTTGTTAAAATCAAATAATTGCAACTAGCATATATCGCGGATTGGTTCCAAGACTACTTTCTGAAAATTGTGTGTGCTTTCACACAGAAACAGCGTAGCTAGATCGACACAAACAAGGAGTAATATCTTTTATGTGTGGAGAGAATGGAGGAGCAGCGGTGAGATATACATATAGATAAAAACAAAACAAAGCAATAGAGCTGGGTGGAGAAAATAGAGAAACAACAATGTCTTTGGTGGATGGAAAGAATGAAGGAGGAGCAGTGAAGTATATTCGATGGTCAAAGTAAAGAAATAACAATAAGCTATACTCGTTGGACTTTTTCAAGACTCAGCCATCAGACATTGAGGATTTTTACAATTACTATGTGATTATATAAGTACACCATTATGTAAACAATTCTTCGTTTAAATGGATGTAATAGATCGATTTAGTGCATTATGGTTTGTTTTTTTTAAATTACAAATTAAACAAAAATTACATCCTGTGTTTTAAAATTGAGTATTTCATATGCCAAAAAATTAACGGGCATACTTTTGTTGGATAAAAAAACAACTGGCAACAATATTTAATGAGGGAACGTTAACACTTAACAGTAACTCCTTGCGGAAATAAATTTACTATGTATACGATAGAGAAAAACTAGATTATCTCTTTAGACACTGCATTCATAGCTATTGCGTAGTGAGTGCAACTATACCATAGGCACAGTTGAGACAGAATATCTGCACTTGAGGGTATCCGCCCATCGGATTGGTGCAGACTAATCCTTTCATCGTCTTATTGGCTGGATTGGTCCCCCCCCCCCTCTCCCCACCTCTCCAGCTACACGTTTCACTCTCAGCCCTCTAAACGTAATTTTTTTGGAATAAGAAAGAGAGGAAGAGATAAATATATAGAGAGAAGGAGTGAGGGAGAGAGAGAGGCCAGGAGAGACACTTAAAGACAAAGATGTAGAGAGATAATGAGAGAAAAGTGAGAGAAACAGAGAGGCAGATAGATAATTATGGAGAGAGAATAGAGAGAGAGAAATAAAAAAATGGACACAGAGAGAGAGAGAGAGAGAGAGAGAGAGAGACAGAGAGAGAGATAAACTGACATACAGAGACAGAGAACAGAAAGAAAGATAGAGATAGTTAAATAAAAATGCAGGGAGCAAAAGACTAAGGCTGAAACCGGGATCAAACCCGTAGCCCGGATGTTACACGCTTTCACGTAAAAAAAAAAAAACTAACAAAAAAACCCCAACAAAAACAAAACAAAAACAATACAAAAACAGTGTGTAGGCAATATAGATAGTTCAGTAAACTTAACTGACTAAAAAAACCCAACAACAAACCAAAGAACACGTCAAAAGAGTGAAACCAACTCACCACCGCTTGATATTTAAGACATTTATTTTCATCAACGAATAATCATAACACATACATGTACTTCGAACACAATAGTCAATAGTCAAAATGGTACTGGAAACAGAAAAAAGTTACTGTAGTACGTGTACTGCGTTATAACATCAACTTAATCATTAAGTCACAGTCCACGGTGTTATCAGAGACTTTGAAATAGTGAGAGGTTGCACGGGCTGGATTTTGTGTAGTTGTTGATTTGTTGTTGTTGAGTTGGTTTAACGTCCAATATTAAACACTATATAGGCTATATTGTGGACGGGTCCCAAGACTGGCGTCTGACAATTTTATGTACTGCCACACACGAGACAGTGCGGGGATACCATAACTCCTGTCTCAGCCAGTCACATTAAACTGACACCCACCCCACCAGTAGGGAGCGCAATCGCCAGGGTTAAAACCTGGACCTTTCGCGTCGGAAGCCGATGTTCTACCCCAGGACCACCGCGCCATCCAGATGGTTTAGTTTTAAAATTTTATAAAAAGGCGATGACTATTCTCTAAACTTTGGCCATTGCGCTTCAAAGGAGTGTGGTGGTTTAGTGGTTTAAACCATGATCTCTTTAAGTGGCAAGGTAAATCGATGCCGATGTATATCATTCTATAAGTCAAGGATTTTAATTCCACAAAGCGCAATGATTTTTCGATCATTTTCACTAAAAGTCTATTTTTATTCACTGTAGAATATTACCTACAAAGTATAGAACTAATTATAGCTCCTAAAATAATAGCAAAAAGTATACAAAGTATATGAATTGTTTGTCATTTTCACTAAAAGTCTATCCTTAATCACTGAGAGAAAATTACCTAAAAGTATGGAACTAATTATAGCTCCTAAAATAATAGCAACAACATCGTGTTTTTGTTTTTGTTTTTTTTAAAACCTGACACTGGATCTACAGTCATGTATAATTGTCAACGTGTATCAATTTCCAGTGATAAGTGATGAATTGGTACTTTTATGTATGGCGAATCCCTGTTCAGAAAACTCTTATGTAAGAACAATACAAAAGAAACGAAATTCTCATACATCATTGTAATAAATATAACTCAGTGAACAGAGCTGCCAACTCTAGATATACAAAAACTATACAATGTTAGCAAAAAGAAGTATAATCAAAAAGTGTACTTATACGCCTTTATGGATAAAAGTTGGCAGATTATAGTATGGGAATCGAGAATGAGTTTATATACAATTTTTTACATTAAAATGGCGGTAAAAATGATTTGCTTTCTTTCTTACATAAACTCATAAGAAAAAAAAAACATATTTTTTTATAATAAGGTCGCGTAGGAAAGATCACACAGTGTTGGAAAAGAAGAGTTTTTTTTTTTACAATTTACGGCAGTACGTGTTTTATGATTCTGATATGACGCAAAATGGGCAACGCTTTAAAGGTTCGATTTGAACAGTACAAACTTTGGCATTTTTTCAAAGGTGAAGTATGAAAACAAGTTGAATAAATGCTTTAACAAATCGATGAAATAAGCGAGTGAAAAAAAACTCATGTTGTATTGAGTAGGCTTCAATGAAGAGGCTTTGAGAAGGAAAGGTAGAGTAAAAAGAATAAAAGGCCAGGCGAGAGAGAAAGAGAGCATTGAGGTGGGTTTAGAAGCTCGTGGGGTCTTTTATAGACGAGAGCGAGAGAGAGAGAGAGAGAGAGAGAGAGAGAGAGAGAGAGAGAGAGA
>RQTK01000011.1:917992-922992 GCA_003991915.1 Elysia chlorotica
TTACAATAATGAGGATAATGATACTGATGACGATGATGATGATGATGATGATGATGATGATGATGATGATGATGATGATGATGATGATGATGATTATGATGATTATGAATAGTGTAACATTATTGATCTAAATTATCTTTATGAAAAAATGAGAAATAACTTATACGTATAATATCGAGCTCAAACGAGTTATGATGATAGAATTGTAATTGCAGATTAGCAGTTAACGTAAAAGATGCTGTAAAAGTGAATGGTGAGCAACGAAGGAATCACATCTACATCCACAGCAATGATAATGATGATGATGTTGATGACGATGATGGAATCATTGGATGATGATGATGATGATGATGATGATGATGATGATGATGATGATGATGATGATGATGATGATGATGATGATGATGATGATGATGATGATGATGATGATGATGATGATGATGATGATGATGATGATGATGATGATGATGATGATGATGATATTGTTACAGTTGTCTCATCTGTCCACGGTAACTTTGATGCCCGGAAACAGTTCTGATATGTTAATGCCGCTGCTTGTGGTAAATCTCTAAGTGTTGTTGTTGTACAAATGGATGTTGGTGAATGTACTGGAGAGTATGGATCCAAAATCCTGTTGTAGTTCCTGATGCTACTGCTGGTCATAACAATGATGATGTTATTCCATCAGTTTTATATCGCGATGATGTTAGAGAAAATGGTCACATTGACAATGTCGACGATGACGAGGTTTTTGTTGTTGTTGTCGTTCTATCAGTTGATGGTGGTCGTAATGTGGCTCGAGAAGAGGTCCAGGATGCTGTTGTTGAAGAACAAACATAATGTTGCTAAATCAGTTTATTTTCGCAATGATGATGTTAGTCACAGTAAGTATGACCATGAGGACAATAACCATACAGACAATGTTGTTGCTGTTGTTGCTGTTCTATCAGTTGATGGTGGCGATGGTGCTCGAGAAGAGGTCCGAGATGCTGTTGTTGCTGTTCTATCAGTTGATGGTGGCGATGGTGCTCGAGAAGAGGTCCAGGATGCTGTTGTTGAAGAACAAACATAATGTTGCTCTGTCAGTTTATTTTCGCAATGATGATGTTAGAGAAACGGGTCACAGTAAGTATGACGATGAGGACAATAACCATACAGGCAATGTTGTTGCTGTTCTATCAGTTGATGGTGGCGATGGTGCTCGAGAAGAGGTCGGAGATGCTGTTGTTGCTGCTGCTGTTGTGGTCAGTCTCCAGATGGGAGGACTGGATGTCACTAAGAGATGGCGTGGAGCTGATGTCAGACAGAGCAGGAGACCCGGCGTTCATGTCGCAGGTCGACTCGCTGTCCTTGATCCCGTCCTTGAGGTCGTGACCTTCAGGTGACCCCGGACCCCCTGTTTGACCTTGACCCGATTTGGTCCCGTCCGTGGAGTCCTGCTGCTTCAAGAGATTGCGCCGATACTTGGCTCTGGCGTTTTGGAACCAGACCTGGTTGGGAGGATAGAAAAATAAAAAATGAAATTTTTAGTACATTTTAAATTAATAAATTTTCCGTTTAAATCAAAATTAATAAATTATACGTTTAAATTCTACTTATTCGCTATAAAAGTGATCTATTACAGACACGGGTAATCATGGTTTTCTATTTGGTTTTGTTGTCACTTGCCTTTATACAATCATTGGTTATCAATATTATGTTCAACGGAGTAGACATACACACCAATGCCCTTTATGTCTTACTTCTTTTAGTGCTATTTATATGTTAATCTTTATTCCTTTTTAAGCATAAAACGATCTTCTTTCTATCTCTCTATCGAATTATTCATCGGTCTATTCGCTTATGTTATACTTCCAAAAGAATTTTCAAAACTATTTTGGGATGTTTAGCCTTGATTCAATGTGTTTATTATTGTATCGTTTGTTTCAGCCTGTCAACCTATACTTTTACCGACCTATCCAGTAGTGAAAAAAATCCTTAAAAAAAAAGAAAAAAAAATGTCGAATCTTAGCATCGAACCAAAATCCCTCTAAAAAAAGCCTAACACGTAAACAGTTTAGCCAGTTCCCCCTTTCAATTCCCAATAAACGAGGATTCGGTTTGAAAGCAATGGCAATAACAGTGGATGCAAATTTAAGTAAAAGTAGTCATTAGTTTTTGGCACGCGACGTGACTAAGTGGGGAGTGTGGACTTTCCGGGGCAGGGGGGGGGAGGGGGGGGGACTGGGGTTTCGGAGTGTGGGGGTGGTCGAGTGTGACACTTCCCTGATCGTCCATCATTTGGCCGCGGGTCAAAACCTCAACCTCAAAGTGGGCCAGCCACACGGCACCGTGTAGAGCGCGGTCAACAGCGTCAGATTTAGATCCCTCCAGGTTTCAGTGTTCCTTTCTTTTCTTTTGTCTCCTCTTTAAATGTTACTCTCTTTCGCATTAATTTATCATTAATTTCCCCTCTCTTGTTTCTTTCAATCATTTTTTTTTATCTTCTTTTGCATTAATTTATTTTTATTTTCTCCTGTCTTATTATTTTCTTTCAATCATTTTTTTAATTCTTCTTTTGCATTAATTTAGTATTATTTTCTCCTGTCTTATTATTTTCTTTCAATAATTTTTTTCTTCTCTTTGTCTCACTACGTATTTAACTTTTGGTTCTTTCTCTCTCTCTCCCTCTCTCTGTCTTCTCTTTGGCTCTCTGTCTCCAGATTTTTTTCGTGTTTTTTTAGACTTAAAGATTGCATATTCTCTGCCCTGTCTGTCTATAAATCTATGACTGTAAAATCTTTCTATATCTTTGTCAGTCGTCTGTCTTTTCTACATTCTTCTCCCTTATTCTCCTATACTCTACCGTCACTATTATATTCTCTAATCCAGCAACCAGATTTTCCCATCCTATTTTTCACATTACCTCTCCTTTAAAAAACGAAACCATACCACACAGCGAGATGACAACAGCCATTGTTTCTTTCAAACACACACCCAAGTTCATCTCTCCGCCCCCTCACTATCCACCCTTCTCTCCTTCCTCTTTTACTTTCTTTGCCTGTTCCACCAACACCACTCTCCATATACCCCTCCCCCCCCTTCTCCTCTCTCACTCCCTCTTATTCTTTCCTCCCACGTCCAAGAGGTCAGTTGATTACAGTACTCCGCCCAATAATTACAGTCCACATCCAGCTCGCAAAATCACCGAAAATCGCCGCAAATCTCCGCAAATCGCCGAAAATCGCCGGTGCCCCATTCTTCTCAGAGCTCCTGTACGCCCTGACCGACTGACCCTGCTGCCTCGGAGACGGGGCTCTGTTCAGACGTCTGTCAACCACGCCCACCTACCCAAGGCGGCATTCAGGTCGTGTAGCTGTAAGATGGCGTACAGCGTGGTGTCAGTTGAGGTCAGTTTTTGTGTGTGTCCGACGTGTCAGGTCATGCGGTGTT
Source organism: Elysia chlorotica (assembly GCA_003991915.1). NCBI lineage: Eukaryota > Metazoa > Mollusca > Gastropoda > Plakobranchidae > Elysia > Elysia chlorotica. Next base: position 921,425 of record RQTK01000011.1, read on the forward strand.
ATGGATCGGGAATGTTAATATGTGCTGAAGGGCGTGTACATGTGTGTAAATTTGTGTAAATGTGTGTGTGATGTGTGTGTGTTTTCCCATTTCTAAAAATATTTTGTTGTAGAAGCCTTGTAGCCTTATTATTCCATCTTTTGTCTCGGTAGACTCACTGTCTGTCTGTCTGTCTGTCTGCCTGCCTCTAACTCTCTCTCTCTCTCTCTCTCTCTCTCTCTCTCTCCCTTTCTCTCTTATAACTTTCAGTCTATCTCTCCCTCACACTTACTCCCTCATCTATCCATCACTCTGCCTCTACCTGCACGTATGTCACCCACATCCCCCTGTACTCTCTTTTATGAGGTTACTTGATTAATTTACCCTATGGAACAGTAAGCAAACAAACAACACGCACGCACACACACAAAATATGAAAATTGGAATTTACAATTCCTCTTTAAAAAATACGGAAATATAGAAGCATTGTTCTAAACTTAACGAATGAAAATAGATGAAGAGAATCGCAAAAAAAGCAACAAAAAAATACCCTAAATCAACTCTAAAATTGATACGTCTCAAACTATGTGTAGATGAATGGTCACTCGAGACAGAGACGGGACACCTGCATCGCGCCCAGTCCATTGGTCAGTTTATCATCATCAGCTCTTTGACCATCAGCTCTGGGCAGTTGCTGGACATGAAGTGTGCACTGCTACCGGCTGAGGGTCTCTCTCTGTCTCTCTATTTCTCTCTTTGCTTTTCTCCCTTTCTTTCTCTCTCTCTCTCTATCTCTCTCTCTCTCTTTCTCTCTTTACTTTTCTTTCTTTCTATCTCTCTTTCTCTCTTTGCTTTTCTCCCTTTCTTTATTTCTCTTTCTTTTTCTCTCTCTCTCTTTCTCTCTTTACTTTTCTTTCTTTCTATCTCCCTTTCTCTCTTTGCTTTTCTCCCTTTCTTTATTTCTCTTTCTTTTTCTGTCTCTCTCCTTGTTTCTTCATCTCTGTCTGTTTCTCTTTCGTTCTCTCTCTCTCTTCTCTTCTCCTTTTATCTCTATATTTCTTTCAATTTAACTCTCTGTCATTCTATCTCTGTGTCTCTTTCTATTTCCCTCCCACCTTTCAATTTAACTCTCTGTCATTCTATCTCTCTGTCTCTTTCTATTTCCCTTCCCCTCTCTCTCTCTCTCTCTCTCTCTCTCTCTCTCTCTCCATATCTCTCGCTCTCTCTCTCTCTCTCTCTCTCTCTCTGACTTTGTTTAACTTCACCTAACTTACCCCCGGGGGATGATATATCTCACTTCATCGTATTGTTCCGCTGGTTGATAGTCTATTAATTTTGTGTCCACATTGTGTGTATGTTCTACCATGGTCGTTTGTCCATACAAAGTGCTATTGTTTTTTTTCTTCTGGCAGCACTGCTCTTTACGAGCACTTCTTTTCGAAATTTTTTAGCAGCACTATAACTTGATTATTGTTCTACAATAACAAACCCTCCAATACAAGCACTATTGTACAAAACAACTATGCGTGGTAATTTCAAATACTACGCAGGATGAGGTGGCTCAGAGGTTAGAGCGCGGGGCTCCTAAA
>RQTK01000011.1:927992-931306 GCA_003991915.1 Elysia chlorotica
AACCCTCATCCTGTATTATCCTAGTTCGACAAACGGAGAAAATCCCCAACATATTTGACCAAGCAACTGCTCAAACAGAACAAAAGACGCGGCTATACAACTGTTGCGATCCGTTATGGAGACTCAGAAAGTGGAGTCTTCGCGATAGTGGAGCATATACCAAAAACGATGAGGATATAATAATTATGACGAAATCTGTACCGGCGTCCATTCATTGAGCTTTCTTAGGCCGCTCTTTAGACTTAAGGAGTCAATTCGCGTTTAGAAAACCAGAAAACTCCATGCTAACGGGCGTGATTAAGTTGTCCATGGTTGACTGTTGTATATCGCAAAGCCTGGGGTTTCTAGAAGTCGGCGGCCAAACGAGGAATTCCAGGTATCCTGACACTCCAATACGCAACTCCTAGAGAAGCCATTAGAGGGCCGGCAAAAATATATATCTTCTAGATCTCCCCTACCGCAAAGTTTTCTCTCTGGCACATTCTCTCTCTTTTTCTCTCTTCTTTGTATCTCTCTTGTTCTCTTTTTCTCTTTCATTCTGTATATATCTCTTTCTATCTTTCTACATTGTTTTTTTTCTATCCCCTGCCTTTTTATCTTTATCTCTCTTTGTTCTCTCTCTCTCTCTCTCTCTCTCTCTCTCTCTCTCTCTCTCTCTTCGAGATGTTTGCATTTCACCTTCAAGCTTACATTCAGGTAAAGTATAGATACACTCTACATGTATTTCTTTTGTGCTTTGCAAATCATGCTAACACCCCATTTCAATTTTAAAAAAAAACAACAAAAAAACAACAACAGGGTACACTAAAATGACGCAGGGTTTAGAGCATCGGCTTCAGACTCAGCAGGTTCAAGGTTCAAGCGCCTCTATTTATTGAATTTCGTCCACAAGACAGTGCAGGGATACCAGATGTCCATAACCAATCACATAATACAAATGAACTAACACCAACCAAACCAGTAGGTGACAAAATTCAACACTAAATACATTTCGCCAAACCGTGGACTCAACCGCGTGCCTCCCTACAGGGAGACCAATGCCCTACCACCTTCACCAGCTCGCTCCATAGTATTGATCTGAGTAGTTTCCACACTTCTCTGTTTGTTGAGGATTACCACTGGGGTCTCAACCGCTCACCGCGTCACAACAGCGCCTAGGTACACAGAGAGGTACACAATAGCACCCTCTCTCTCGCTCTCTCTCTCTTTCTCTCTCTCTCTCTCTCTCTCTCTCTCTCTTTCACATCCACTTTTTTCTTTATATCTCTCCTTTTTCTCTCCCATTTTTTCCCACTCATTTCATCTCTTCTCTCTCCCTCCACCCCTCCTTTCTCTCTGTCTCAACCCCTTCTCGCTCTATCTTTCTCTCTACCTCTCTTTCTTCCTCCCTTTTCCTTTCTATTTTTCTCCGTATCTTTTTCCTCCCTTTCTCTCTCATCCCTTCCATCTATATCTTTCTTCCTCTTTATCCCCCCCCTCTCTCTCTCTCTCAACCTTTTTGTCACATGACCTCCCTCTTCCTTTCTATCTCTCTCCGTTTCTCTCTCATTTCTTCTGTCCATATCTTTCTATTTCCCTCTTTCTACCCGTCTTAACCTCCCCCCCCTTTCCCTCCCTCTCTCTCTCTCTCAACCTTTTTGTCACATGCACAAGCCAAAAGACAAACAAACTGTTTTTCCCCACCTACTGCCATCACGCTACTATAGTCGACTCACAGACTCAGACTCACTGCGGGTCTATTTGCAAACCCCTTATCCATATTTCCAGGGAAGTTTATTTAAATCGCCGCCGCGGGCCACAAAAAGGGATCCAAACTTTGTTGCTTTTTATGTTTGGACGAGCATGTTTGCAGTTTAGTTTGTCGTCGCTCTTAAAACGCGAGCGTTGAGAAATTAATTACAGCCAGACTGTTATTGACTAAACCATCGGTAACTGTGAGTTACAATGGTGATTTTTGTTTTGTTTTGTTCTGTTTTATAATTATTTTTTTTTTGCCTTTCTGCCTTTTCCACCCAGACTTTGTCTCTTTCTGCTTGTCTTTTTTCCCCAACCCCCATCTCTCTCTCTGTCTCTGTCTCTCTCTCTCTCTCTCTCTCTCTCTCTTTCTCTCTCTCTCTCTCTCTCTCTCTCTCTCTCTCTTAATCACTCCCTTTTCCTAATCTCTCAGTTTTTCCCCTCCCATTGTATTTTCCCTTCCCTTTTATGTGTTTTTCCTTTACCGTATACAAAGTAAAATATCCGTCCCTTTCTAATTCTTTTTCTCTTTTTTCTCCTTTTCCCCTCTACCTCATTCTCGCACTCTTTCTCTGCCTCTATGAGACTCTCTCCATCACTCTATATACCTCTCCTACCTCCTCTCTCTCCCCCCCCCCCCCCCTAACAAAAAAAACACCCAAAACCACTCTAGGGAAAAAGAAAAAGACATACCAAACAAAATAGCGACGAAAAAGGAAAAAAAAAAAAAGCAGCTCGCTCATTAAAATCGGGAAATCCCTCACACACCGCTTTGTCCCTGCGGCTTCCCTGATCCCCAACTCACCGGAACCAGGCAACGTAAACTGGCGCAATGCATTGTGGGTATGACGGTGAGCTATCCTCACTAACAAGCCGGCTGAGCCTCTGGTGTGATTCTGTCAAAAAGGGGACGGATATCGGCATCGTTGGTCATCCTCCTCCCCCCCCCCCTCCCTTCCTTTTTTGCTATCTGGTGTGATTCTCTCAAAAAGCGGACGATCATCGGCATCGTTGGTCATCCCCCCTCCCCCTCCTCTTCCTCTCCTCCTCTAACTTCTTTTCTTCTGTTCTCTCCCCCCCCCTTTTTTTTTCTTCTATCCTTTTATTGCTACTTCTTTATCATCTATACTGAAAGGAGGGTTGGATAGATTAATTGTAAAGAGGGATGTTTGTGGTTCATCCTACCCCCTCCCCCTTCTTTTCTTCTATTCTCTCCCCCTCCATCCCTCCATCCCTTTTTGCTACTTCTTTTTCTTCTATTCTGAAAGGAAGGTTGGGTGGATCAATGGGAAAGTGCGAAGCTTATATTGGGGAGGTTTATGGTTCGAAACCCCACAGTAACAAACCGACTACACCTCTAGTGTAATTAAAAAAAAAAATAATAAAATAAAAAAGTAAATGTAGTAAAAAGAAAAAAATCGCTCGCATTCGATTTAATAAAGCTGTTCAAAACAAAATTTCTGGACTGGAACCCTTACCTGTAACACCCGCTTCGAGAGGCCTGTCTTCTGCGCCAGCTGTTTAAGGTCCTTGGCGTCGGGGTTGTGGTTGAGTGCGAAGTAGGACTTCATGGTGCGCAG
>RQTK01000011.1:931322-941322 GCA_003991915.1 Elysia chlorotica
GGGGGGTTAAGTCTTGTTTTGTTGTTGTTTTAAGTTAATTGATAGAGTGAGAGAGATAACGATAAAGAGAGAGAGAGAGAGAGAGAGAGAGAGAGAGAGAGAGAGAGAGAGAGAGAGAGAGAGAGAGAGAGAGATAAAGAAGGAGATAGATGATAGACAGAAAAATAGAGAGAGAGAGAGAGAGAGAGAGAGAGAGAGAGAGAGAGAGAGAGAGAGAGAGAGAGAGAGAGAGAGAGAGAGAGAGAGAGAGAGAGAGAGAGAGAGAGAGGGGGGAGAGAGAGAGAGAGAGAGAGGGGGACACACACAGAGATTATCACAGAGAGATGGGGAGGAGAGACACACACATAGGCAAAGATAGAAATTGAGAATAATTACAATAATTTGCAACTCAAAACAGCGGATATACTTTCAAACAGTTATATTTGGTATTATCATAGTTTACTATCGGCATACTAAATTGCGAAAATAGCCGATAAGAGTATAGAAAACACGAAAAGACGCTAAAAGACAAACCAGAGTGCTAGATTATGTAATATTTAAACCTAATAAAAAAAAATATTGCTGATTGAACTTAAATTGCAACTCAGTATTAATTTTACATAGCTTAAATATCAGACTTAGGTTAATAGTCCATCGCAAATAAATTAATTTTGCGAATGAAAACAAGAAGAAGAAACCTATAAACATTCGTCACCTTAGTTAGTTTTAAAGTAACCTATCACAATTTGGATATACTTAAAATTTAAAGTATGCCATAAATGATATAAGTCATTTTTTACAACTAAAGCAACCCATTGTTTTTCTTGGCGAATACACCAGTATGTTTTCTGTCAAGCCGACAGACCTGTTCTAGGGTGAAACTGTAAATACTGGGGGAGATTGTTTTTCAAGCGAGCATGTCTAGATGCTATCTGGTCTCGGTGTACAAGATCTTATCGCCCAAGACAAGCTGTAGCCTAACAGGGCTGTATGTTGAACTTTCCTGGTGAGTACAGGGTACAAACTGGTAGGCTAGGCCTGGTGGACTCACTACATATATAGAATATATATATAGACTTTGGTTGGCATAGGCTAAGCGCCTGACAAGCTATTTGTATTTTTAAATATCTTTTATTTGCATGAAACCTTCTTGTGTCAGTTTATAATTGATTACAACAGCGTTATAATATTATTAAAAGGGAAATTCAAGAAAAATGATTTATGTTAAAGATCCAAATAGCGAAAATCAGTGTAAGAAGAATTTATCTCTGTCCCTCTCTCTCTTTCTCTCTCTCTCTCTCTCTCTCTCTCTCTCTCTCTCTCTCTCTCTCTCTCCCTCTATCTCTCCCTCTCTCTCGCTCTATCTCTTTCTCTCTCCTCCCTTTATTTTGTGATATTTGTATGCTTTACATTAACATACCATTAATTATTGCCGATAACTGTTGACTTAGACTACGCTATTAAACTATGAATTCTCTTATTATTGAAAAGCTTTCATGAATAAGATGAGAGATTTTTTTTTATTATTTTACGAACCGGTTTTTGCATATAAATATTTTGGCTTTTAAAGTACACGTAGAAGGCAAATTAAGTTGGCAGCTTTACAACTTACTAGTACATGTACCCAGCTATGGCTATGTTTGATTGGTCATCCATAGACCTGCACCCAACTAGATTCTGGACCAAGGGTCCTATGGTCAAGGGAGAGCTTAAGTTTTGTTTGTTGACGTCCAGATAAAAATCGGCGAAAATGGACACCAGGTCTTGACATCTGCACCCAACAGTTGGACATAAAAGGATATAGATCTAAGATTCCAACACTATAAGATTTTAAGATTCTAATAGTCTAATAGTCTCATATTCGGATAATAATCACTGGTGTTTTGTGATAGCTAAACATTGGCTAGTTTGGGGTTGGTTACTGAGAGTTTTTTGGTAGGCTTTTTTTTTTTGGCAGAAAAAGAGAGAACGCGTTGGCGTCAGTGTGTCCTTAAAAGGTGGATAAGGCCACTACTTTGCGTGCTTGAAAATAACTTCAAATATTGCATACGTTTCTCTATATATTTTTAGACAGAACTTAAAGTGTTTTTAATTGGTTAAAAAAAAAAGGAATATATTTTTCGGCATTGTCAAATAATCCAGATAAAATTCTTCTTGCAAGAAATCCAGTTCTTTTTTGAGTTTGGTTTTTTTTTTATTAGTTTCTTGGCGTCTAACGTTAGCAACTATTAAAGTGGACGGGTCCCAAAGTTAACGTCCAACAAGGCTATGTGTTGCCGCACGTAGACAATGTGGGGATGTCAATACCTCTGTCTCACCCGGTCACACAAGACTTACACAGACCCAACAAGAATAAGTCGAAATCCGAGAAATACTTTTTTTTCCCGGTTTTGAGCTTGAACCGGAACCTCACAAATGGAAGACCAACGCTCTACCACTTAAACTCATCCCCCCTCCCCTTAACTTTTGCTAGAGCCTATCAGATCCAGGCAGGCGGTCAGCTGATCTGGCGGATGTTTTCGTTTTCACGCCGAGACGCATGCGCAGAGTTTATTTTACCTTTGCGGCTATCAAGGGAGATTAGAATTACCTGCACACGGAGCTCCACAGGGGGTTGCAGTTCTTGGTGCGAGGTTCGAATCAGCTTTGTTTTTCTCCTCTCTATCCCCCAGTAGCCTATTCCAAATACATTTTTTTATTTGCCACTGAAAATATACAGGCGAATGTTATTGTTCTAAAACCGTGACTAAAATAGCAACCCCCTACTCCCACATCAAAAACAAAACAAAACCCCTTGCACTCATTTTGGGGGTGGGCGTGTTTCTGTTTTTGCACCCAATGGGGGGCTCGCGTGACATGCTCTAGTTTATCCTCTAAGTCTTTAGAACTTTAGACTCCCAAGGGGTTAAATTGCTCATCGTCCGACGTCAGCACTAGATAGATTATTGCCAAGGGTGGAATACGGTTTTCGTTGGAGAAGTAAACTAACCAAAACGGTTACTATGAATTCACATTTGCGATTAACAAATTGCCGTGAAACTAGCGATGAATCTTTAATTTAATGTATATCATCATGTATAACACTGTCTCTAAAACAACCGTGTTTGCTTACAACACTAAGAATTCACATTTGCAATTAACAGATTGCTGTGGAACAAGTTACGAATCTTTTATTTAATGTATATCATCATATATAATCATCTCTAAAACAATTCTGTTTTTATTCCTGAGGGTTTGAAGCATCCATTAATTGTAAAAGAAAATAAATATAGCTGTGGTGGTTCACCTATATAAATCGTTTCCCACAAAATACCCACGGATTATCAAAGATTTACCTTATCAACGTTCATACTCAGTCATAGTTGTGAGGCGTTAGTCTTAGGGCCAGTCCACAATATAGCCTATATAGTGCTGATGTTGGACGTTAAACCAACTCAACAACAACAACAACAACAACAACAACAACAACAACAACTCAGTCATTGAATCGATTACACCACAGCTTGTTGTCAGCATGAAGTTAGACCACTACCGATGCTTTTTATAAGATTTTCTTGGTTTTTGAGGTTTATAGCAAACATTTTGACATGCTTCGTTAGCCATTAAAGATGAGGTCGTGTTGTGAGGAAATTAATGTGCGGTTCTAGAATTGTACGAGATAGCTTATGCATGTATCACTTTTGTGTGTGGCTATAGCTTGATAATTATGTACCTCTTTTACACCGTATGATTTATCATTTGATGTTAGTAACATCATCAGTTTCAAAATGTTTCGATTTTTTTCAGGGCGTCGACAAAAACCTAAGTTATCACAGCAGATTTCCCTTGGCCTGTCTCGACTCCACAGTTTGTGACCGAAGATCACCGCATATCGCCGAATATCTCCGCACGTTAGCCTACAGAAAACAAATTCGAGTTTCAGTATGTCCCTTAAGTGAAACGCTGAGTTCTCGGAATTCCGACGACAAGTTCCGAGTTCTCGGAATTCCTGCGGTCCGCCATGAGGGAGAGATGGAGACCAGAGATCGCCTTCCCGTCCCCGTGTGTTCTGACTAGCGGTCTTGCGATAAATGGGTCCACAGCAAAACAAAGACGATAGGTAAAGAAATCTGCACCGATGTCCAATCATAAGTCAACCCTAGACTTACGGATCCAATGAGCGTTCAGAAAACCCCATGCCTATGAGACATGATTACGTCAGCGGTAATCTACGCTTTAATCGCAAAGTCAGTACTGCAGCGCCAAGACAACCCACCCCGACGATAGGTTTGTCTAGCTTGGCAGCCTGACTTCTGTCGGAAGTTGACAGATAGGCATGCGCACTCGGCAACCGGATCCGTGTTCGCTAAAACAATGCAGGCTTTGCGATAAAAAGAATAATAGTGAATGACATTATCACCTACTTATGCATGGGTATACACTTTGGTAGCGTATTGCATATTGGCTCGGCTTTGTATGTCTAGCATAGAGTTATGATTGGTCTTTGGACGCCGGTGCAGATTCCCTCACCTAGCGTCATTGTTTTCGCTAAGGATCGCGTTTTCGCAAAGCATCTAGTTTTGGTACAGTGTATCATGGCTGGAATTTGAAGGGTAGGAAGAATTTGTAACGTAGCTGCCACTTAGGATTCTTGTTGTTTCATTCTCGTAGCTTCTAGTATACCGTTATCGTTTATGAGATGCTGGTTTGGTTTGAATTGTTCTGTCTTTAAGTCCGTCTAGGTACTATCGGGGACGATGTAGGATGATGTCAGCAACGAAGGTTTTTGGAAAGTATGTTTTTGTTTGATTGGTTGGAATTTTTATATGTTTCGTTACTCTAATTTTGTTCCATTTTATGTCTATTTCATGTAATATGTAATTTAGTAGAATTGATTCAGAATTACGTAATGCAAGTCACAGCTATATCAATTTTAAAATGATTGTTGGTTTAAAAAATTGATAATAACTTCAGGAAGTCAGGGACTCCTTAACTGGACCCAGGACCCAAGCAATTTGAATTAGACATTACTTATGACACAAATCCTTATTTTACTCTTCGACATTATACAAGTCCTAACTGCATGCTTGCGCAATAGGAGCACGAAAAACATTATACATGTACATTTATATGTACTAGAAAATATTTTTCCCTTGAAAAAAAAGTTATCATAATATTATGGTAATGTTTTAATACAGTTATCTTTCGAAATGAATTACATGTAAAACAAACTTAATAATCAACGCAACTTCTCTCTACATACTAGGAACGCTTTACATCTGGACACGTTAAACTTGAATGGAAGCCACTCATGCAAGTGTGCATCCGGTTCCGGAGAATTATGGACTCGATCCTGGAGGATAAATCAGAGCTTGCATGCCGTCAATCACAACAGAAGATTTCGGTGCAGACAAAGTCGCACTCTAAGACTCCCCCACCCTTCCCGGCGATAGAGCTAATTGACGACGCTCCTGCCTTACTGCTGGGAAAACACGACACAGTTTCCACAACCAGTGTGGAAATTACCGACCTCCCTTATACTCTACGGTATATATATATATATACATACGTGCATGTATATACACACACCTGTCGTGAGAATAGCTTGCAGATCCCTCTCCCGTGGGTCCCGTTCCCTTGGTTTCCGGACCTGCGCACTGTATAAATGGTGTCGGGTTTTGGTGCGTTCCGCAGCCGTGCGAAATGGGCCGGAAATTTTTTTAGGACAAGTTAGGGGCGATCGCGATCTTCTGCGTTTAAAAATGAAAACATACCAGATTTTTTTGCTCTGTGCGGCCTTTGCGATCTCCGTTTCATAAGAAAACATACCTCGTTTATCCCCGGTTCCCGTAGGTTTATCCGACGGGCTATTGTTGCGTGGTTAGGTTTTTGGATGAGGTTGCACTCGGTGTGGTATCGATGAACCTTAAAGCAGTTGGTGTCAGAAGCGGGGTGACCTCGGCCGCTCTCAGAGTGCCTTCCCTTAGATCATCCTATCAGATTTGGTACGGTTAACGATGGTCTTAGTGCGTTTTGCTTCGAACTTAGACCTGTGTCTGTGTTAAAGATATGAAAGACTTGATTTGGACTTAACGACCGAGGACCTGAAGATTTTATGGATTTTCTTTTTTCTCCAAAAAAGTCGGTACATGGGATGCAAATATTGATGGAATTTTATGTCCCCTGTTCCCTCACACCAATGTACGACTATGAAATGCTCTAATCACTGTAATTATTTAACGAAATTAGTTTTTTTTAACTTTTAAACAAAATTATTGGATGGAAAGAAAAAGACAAAATATGGGAAAATTGTTGTTGGGTTTTTATTTGCTATTGTTGTTATTGTTAACAGACTTTGTTTTCGTGGAAGATTGATTGTTTTTATTTAAAACTCAGAATAATATCCATATAAGAACTATATGCATGATTTTGTTTAGTGTGCTATAGATTCAAAATGGAGCAAATGGACACCTTCAGCATTTTAGAGAACGAATCATACAATCGTATTAAAAAGAAAGTAAGCATTATTTATGGAAGGCCTCCATCAGTAGCAAGAACAGTTTTACTATTTCTACATTCCTACAAAATTACAGAGCATCAACTCGAAAGGTACCGTCTGACAAGATTAAAAGACGGGCAAGGACCAACTCCCAGAGTTTATCTTTTAGAATTAAATAAGTATGTTTTTTGGCAAGTCATTTTCATAATTATATGAAATAAAGGTACAAAAGGGCAAATAAGATAACTTCAAAGCAAATGATAATCCGTAAAAATCCGTGTATTTTATCACATTAACCACTGGAACGTCAAAGAGGAAAGAGAACGTTTATATAGTCTGTTGTGGGCTAGAAGTTGACAAATGGCGTTATAATTATTGGTTTGTTTAAATGGAAGGTGAGGAGGGTGGGGTGAGGGGGGTTACCTGTTGTTGTGGTGTTGTTGTTTTTGTTATTGTTGTCGTTGTTGTTTTGGTATAAGTTTGGTATTAAGTGCTCTAAAGTCCATCTCTGCAACTACGCTCTATCGCGAATGAGTTCCGAAAATAAAATCTGACAATTTTCATGCTACATATTTATACATTACAGAGGCATAGATATCAACCCTTAAGGAAATAGAGGGAAAAAAAAGAAATAGGAGGAGAGGAGGCGAAAGTGCAGGCGGTTGAGACAGAATATCTGCACTTGAGGGTATCCGCCCATCGGATTGGTGCAGACTAATCCTTTCATCGTCTTATTGGCTGGATTGGTCCCCCCCCCCTCTCCCCACCTCTCCAGCTACACGTTTCACTCTCAGCCCTCTAAACGTAATTTTTTTGGAATAAGAAAGAGAGGAAGAGATAAATATATAGAGAGAAGGAGTGAGGGAGAGAGAGAGGCCAGGAGAGACACTTAAAGACAAAGATGTAGAGAGATAATGAGAGAAAAGTGAGAGAAACAGAGAGGCAGATAGATAATTATGGAGAGAGAATAGAGAGAGAGAAATAAAAAAATGGACACAGAGAGAGAGAGAAAGAGAGAGACAGAGAGAGAGAGAGAGAGAGAGAGAGAGAGAGAGAGAGAGAGAGAGAGAGAGAAAGGCATAGAAAAAATGGAAAAAGAAAGAGAGAAGCATAAAGAGGGACAGAGGGAGAGAGAGGGTTTGGGAAAGAGAACAACAAAATCAACAAACAACATCAACCACAATAACAACAACAATATAAACAGGAGGCATGGAATGTGAAGTATGCCCTGCATGTGTGCGGTATGCCGCTTTCCCCCATCTGCCAACATGCCACGCTCTAACCAACGACCACCCGAATTGAATTGAGGGGGGGTGGGGGGGGGGCGGAGAGTAAATGACTAATAAAAAGGTGCGTTGAAAGGTTGGGGGTGGGGATGAGACATGGAGACTGCGGGAGATTCTAGTAAAGCTGCGAAGAAAAGACAGATTATGCCTAATTCTTCCGAAACGCGCAGGGTCAAATCATAATTTTTATAAACGTCAAAAACCTCTATGCTATACCGTTCGCTGTTTGGGCTATACTGATGGCAGAAAAGCAGAAAAAAGAGAAGAAAAAAGTGGGCAAGATCTGGAGGGAGGTGGATTAAACGGGAAAGGCAAACTCAGAAACAAAACATTGAGCAAATCCGACATGAAAAGGGAGCATCAAACGCAGTGACATGCAGGGGCTAGGGGCAGACAACTCCAAAAGATTCGGCGCGACCCCTAGTTGTTATCACGTGAATAGTGCCAGGGTTTAGTCCTGCCCGATCCCGAGTGACTATTATGGTATTAACCAAACCAGGGTTTGACCGTACCCTCGAGTTCCATTGGTTGGTTTGTTGGTTGGTGTATTAGCGTCCATCGTCGGCGACTAGATCTAGATCTAGGTTATAATATTATTCGCGAGCGGGAGTTTCTGTTGTTCTAAAGTCCTTTCCAGGCAGTAGACCTCTTGCGTTATATGGCTCATTGACAAAAACAAAGACGATAGGTAAGGTAATCCACACTTGCGTTTATTCATAGTACTATGATAGACTTACGGAGCCAATAAACTTTAATCACAACGCATAAAAGTCGTGAATATGTCATCATGTGTTATCGGGGTGTATCTCGCAAAGTCTGCAATTCATGTAGCACGACGGTGGAGTTCCGTCTCTAAGTAGGGGCCGACATGTGAGACGGGATTAGTGTGGGGGCAAGTATGATCAGATTTTGTTTGAAAAGGAGGTACAAAACACAGGGGAGGAGTGTAGAGGATTTGTAAACATAGAGTCTGATTACAGGGCTGCGCTGACAAGCATGGACTCCTTTTAATAATTCGCTGGTGTCAACTTTTAGATCTCCCTAACGCTGCCTTGGTAGTACATGTACCTATAAAAGACCTGACAACCATACACTAAAAGAAAACAAAATAGGCGAGTAATGGTGTGAGGGGGGGGGGGCGATCTTGCAAGAGGTAAAGCATTGAGTTTGCCAATGGAAGTCGCAGGTTCGAGCCCAAAATTGGCCAAAATGTATTTGTTGTTTTTTCCCTCACTGCTTGGGTCAGTGTTAGCGCAATAGTATGACTTGTTGAGACAGGAGTTATGATTTTGCCTCACTGTTTCGTATGTGGCAGCAGGTCAGAATGTTCATAAGTTTATCTAGGGAACCGTGCAGTATGGGAAACCTAAAACTAAGATGTTGAGTTGTTGTTGAGTTGATTTAACGTCCAACATCAGCACTACATAGGCTTTATTGTGGACGGGCCCCCAAGACTGACGTCTGACAATTTTATGTGCTGCCACACACGAGACAGGGTGGGTATACCATGACTCCTGCCTCAGCCAGTCACATAAGACTGGCACCGACCCAACCAGTAGGGAGCGCAGTTGCCAGGGCTCGAACCTGGACCTTTTGCGTCGGAAGTTCTACCCCAAGACCTCCGCGGCCCCCTAAAACTAAAGAAAGGAACTTCTTTACTACAAGCACAAAGAATACCGCCTTAAAGCGTATTTTTCACATTTTCGTACACGTTTTGAATGCTTTGGTTGTTGGTTGACACTGGCGGGTCTAAACTAATTGACAGTGAGACAGAGGGAATGGGAAGAGAAAAGCGGGGTTTTAGGTTGACATCACCGAGTGAGGTTGACATGAAGGGTAGGTGGGTGCTGGCATGAAAGATGAATGTGTTGAAGCTTATTTGGAGACAACGGAAGATATAGGCGGGGAAACAATTATGAGGCACAGGGATTGAAAAAGAATGAGAGAGAGAGAAAGCGGGAGAGAGAGAGAAAGAGAAAGAGAGAGAGAGATAGAGAGAGAGAGAAAAAGAGAGAGAGAGACAGACAGACAGAGACAGAGACAGAGATAGAGAGAAAGAGAGAAAGGAAAGACAAAAAAAAAAAATTGAAAAAAAAATAATTTTGTAATGTACCCCATACATATACGACAAAAAAAAGAAGCGCCGTTCGAACCCATAGACTTCCTTTTAAAAGCTGTGCGCTCTACCCGTTGACCACAGCGCCTCTTCTCTAGTAGGATAAACAACAGCAAGCTGCTTCAGCACCAGCAACAACAA
>RQTK01000011.1:954143-972518 GCA_003991915.1 Elysia chlorotica
GTCGTTTGTATGACGGGGACCCTCTATGCTGCAATAAAAATCTAATACAAACAGCGATAAAACCCCGTGAAAAGAAGGAAAGGGTGAGGTAAAAACAACATTGCCGCGAGGTACGACGGGATAGAAACATGGCCGCCTCGGTCTCAATGACTTGTTAGTTTTTCTCTTTTTTAGCGTGTGTCTTGTTCTCTATAAAATGGCAATTGTTATACTTGTAGCTGTATTTGTATAATCCTGTACTAAAGAAAATAACATAGGAATCGATGCGAGAACTTAATATTTGACATGGGTTGTTTAAATACTATTTTAAAAAAAATTAAGTTCTAAAAGATGTTAGTCTTGGCGGGAAGACAGGTGGTCGAATGGTAGAGCAAGTGGTTTCTTGTATGAAAGTTGCGGGTTCGATCATGCTTTGGCCACAACGTTTTTACTTTACTGGCTGGATCAATGGTAGAATAATGTGATTGGTAAAGGAGGTTGGGTATCCAGCTCATAGGTCCCAGCGCCGTATAAAGAAAAGTTTAACCAAACAATTATATCTGGTATGGTGTAATAATACACCAACTGTGCCAGTGGCGACACATCTTCCCTCTCTTCCCCCCCCCCTCTCTCTCTCTCTCTCTCTCTCTCTCTCTCTCTCTCTGACTACTCTTCATTTATTTTTAAAGACGTGTCGAAGTACCAAGCAAAATCATGCTACATGTACTATTGTTCCGTTGAACCCTACCAAATATAATTCCACTGAGGAACTTTTAAAGCATATAATTTTCCCAGGTACCTTTACTTTTTGCCTTAAAAAGTACAAGAAAAATAATACTCTGTGAGAAAGTCGAAAGAGAGAGAGAGAGAGAGAGAGAGAGAGAGAGAGAGAGAGAGAGAGATGTACACAGCCTTCAATAATAACTCTCGCGTCAAAAGTTCTCACGCAAAAAACAACAACACCCAAAAACATGCTTTTCGATCAGACTTTAGTAAGCCTGTGAGTCCGTAGCCTGAGTCCGTTAGGTTCTGTGAAGACGTGAGAAATATTTCACGTTTCGGGAAGTCTGCTCGCATCAGTTGGTCCCTAATCTGTATTTTGAGTGTCAGTACAGTGTTGAGTCTGTGGTCTGTAGTCTAGCTGGCCATGGAACTGTCAAACCCTGTGGTGTCAGTTCAGTTCTCAGCAGTACAAAACCATGCCAAGAAAACCGGCTCAAAGTGTACCAGAGTGTACGTTTTGGCCCAACAAGTATTTAAAAAATTGTGTGCAGGGAAGATATTTTGGCTTAAGATTGGCATCTAAACTTGCAGATGTTATAATTTTATATAGTGCTCCGAAATTTTGTATAGTTTGGTTTGGTTTCTTGTTTTGTTAACGTGTATCATCCTAAATAAGGTTATTTCGCGGACGGGCCCCAATACTAACTTCTGATATCTATTTGCGTCTGCCACATCAGGACAGAGCCAAGATACTAAAACGTCTGTCTAAACCAGTGGTAGTATGAGACATGTTTTTACGGCACGTCATCACGGGAACGGCTATATTGTAGTATCAAACCTACCAAACCAATAGGCTTTCTGGTCATAACATATTAATCTAAGGTTTCTGTCCTGAAACAAGAACTAATATTTATTAGTGTGAGTATGTAACAGTCGTATATTGCGTGACCTTTAGAGAGTTGAAGAGAGTTCATTGCAAGAGATATGTCTATTTTATTCTTATTTCTAAAAAAAAAAAATATGAATCTTATGGGTTAGAAATTCCCAATCTGTGTGAAAGATAACATTATTATTCACCCTTATTTAAAAAAAGGCAGTATCAGTTAAACGCTATGTAATGAAGATAGCATTTGTTATATTTAAAACAAACATAGCTAAACCAAAAACAAATAATTATTTAAAACAACAATTCAATTTTAAAAGAATGTCACCCGACTTCTAAAAAAAACATGATTCATACAGCTATACAAGCACTCTTCAATAACAACAACAATGCTTGTCAGCAAAAAATGCACCTTCATGATCTGTTTTTATTTATAAAATATATTCGGGTATTTATTCTATAAACAGCGAAATTCCACAAGAGTCGAATATCAGGGCCAGCGATTCCTTTTCTGTGCAAATAATGTGATCGACCCTATTTTCGTGGAATTCCACACTCGCTGATGTAGATACAACAAGAAAAACTGAAATTACTCATCAAAATAAAGATATGCTGAGCCTATGAGAAGCTTAACAGCAAACAAAAATATCCGCAGGGAGTTTTATATTTTGACACATTCGAACAGGGCTTATGTACCGGCGTGTTTGAAATATTTGTCTATGGGTAGATGGAGATTGGGTGGGAGAGAGAGGAAAAAGGAGGGAAAGGTGGAGGAGATATAGTGGGGAGAGAGTGGGTGAGATGGAAGGCAGAGAAGCAGAGAGAGAGAGAGAGAGAGAGAGAGAGAGAGAGAGAGAGAGAGAGGAAGAAAAGGGAGGTAAAAGAGACACGGAGGGTTAGGGATAAAAAGAGAGAAAGAGATAGTAGGATACGAATGTCGGATAGAGATATAGGGAGAGAGAAAGGGGAAGAAAGAGGGAGAGAGACACACACAAAAATAGAGAGATTGAAGAGAGAGAGGGAAGATAGAAGCAGAGAAAAAATAGATAGAGATAGAAAAAGAACAAGAAAGAGAGAGAGAGGAAGGAAGGAAGAGGCAGACAGACAGAGATAACAGCAGCCCATCACAGAGGGAAGAACACGAAGGAAAGCTTTATTGAGTTAATTGTCAGGGAGTTGTTGTTTTGGGGGAGAAGCCCCGAGCTATGGGTGAGGCCGGGGAATTAAACCCGGTCCATAATTAGCTGAAAGCTGAGCTCTACCCCCCTGGAAGACTCCTCTAGAATGGGACGAAAGGTGAGGAGATGGAGGAGGAGTAGGAGGCAGAGTGTCAATTGTGAAGGGTGAAGGTGTATGTGGGGAAAGGGGTGAGGGAGAGAAATGAATTGAAACAAAGTAAGGTATCAGATAATTTTAGGGCTTTGAAAGATGAGAGCTTAAGAATGGTTATGGGAGTAGATGGATTGATAGATAGATAGATAGATAGATAGATAGATAGATAGATAGATAGATAGATAGATAGATAGATAGATAGATAGATAGATAGAGAGAGATAGATAGATAGATAGATAGATAGATGGATAGAGATAGTAATAATGACACTGCTTTTGCAAGCACAAAACAGATAGTGAGTACATAGTCAAAATATTCCGGTTTGCCGGCAAGGTAGCGAGAAGTTACGGTGCCGCGAATGAAGAATAATATTGATGTTTTGGATAATGTTTTTCGACACACAGTCCATGTTTGTTTCCAAGTGGAGTTCGGAGATTTTACATTGAACCTTTACTGGGCTCGTGCATGCGCTAGAGAGGTAGAGAGAGGTAGAGAGAGAGAGGTAGAGAGAGAGGTAGAGAGAGAGAGACAGAGATAGAGAGAGAGAGACAGAGAGAGAGAGAGAGAGAGAGAGAGAGAGAGAGAGAGAGAGAGAGAGAGAGAGAGAGAGAGAGAGAGAGAGAGAGAGAGAGAGAGAGTGAAAGACAGAGAGAGATATAGAGAGAGAGTGAGAGGCAGAGAGAGAGAGAGACATATAGACTTATACTCTGACAGAGACATGGAGACAGAATGCAGAAAGAGATGAAAATTAAAAGCATATACACAGTAGTTTCGCTTTATTTAATAATTATGATCTTACAATGCATGAGCTACAGGCTTTCGTAATTTTACAAGCAGTGCCCCCTCTAACATCACTGAGGTCTTTCATTAATTATTTGGAGAATGTTGTGAAACAAATAATACTTTTGTTGAAGATTGCTTTTTTGTTGTAGTTATTGATTGTTTTTTGTCGTAGTTACTATTGTCGATCCATGTGTTGTTGTCGTTGTGTTTTTGTTTTTTTGTGTGAATTGGGTACGTTTGACCAATAAACCAATCTTTGCTCGAGCAAAGTGAAATCTAACTAACTATCCAAATAAACAACTAAATAAATATATAAAGCAAAAACACACACACACAAACTGGAATCGTGTTTGGTCAAGTTGGCGTGATTGTGTGTGTGTGTGTATTTTTGGAGTACACCATGCATCGGCTTACTGTGGAGATGGGGGATTGTCCTCCCGGTTTGGATGATCCCCCTCTTGGATGGGTCACTTGGGAGGGTTTGGGAGGGGTGCGGACTGTCCGGGAGGGTGGAGGGTGCACACGAGATTAGAAGGATGGGAGGGTCAGTTTGAGAGGAGTAAAGCGCTTGGAGAGGGGTGTCAAGTTGTTAAGTAGAATGTCCGAGTAACGGTTAAAAGAGGGGACAGGGGATACTCTATGTCCGGCGGAAGAGAGAGGGGGGCTTGGAGAGGATCGAATGATCCAATGTTTAAAAGTGAAAAATGATTGGGAAGATTATAGAATGGTGTTGTATTATTTTGTGGGATGGTTGAGTTTTTTTTTATATTACTTTGTGCGCGACCGGTATTTTTTATCATTATTATTTAGAAGCGGTAATCTCTAGCAATCTTTACAATGTATTACAAATGTACTGTTCGCAAATTCAATAGGGTATCTGTAGAATAATACAAAATTTAGGTATCAACTGATTCGTAATGTCTTTGCATCATGATCGCCATTTTTACAACATCCGTCGGAAAAAGAGCAATTCGCAAAATTGCGGAATTTTGTGTTTACGGATTTTTTTTCTCTATTTTAATTTCTTTTCAGTCCCACTCACATGTAAATTTTCAAAGCTTGAATTTTTCTTTCCTTTTAAAATTTTATACAAAACCAGCATCTTACATTTAAAAAAACAAACCCAACTTTTGCAATCATGGATCTACGTCATTGATAAAAACAAAAAACAAACTAAACATCCCCGATGAAAAGTGTTTAAATCCTCTTAGAGGATTACGAATTAAGCCTTAGACCAGTCCTTTGTCAAACCGGCCCAAAAGGATAATCCTGTCCAGACCAACGTCCTAGAAGGGTCCCCAAAGCCAGGGGTCGCCGCTTCCAGACACAGTGATGTATGTTGGCAGAGCACGCGATTTTAATCTGGGATGTTTGGGTTTGATGCATAGAACACGGTGGAGAAAGATTTTGGAGTTTTAGTGCATTGGTGTGTTTGCAATCTGGTGCAAGTGATAGAGTATTGGGCTCCCATTCGAGGGGTATTTGGTTCGAAGGTTCAAAGCCATGATAAGGATTTACTTGTCGGATGTCATCCCTCACCAGTTGGATTAGTTCCAGTAAATAATTGTATAATGAGACAAAAACTTGGTATCTCCCCACTGTCTCATGTGTTCAACGCTTTAAACTGGCAGAATATAATTCTTATATGCTTTGATACTTGCCGTCGTATAAGAATCACCTTGAAAACCTAGGAGACGTTACAATAATTATGGGAGAGTTTATCTCCAAAAAATACTGGTTGATATGTGACTGGCTGAGACAGAGTCATGGCATCCCCGCACTGTCTCGGCGTGGCAGCACCTAAACTTGTCAGACGTTACTCTTGGGGTCCGTCAACAATATAGCCATATAGTGCTGATGTTGGACGCTAAGCATCAACAATCTCTCTTATAAAGTTCCTGACTTTGAAGTGAGATACCTGAGAGGACAAGGTGGGCGGGGTTGGAGCTCAAAGAAACACTTGAGTCAAAGTGGACCAAACTTTAGAGCAAGGAGACAAGTCACAATAGATAAAAGACGGAGAAGAGCAGGAGGAGATAGTGGTGAATGAGGAGAAGAAGGAGGGGGAGGATGAGGAAAGAGGGGATGACTAAGAGGAGGAGGAGGAGCTGAATTTTCAAGCAATTTGTCACCGTAAAAAGGTATTCGTATTTCAAAAGTTTCGACTTAAAAAATGTTGGTTTGTATAATTATAATATTTATTATACACAAAATGTGAACTAGATTCCTATGTGTATGGTATGGGATAGCATAAATTATAAAAGGAAAAGGTGAGAGTGGAAGGCAGGTGTCCCAATATTAGAACGCAGGGGCTTCTATTCGGTAGGTTGTGAGGGTTCGATCCCCAAACTGACTGTCTTGTTTCCTTTTTCAAGAGTCTTCAGTATCTGGCGCTGTGGGATCCAGTTTTCAAATAGGTACATAATAATAATTGTGCAGTATGAACATAGTTAAATGTTTTTCAAATTGGGGGCGGGGGGGGTGATATAAAGGTCTTAGAAAATCAAACAGCCAGTGTTTACGGAGTATCGCCTCTTTGATCAGAGAAAGCAAATCTCTCTCCTGGTTTGACGTCTACAAAGTCCTCAGAAAGTTAATTACGGCGATGAGACCTCAGATTAGAATACCCGTGATCTGGCTGCTAGGTTTAATTATCACATTGAACATTTTTTATAGAAGGGAAAACCTCCAGAGATGAGAGTCGAACCGCGGACTTTCTTCGATGGAATATGATGCTCTAACCCTAAAGCTATCGCAACCTTAGGATATCGTTCCCTCGGGAGATTTTTAAATGTCAATATGACACGTTATTATGTTATTATACAATTGTTATATGAGTAGATTGTATGAGAAAAAAATTCTAGTTGCATTACAACACCATTGTATTCAAAATAATTTTTAACCAAATCCACACTAAAAAAAACGTAGAAAAAGGATTGGATTTCAGAAGTAGAAATTGAAGAAAATTGCCCTATTTGAAATACTGACACTTTCAATATACTTGATCAACAAAGTTCTGTTATGACGTAAAGGTTCATACTTTCCGCAAAGAATAGAAATAATATGTAATGAACAGAAATTAGAGTACTTTGCCTTATTTGAAATACTGACACTTTCAATATACTTGATCAACAAGGTACTGTTCTGAGGTCCCATCGACGTCAGGTTCATATAGAGAAATAATATGTAATAAGACAAAATTAAAGAAAATTACCTTATTTGAAGCATTGATACTTTCAATAGGCTATACTTGACCAACAAGCTTCTGTTCTGAGATCGTCATAAAGGCTCATATTTTTCGGTCCGGAATAGAAATAATATGTAATAAACAGATATTAGAGAAAATTATCCTACCGTTATAGAAATAATATGTAATGAACAGAAATAGAGAAAATTACCCCAGCGTAAACATTGACACTTTCTTTACACTAGATCTAGGCTCATAAGTACAATAATGTGGTAGCTTACGATTCGGCATAAGACCTCTTGTTCCATGTTAAGACGTGTTCTAAGCTACCGCGACATTGTAATTACGACCTGTACAGTGAGACTGGACTTCAAGCTGAGACAGGTTAAAATGTTCTCACTACGAGAGGTCTAATCTGTCAACTCACGCTGGGCTTGGTCGTTCCTACTGAGTCAGAACTCAGCATGGTACTTCTATTGCTCTCTCTCTCTCTCTCTCTGTCTGTCTGTCTCTCTCTCCCTCCTCTCTATCTGTCTCTCTCCCGCCTCCTCTCTCTCTGTCTCTCTCCCCTCTATATCTCTCTCTTTCTTTCTCTCTCCTCCTTTTTCTGTCTCTACCTCCTCTTTCTCTCCCTCTTTCTCCCGCTATCTGTCTCTGTCTCTGTCTCTCCCCCTCTCTCTCCCTCTCTCTCTCTCTCTCTCTCTCTCTCTTTCTTTCTTTCTCTCTCTCTCTCTCTTATTTTTTTTCCTAACGTCTACCAACTTTCAAGAAAGATCCTATACGTTGAACCAAACACACAGCTTCCAAAAAGCTAAATTATCACTACCTTTACCGTCTCCCAAGTCTCAAAACAGTACTCTACAGGCAAAACCAAATCTCAGCGTGATATCTTCTCCCTTTACAAGTTTGCATATTCTGGACCTGGGGGTGACCGTGAAATTGTCCCTGCATGAATCTCTGAGGCCTGGAGTGTTGTGGGTTTTCCCGACAAAACTAGTTACAACTTACAGGGCGGGACGATTTCCTAGTGAAGATTTGATGTGTTAAGTGTGTTAACGGGAACATGGATAAACCGTAATCTGAAAGGTCATATAATGGTCCCATTTATGTGCGCTTAGACCGGAATACAATGAAGTTTAACGTGATCACATATTTACGTTTTATGTTGATTGGCATTTGTAGAATTGTAGAATGGAGAAGTAGAAAATATATCGATAAGAAAGAGATAAATCGATGTATAAATAGGAAGGTAAGTAGGTAAGTGGAAAGACAGGATAATATATAAATAAAAGAAAATCAACTGCTTCTTTATCACTCTCTCTCTCTCTCTCTCTCTCCGTATCCATCTCTCTCTCATCTGTCTCCCTCTTTCTCTGTGTACTTTCTCCATGGAGTGGTTACTATGACATTGACATTTCCTACCAGACACACTGATTTACAACCAAACACTCGTTCTGTGATCAGTATGTTTTCTGTTTTTTTGTGTGTGTTTTGTTTGTTTTACAGAGAGGGATATGGAGAGAGTGTGAGCGAGAGATCAAGAGAGATAGAGAGAGAGAAAGAGATAGAGAGGGATAGAAGAAGAGAAAAAGATAGAGGGGGATAGAGGGAGAGAAAGAGATAGAAAGGTATATAGGGAGAGAAAGAGATAGAGAGGGATAGCAACAGACACACACAGGCATAGGTAGCCAATCCAACCCACTAATGAGCGGGGCAAAAGAAGAAAAAAAAAAGAGGAGAGAAAGAAGAAAGAAGAAATAAGAGAAGTATTCCACCCGAGACGAGTCGCCCTTCAGGCTAAGATGATACTTCTGGAGCTACGCGCGTTTAATGAGGGAAGGAGGGTGCCTCATAGCTCAGTCGGTAGTGCGCTCAACTGACGAACGGGAGGCGCGAAGTTCGAACCTCAACCGTTGGCTCCTGACGTTGTTGGTTTTTTTGTGTTTTTCGGGGAAACTTGGGATGTAAGACTTGAAATGGGGAAAAGTGGGTGCGGTGATAGATATATAAATAGATGCAGAGCGTTGGAGAGAAAAGAAAGAAAAGCTGGACAGAAGTTGAGAGAAAGAGAGACAAAGAAAAAGAAGGGGACGAAGAAAAGAAATAGAGAGACAAAGATGGGGGGAGAGAAACACACACAGGCATAGGTAGCCAATCCAACCCACTAATGAGCGGGGCAAAAGAAGAAAAAAAAAAGAGGAGAGAAAGAAGAAAGAAGAAATAAGACAAATATCCCACCCGAGACGAGTCGCCCTTCAGGCTAAGATGATACTTCTCGAGCTACGCGCGTTTAATGAGGGAAGGTGGGTGCTCGTATAGCTCAGTTGGTAGTGCGCTTAACTGATGAACGGGAGGCGCGAAGTTCGAACCTCAACCGTTGGCTCCGACGTTGTTGTTTTTTTTTGTGTGTGTTTTTCGGGGAAACTTGGGATGTAAGACTTGAAATGGGGGAAAGTGGGTGCGGTGATAGATATATAAATAGATAAAGAGCGTTGGAGAGAAAAGAAAGGAAAGCTGGACAGAAGTTGAGAGAAAGAGAGACAAAGAAAAAGAAGGGGACGAAGAAAAGAAATAGAGAGACAAAGATGCAGAGAGAGAGAGAAGAGAGAAGCAGAGATGGAGAGAACGAAAGAAAAAACTCCACCATTAAAGACTTCCAATTCCCACCCACATGAATTATAATCTACTCGTATACTGAGTAGACTACAGTTAGGCTTATTTTTTCGCCATATAGGATACCTCAGAAAATCCTAGGAGACGTTAAACCCAGAAAGAGAGAGAGAGAGAGAGATAGAGAGAGAGAGAGACACACACACACACACAGAAAGAGAGAGAGAGAGAGAGAGAGAGAGAGAGAGAGACAGAGAGACAGAGAGCTCTATAAAGAGAGAAAATAGTTGGGTTTTTCCCATGAGTTGCGATATCACACATTAAATAAACGGGTTAATATTATTTATGACAATTATTATCATTTTATCATTGCCCAAGACGTTGCATTACAGTCATGGGCTAAAATGCACAAAATGACGTAGCTTACGTCTCGTCGTAAGCCTTCTTTTTCTTATATTGTTACGGCAATACGTAAGACACGTCTTGTTTGTGCATTCTACTCATGAAATAAGCATACAAGCATAATAATGCCCGCGCGTCAAAATGAAATTATCACCGCACGGGCCCGTAGTTTAGTTTAATAAGACACCCACTTATTTCCCCACTTACCCCCCTGTACCACCCTCGCTCATTTATCGCTTTTACCCCTGGTTGGATTGGGGGGGACCCCCTCTGTATGTTGTTATCGGTGTTAATGATAATGATAGCAACAGCATCAAATCTGACTTAAGGAGGTATGGATTGCATGGTCTACAGGTGCCAACACCCTGGCTTTTGGTTAGGATAGAAAGAGGGAAAGAGAGAGAGAGAGAGAGAGAGAGAGAGAGAGAGAGGGGAGAGAGAAAGAAAGACAGCCGGCGATGGAGGGAAGAGGTGGAGGGCAAGATAAGGAGAGAGGGAGTGTGTATGTGTATGAGAGAAAGAAGACTAGAGAGGAAGAGGGAGGCAGATGGGAAAAGGAGAGAGAGAGGGAAAGAGAGTGAAAGAGAGGGAGAGAGAGAGAGAGAGACAAACAAACAAGGAGATAGAGAAAGAGATATAAAATTATATAGAAAGAGATAATTAAAGAAACCGATAGATAGAGAAAGAGATAGAAATATACGAAGAAATAGAGGCATATATACACACACGCACACACAGATAGGAAGACGGACAAAATGCGAGATTCTAGAGGTAATCCCGCAGTCTTCGAGTAGTTCGAGTATTAGTGTGGTAGCGCAAGTAGGGCTCTTGGCCATACATACAAAGGGTTTGGTTTGTTCACAAGGTTTGCTTAACTCCGCGGGTGTCAATGGAGGGAGCAAAACGTGATGTAACTGAAGTTCTTGGCATCTTCTGTCTGTGTTTCTTTCTAGGTGTCTCTCTTTCTACCTCTCCCTCTCTCTACCTTTACCCCACTTCCCAAATCTCTCTTCTTTTCTGCTGTATTTATACTATCCCCCCCTCTCTCTCTCTCTCTCTCTCTCTCTCTCTCTCTCTCTCTTTCTCTCTCTCTCTGTCGCTCTCTCTCATGCCCCTCTCTCTCTCCTCCCGCTCCCTCCCTCTGCCTTTCTCTTTATGTCTCCCTCTCTCCGTCTCTCTCTATGTCTCTATCTCTGTCTCTCTCCCTCTCTTTCTCTCTGACAGTCTCTCTCTCTATCTCTCTCTTCCTTACCTTCCTATTTCCCTACTATCTCCCGCATTTTACTACTTTTTATACTCTCTCGCTCTTTCCCTTTTTCTCTCTCCCTCACTCCCCATCCATCTATCTCTCCATCTCTCTCTGTCTCTCTCTCTCTCTCTCTCTCTCTCTCTCTCTCTATCTCTATCTCATCCAGGAGTAAGTGAACATATTATATAATGTGCACGTACAACCATACGTATGGGGTCTAAATCTATAATAATGCTTCACCTACTACCTGAGATCTAAAGTGACTATGTCGTAGATAATAACACACGCCTACCTATTTCATCCCCCGCTTTTTATAAAGACCATGCCATAACAGAGAAAACTAGGAGGGTATGTTACGTAATCTACACAATGGCGTCAAATCAAAACTCAAAACTTTCCGTTATATGTCATCCAAATGTGAATCTCCAGGCATGTAATAATTATGTATTGAGTTGTCTAATATTGATGAAACCATTAATTGTGTCTTCTGTTTCGGTGAAAATTTGTGAGCAGAATAGCGGGTGTACCTCATGTTTACTCACTAGAAACGCATGTAAATGTCACCCAACCCGAGTTCTCTGATTCGAAGCCAAGTGTTCTACCACCTAGCCTTCTCACCGACTTCCAAATACAATATGAATGTGGAAATCGATATTTTTAGAATGTGATAATGCGTCAATGAAGTAAAACCACTGTGGCATTATATGAAGTTAAGCAAGTGGGTATACACTATGCATTATTCAATTATACAATAATGATTATAGTTTAACGACATTCCCCTCCTACACTTGACTGTAGCATCTTTATTAATACTAAGAGAGAGAGAGAGAGAGAGAGAGAGAGAGAGAGAGAGAGATAGAGTGAGATAGATGGGGGCGGGGGAGAGAGAGAGGGAGAGAGAGAGACGGGAAAGAGAGAAATGAAGTGAAGAGGGAAAAAGAGACAGAGAACGTAAAAAGACAGCAAGACATTCATCGACAGAGAAAAAGAAAAAGAAAAGAGTGGGAAAATGAGAGAGACAGACAGAGAGAAACATAGAGATGGAAAGAAAAAAAGAGAAAGAGCGAGAGAGAGAGGTGGGAAAAGAGAGATAGAAGGGGAGAGAGAGAGAGAGAGAGAGAGAGAGAGAGAGAGATAGAGAGATAGACGCTTTCTTTGATCAAGTAAAGGCTATTACATGTACCTCCCACATAACTTGGTAACACCAAAAACAGATACGTGCAGGAAATGAGGAATTAAAACTGACGTAATGATTAGATCTATTAATTCAAAGGTTTAGCAAATTTTGCTGACTTGAAAAGAGCGATAAGTCAACTACCACTCAATGAAAAGTTAATAGTTATCGCCATTGAAACACAATTTTGTAATAGCGGCATTTCAAGAAATTACTCAGTGCATTATACTTGATTCCATCAGTTTTTATGGTTAAAATGGGTGTGTTTTCAAACATGGCTATGAATTGTAAGATCGCGAATATAAGATACTTTCCTTTTAAAATAGCCAATCCCTCTTTATTCAAATTCAGTCAAAGCATATATTTGACAAAGAAAATCTTTTATGTTCGAAGATTGTTAGTACATGTACTGAGAATGTAGGCGGGTTGGGTTTTTTTTTAAGACAATCAATCTAGATGATTGTAGATGTTAAAACAGGTAGCTCTTAAATACTTTGTTTTCATCTCAATAGAGAGAGAGAGAGAGAGAGAGAGAGAGAGAGAGAGAGAGAGAGAGAAAGAGAGATAGAGACAGAGACAGAGACAGAGATAGAGAGAGACAGGCAAACAAAAATACAGATAGATGAATACAGAAACAGAGACAAAAGCACAAGGACACATATAGGGGAGTGACAGAAACAGACAAATAGACAGACATACATGCAGACAGGCAGGGAGTGACAGATCTTAATGATGCTAGAAACAAAGATATAAAAAGAAACTAAGACAGAGGGAGCAGAAAGACAGCTTATCTATTTATTTTATTGATACATGTATTACGTTATCAAACATTAAATCGTTTGTAATTATTCTACATTTTTTTTGTTAGAAAATTACCCATCCATTATTCTATTAACCTAAGTATAAGACATTCTACAGGTAATGACAAACATTTTGAGGAGTGATTTTTGTTCCGTTCGTGATGTGGAAAATGTCACAACGTGAATAAAATGTCATGTATTCAGCATTTTTCGCAAATGTTTTGTAAATGGCTGATAAATGCAGATCTGGTATGGTAACGCCTGCAGCCTCCAAAAAGTGCATTTTATAATCAAAAAGGTATAGAAAATGGGTAGAACAATTATTTTAATATGTTTTTTCGTGTGTAATGTTGGTAGCTGTATAGTATGCAAGAGTAGGTTTCTCACAGGTTTTGTAATGGGTGATAAACGCAGAATCGTCAACGTCTACAGCCTCCAAAAAGTGCATTTTTTAATAAAGAAAACAAAAAAGTAGTAGAGAATGAGTACAGTTATTGTTTTGATACGCTTTTTGTGTAAGGTT
Organism: Elysia chlorotica; assembly: GCA_003991915.1. Classification (NCBI taxonomy): domain Eukaryota; kingdom Metazoa; phylum Mollusca; class Gastropoda; family Plakobranchidae; genus Elysia; species Elysia chlorotica. The sequence goes on from RQTK01000011.1 coordinate 967,789, forward strand.
AGCAGCTTTATGTACGAGTAGGTTCAATATTCAGGTGTAGGATTAAAAGTATTCAATTTGCCTAGCCGTAGGTGGTACGTTTTCTCGTAGGATTCATCCGATCTACCTTTTGCGACTTTTCTACTGAATGTTTTACTAAAAGTTTTATCTATGAAGCTGGAAAGGTACATGGAATGACATTTAGTATGATTCCATCAATTCACTGAGTTAATCGTATTTTGTGACATTTTTTATCTTTCTTTTTTTTCGTTTATACTATTGGCTTCTCCGACTCTCTCTCAATCTCTCTCTCAATCTCTCTCACTCTCTCTATCTATCTATCTATCTCTCCCTGTCTCTCTCTATATTTATCTCTGTCGCTCGCTCTCGCGCGCGCTCTCTCTCTCTCTCTCTCTCTCTCTTACACCTCTAATCTGCCCTGTCCCCCCCCCCCCCAATACCTTTTCCGTTGCTCTTCCTTTCTTCACGCCTACAAAATAGCACGATGTAATTCTCTCCCAACTACCAACTTCTACACCACCAGCACAATCATAACTATCAACCCAAGTTGTCAGGACCTATACAGCTCTACTCCAAGCATTTTTCACCTCGTCGCCGACTCTGATATAAAGGCCCCAAATAGGGATGAGCGAATTGAGTAATCACTCTCGCTGTTATAAAAAAAGTCGGTGGCAACCACACTACTTTCACCCTCCCAGATCCTTATCTGCCTAATTTACTGATCACCAGTGACTAGTGGGCTAGTTCTCGAACTCGCCGGCTTGTCGCTAGCAAAGCTTTCATACATCCTACCAACTCTACGCCCAGAAACAAAACGTCTTTGTACCCGTTTTGTCACAGTTTTTCAGCTATAATTGTATCGCTTTTGGCTGTTTTGAGTTGCTCTAGGATCATACTCTTCTACAGATTCGCTAAACTCTTGTCAAAAAGGGGTATGTATGAACATTTTGTTACCCTTCTTCAGCTAAAATAGTAGGCTCCATTTTTTTTATTTTGCTGGTTTGGGGTTGGCAGTTTGAGAACTTTACCGCCATGATGGTCACAATAGACGATGACGTCATATATTCCGTTGTGCGAGCTACATCCGGTATGGCCATCTCTCGCGGCGTCTCGCTGAGTTCTCGCATTGTTTCGCTGTTACTCGCTGGACCTCGCATTGTCTCGTCGAGTCTCCCGGGGAGTTTGCTATTGTGTGGACGGGTCTCGGAACGGATAGCGGACGCCCTCTAGAGTTTACGGTGACCTTGCTGCACGACAGCCTCTAACGCAAGCTGGACACGTCTTTATTAAAGTGGGGAACGGTGGTCTAAGGGTAGAGCGCACGACATCTAATCGAAAGATTGCGAGTTCGAGTTTTGCACTAGTGACTACGTTTTTCTCCCACAAGAATAACTCATGTCGTAACTGTCTATACTGTTTTGTTATGCTGCATATACGGACCATCAAATGTGCCTTTAAAGGACAAATAAATGTATTATCTTATCTTATCTTATCTTAAGTTGGGTTGATGGCAGTATAATGTTAATTTATAATCAGTATATTGTGATTAGGTTGTGGATATCTCTATCTAAGTTCCAATATTCGTAAAAGTGAAATTATTGTGTTAAATCATGAAATAACGCTGCTTTGTTGAACAAAAGAATAAGCGCAGTCGATAACGCCTCAGACTGATTAACAGCAGGTCCCGGGTCCAAATTTCAGCTGGTACAATACCTGTGTATACATCTCTTCGTGAAACATAGAAATTAAGAACCACCCAAAGGTTCCTGTTTCAATTACAAGCATTGGCGTGAAAGAAAGTAAATCAAATAAACAAAAGTGAAAAGCATAATTATAATTATTATTGTTTCAATAACGTTTGTTGCTGTTCTACATAGATGTTGTTGTTGTTGTTGTTGTTGTTGTTGTTGTTGTTTTTGTTGCTGGGTTGTTTGTGTTTGATATTTTTTTTCGATGCTCTTTTCGCATAACTAGTCCCATAAGCTGATGCGTGTCTTTCACAACTCCTTTTTTCCTACTGTCCTGTGAACTATTAACAGACCGACACATTTTTTAAGCTTGACGCATAGCTGAAGTCGCCGCTCTCTCTCTCTCTCTCTCTCTCTCTCTCTCTCTCTCTCTCTCTCTCTCTCTCTCTCTCTCTCTCCCTCTCTCTCTTCCTCTTCTTCTCTCTCTCTCTTTTCTCTCTCTGTCTTTCCCTCTGTCTCTCTCTCGCGCTCTCTCTCTCTTTTCTCTCTCTCTCTTCTCACTCTTTGATGTCCAGTCGGTTTTACACCGCGGGATCAAAGAGATGATGATAATATGGTCATCGTCGCATTTCACCATTGTTGCACCTGGGATGGGAAGTGGCACCTCGGCCCCTGGTGAGTCTCTGGTCATCCTTGGACCCCCTGGTCCCCTTTGGTCATCTTGTCACCATCTCTAGACTTCCTATACGCATGGTCAACTTTTAGCGTCTTTTTGTCATTCGTCTGGAATTTGTTTATAATGACTGTGATTTTCTATAATAGCTTTTGACTATAGAGTTAAAAACATTTTTGCTTGTTCAATTTTAGGCATGAAGGGGTGATTCCTTTAGACCACTCATTATGATCCTGGTAGTCTTCATATATATTATATTTTTTGGAATTAACTATATGTGTAAATAGACTGCTGCAGTTTTCATAAGTTAAAAAACGTCGACACTCTAGCAATTAATCTAAAAGTACACTATACGTTATCAATATAATACCTTTAAAATGGTCAATGCATTTAAAATTGATCCGTTTTACTGATTCTCTGCTATGTGTATTCTAACACCAGATAATTATAAAGGGGATTCAACATAAAATATTCCCAAATGGAAAACAGTTTAAATAATTACCTCAAAACAGTATGCATGTATAATAAAAATGGAATAATAAAAAAAAGTCTCAATTTTTTTTAACGCTTAAACACTTTGGTGACAAAACATAAGGTTAGAGGCGATTGTTCAATAAATGAATTTAAAGCGACACATACAAAGGCACCGCATAACAATCATTAAAGCGGGTGAAAATCCGACAATACAAATTAAACGAAAAATCAATATGGCCGCGTGCCTATAGCAGCAGGCGACAAATCGTTTTTTTCCCGCCGTGCATTGCGCCGCCCTCATTAGCGCGCAGAGAATTATGGGTGTTAGAGCAGAGAATTATGGGTGTTAGAGCAGAGAATTATGGGTGTTAGAGAGTGGTTCTCGTTGAGAGGCGAGTGTATGGATGGTTATTCCGTTACAAATTGAATAGGTTAATCGTTGGTAGGAGAAAGTGAAGCTCTTTGCTATTTTTACGTCTCCTATGCCCCATTAAAGAGTCTATAAAGTGTTAAAATTTGATGATTTTGTCTTGAAAGTTTGGTTTGGTATCAGATTCAAGATTTGTGTTGTTGGTACAAGGGAATGAAAGATCAAATTATAAAGAGAGTTGTGGCATTCTTTGTTTGTTATTTTGTTGTTATGGTTGTTGTTCATTTTGATGATGATGTTGTTCTTGTTCTTGTTCTTGTTGTTGCTGTTGTCGTTCTTTTGTTTGCTTGTTTGTTTGTTTGTTTTTTGTTGTTTTTTGTGTGCTTTTTTTTTTTTTTTTTTTTTTTTTTGGGGGGGGGGGTATCTTTTTTCCGTAAGCAGTGATTTGAACTAGGTTTAAACTAATATAGAAAAAGAGAAAAAATCAATGATAATGAGGAAAAAAAGAGAGAGAGAGAGAGAGAGAGAGAGAGAGAGAGAGAGATAGAGAGAGAAGCAGATGCAGAGGAAAAGAGAACTGGAGATGTAAACAATATATAAAACAGCGGGTTGTAAGAGCACGGTGAAGGAGAAAAAAAAAAGAAGATAAAAAGAGAATACAAAAATTAATACAATACGCAAACAATATTGGTCGAAAATCTTCACGGAAATCCCCATGCAAGTGCATTCACGAACAATACAATGGAGAAATTTTCAGAACAAAACATTAACAACAACGTCCAAAATCAGTTCCACATATGCCAACTTAAAACAGCGTTAATATGCCGTCATTTTGCTAGCAAAACGTTTTAAAAATCATCACACAAATACGAATTTTTGTCGTAAGGTTAAAACCTTTGAAGTCCCGAACTGCTCAAACGAAGACCGCAGTGGAAGATAATTGGAGCAAAAGATCGCCACACAAAGGGAAAATCCACACGGTTTTCCAGGAGCCCCAAACACGAAGACAAACAAAAGGCTGAGGAAACACTGGAGAAATCTGGGGTCTTGGATCGCTGCTGAGTTGATGGGATAGATCGATCAGAATCACGGGGGAAAACCTGGGAGACGCGATTGATTGATTCTTTCCTGTGTCAGGTGTGAGAGTGTCTAGGTGTGTTGGACAAAGATAGAGAAGAATTGTTCTTCATTATGATTTGAGTATCTCCTAAGTCGGTATGAGACTCTGTTGTTGAGTTGGTTTAACGTCCAACATCAGCACTATATATACTAAATTGTGGGCGGGCCCTAAGACTGACGTCTGACAATTTTATGTGCTGCCACAAAATTAATGAGATCGGTATGAGACAACCGATATAATATTAGAAAAAAAAGACCTTAAAGGACTCGCAATCTCCAACTCTAAATTTTCAACTGGAGCGGACGAAGAACTGTACTGATGGTGATAATGATGATGATGATGATGATGATGATGATGATGATGATGATGATGATGATGATGATGATGATGATGATGATGATGATG
>RQTK01000011.1:980754-993100 GCA_003991915.1 Elysia chlorotica
GAGAGAGAGAGAGAGAGAGAGAGTGAGAGAGAGAGAGAGATAGATAGAGAGAGAGAGAGAGAGTGCCTAATGTTTGAACAACGCTCATTACGAGCTATGTTGAGATTTCTCAACAACACAGCTATAATGGTCGAAGAGCAAATATAGCGGTTTGGATCTAAAATAAGACATGTACATCATTTTCTACCTTTCTCTCTCACTCTCTCTCTCTCTCTCTCTCTCTCTCTCTCTTTTGGTATGTCTGCCTTTGTCTCTCCCTATCTCTTTATATCTCTCTCTTTCTCTCTCTGTGTCTGTCTGTCTGTATCTCTCGCTATGTGTCTCTAAAATACAGCGATCTCTTTCTCTCTACGTGAGTGTCTCCATGCCTCTCTGTCTCTCGCAAATATGGCGAGTTGGCGCTAAAATAACAGCATTGTCTCACTCTCACCCCCATTCTCTTTGTTTGTCTATCTCTCTGTTCCTTTTATATCTCTTTCTCTGTCTCTCTACCACCTGCCCCTCTCGTTCTCTCTACATGCCTTCCCCCTCTGCCCCCTCTCTCTCTATCTCTTCCTCTTTCCCTCTTTGTCTCGATATCAGATCTGTTTCCTCTGTCTATACCATCCTTCATCATTCTCTCACCTACTTACTCTCTTTCTCTTTCTCTCCCTCTAATAATGTTTAAGCCATAGGTACATTGTCCCCACATATCAGTCACACGTGTATAGCTCTCTCTCTCTCTCTCTCTCTCTCTCTCTCTCTCTCTCTCTCTCTCTCTCTCACACACACACACACACACACACGGGTGTGCACGCAATCCCTTCAAATCGAGCAAATAACAATTCTGTGAGTAACGCTCATTTATGTAGTTGAGTTGTAGTTGAGTTGGTTTAACATCCAACACCAACACTATAAAGGCTATATTGTGGACGGATCCGCAAGACTGACGTTTGACAATTTCATGCGCTACTCTCTCTCTCTCTCTCTCTCTCTCTCTCTCTCTCTCTCTCTGTCCCTATTTGTCTCAATATACCAGTCACACGTGTTTAGCTCACACACACACGCGCGTGCGCGCAGTCCCAACAATTGGAGCAAATAACAATTCAGTGAGCATCAAAGTGCCACCTTAGTTGTAAAATGGTCAAGCTCATTCCGTAGGTGAGTTGTAGTTGAGTTGATTCAACGTCCAACCTTATCACTATATATGCTATATTGTGGACGAGCCCAACGACTAACGTATGACAATGCATGTGCTGCCACACACTGAACAGACGGGGATACAATGACTCCTATCTCAGCCGGTCACATTAGACTGACACCGACCCAACCTGTGGAGGGTGAAAAAGAAAATCGCCAGGTCTAGAACCGCGGACCTCCTGCGTCGGAGACCGGTGTTCTACCCCATGGCTACCACGCTCACAACTCTTTTCTAAAATACTTAAGATTAAGACTAAATTACAATACCGATAGGTTCTTACACAACTAGGTTGAAAACAGGACTAATATTTGAGAGCGATTAGGCTCCTATGAGATGAATAAGTTGATATCCGCGTCATTTTCAGCGGGGTTTTCCTTTAACTTTCTTATATCAAGCGGCTCCTAGAGGTATCAGAATGTATCGGAAGAAGTTATTCATACATACATTAAAAGAGAGAGAGAAAAAGAGATAGACTGACAGAGAGGCAGAGAGAGAGGGAGAGACAGAAGAGAGAGAAATAATAAAGAAAATTAATAGATGGGGCTTTAGAAAACTATTTAAATAATGTTGCAGACTATCATGTTTTCTCACTCTCTCACTCTCTCTCTCCCTGTCTCTCACTCTCCCTGTCTCTCTCTCTCTCTCTCTCTCTCTCTCTCTCTCTACATGTACTCACCTAAAGACGGGCATCCGTCCGCATCAGACATCGGGATTTTCCGTTTCCTAGGCCTCCCTTTCTGCACCGCGCCGACACCGTTATAGAACGCGATATGCCCTCCACCACCTCCACCACCTCCACCACCTCCACCGCCAATTCCACCGGGGCTAAGGTGCCCCACTCCGCCTCCTCCCAGCATCCCCGGGCTAAGGTGCCCCGTGGGCAGACCAAAGTCTCCCTGGAACATGAGCTCGTAGTCCATCCTGCAGTAGAGGAGCCCGTCCCTCAGCCCGTACTGCTCCCCGGACTTGAGCGTCCTGTGGCAGGCCGTGCACGCGAAGCAGGTCAGGTGGAACACCTGGTCCCGCGCCCGCATGATCAGCTCGTTGGCGGAGATGGGCTGCTGGCACCGCGCGCAGTTCTTCACGGCGAAGCGTCTGGGGGAGAAATGGACACAGGATAATGATATCATTCATCATTGCGTTAAATAAAATTTACAATAAAAATCACCGTGCGCAGTTCTTCACGGCGAAGCGTCTGGGGAAATGGACACGGGGTATGATATTATTCATCATTGCGTTAAATAAAATTTACAATAAAAATCACCGTGCGCAGTTCTTCACGGCGAAGCTTCTGGGGGAAAATGGACAATGGATAATTATGATATCATTCATCAGTGCATAAATAAAATTTACAATGATTATAAATCATAGTGGTTGTAATAAATAAAAGTTTGAGATGGACCAAACAATTATTGGTATTTGAGTTGGAGTTGAGTTGGTTTAACCCTCAACATCTGCACGGTGCAGGCTATATTTTGGACGGGACTCAAGTCTGACGTCTGACAATATTATGTGCTGTCCCACACGAGACATTGCGTGTATATCACGACTTCTTTTGGGACATATGTTTAAGAAAAAGTGTCGTAATTGTGGTCTTATTCAGGTATGTGAACAACAAGGATAAGGACGGCTTGTTAGCTACCGTGACGTTGTACTTTAAGACCGTTACTGTAGGAGTTAAAAAGCACTACACAATTGATTCCATTCTCTTTGTAAGAATTATCTACATTGTATTAGCACTAATTGGTTATATTGTATTATTAACCGTTGAAGTGTAGTTATGAACAAATACTGGATTTGTTTGAAAGATTAGGAGTTCAAAATCACTCCCAGCTATGGGATAGAGAGTGTGTTTAATTAATAATAATAATGAATTACATTTATCTTGGGCATGTTCTCAGAAAACACCTTTCTGTTTTGAGTGAAAATTAACAAAAACTGAAGTTTGATCATGACTAATAATGTATGTTCAAGCAATAGTTAAATGGAATGACAACCCTCATTCATGGGTTTTAAATTGCAAGGATTTACTTTTATTTGCTGTAAGAGCGCATAAGGTAAAGTCAATTGTATACACCCCTAAATAGGTCCTACCAAAAGTGCTTGTATGAAACGTATAAAAGTGAGTTAATAATCTGTGCTGGTATGGAACTTATGAAAGTGAGTTAATAATCTGTGCTGGTATGGAACTTATATGAAAGTGAGTTAATAATCTGTGCTGGTATGGAACTTATATGAAAGTGAGTTAAATCTGTGCTGGTATGGAACTTATGAAAGTGAGTTAATAATCTGTGCTGGTATGGAACTTATGAAAGTGAGTTAATAATCTGTGCTGGTATGGAACTTATGAAAGTGAGTTAATAATCTGTGCTGGTATGGAACTTATGAAAGTGAGTTAATAATCTGTGCTGGTATGGAACTTATGAAAGTGAGTTAATAATCTGTGCTGGTATGGAACTTATGAAAGTGAGTTAATAATCTGTGCTGGTATGGAACTTATGAAAGTGAGTTAATAATCTGTGCTGGTATGGAACTTATGAAAGTGAGTTAATAATCTGTGCTGGTATGGAACTTATGAAAGTGAGTTAATAATCTGTGCTGGTATGGAACTTATGAAAGTGAGTTAATAATCTGTGCTGGTATGGAACTTATGAAAGTGAGTTAATAATCTGTGCTGGTATGGAACTTATGAAAGTGAGTTAATAATCTGTGCTGGTATGGAACTTACCTAGGTTCCCCTGGAGGGACCTATACGACGAAGCAGTATCGATATATCTTAGTTCAGTATTAATTTTATAGCGAATATCGACATCATTAGGTCGTTGTTCATTCTTCTTATTCTTTAAAAACGCAGCAATGATAGCCACTTGATGATGAATAATTATGACTAGACGGGTTCGGTTTATGACTGAAGTTGAACTTAAATGTCTATATTACAATTTTATACTATATATAATTTCCCCTATGTTTTTTGTTGTATGTCTTTTTTGAAATCTTAGCAATGGCATTTCATACAAGCGATAGACCTTAGTTAAACTTTCATATCTATATAAATATGTTTATCTTTCTAATTTAATTTCTTTAAACGTGTTGGCAACGATGGCCAAATGATGATGACTTGTGTGTATGTGCGGGTTGAGGTTTTTTTAAGGGTATATGCCTGTGTGTGTGCCTGTGTGTAAATGTCGTAATGCCATGCTGTAGACTTGATAGCTTTCTCATGTTCTCCCCTCAGGCACAGATCTCAAATGTCTTTTCCATGGAGTGGGCGACTAGAAAAAGTCTACGCCAGAGAAGGTGGGGGGGGAGAGAGAGAATGAGAGAGTGAGAGAGTTGGAGAGAGAAATATTAAGGCCGATGTAAACCAAAAAGAGTAACTAGACTTAGACGCCAAATTCAGCTTTTATTTAGACGTAGCAGTCAGGTATCTATATCTACTTTCTATTTTATACTTTCTACTTTAGATCTAAGCTCTTCTCGAAAGAATTAGCCAAAGTTTTCATATTGAGGGGTGGTTAGAGACCTAGTGATATAGAAGACCGTGAAAATGAAAACGATGCTCCGCTTCCAATCATAACTCTATCTTAGGAGGTTTGAAAAGGTTGTCATCCTAATGTAAACATAATGACACCGGCGGAGGAGGCAGAAAGATGACATGATGGAAGGGTCCCACATACAAAACATCTGGTCGTTGAAGGCGAAGCTTCCTCTTAGTTTTCATGTCTCAAAGACTCTTAAGGGAGATGCCATTCGGCGACGGGGCTCCAAAGTGCAACACCCGGGACTTTGTTTGGACATTTTTTATACATATATTCACACCGACCCAACCAGAGAGTAAATAAAAAACGCAGTAGTCGGAGCGAGGATCGAAGTGCAATCTTCCGCGTAGAAAGCGTCCGCTCTACCCTTGGACCACCGCGCCTTCACTCAACAGACAAGAACGATCAGCGAGGATAAGTGCCAGGTGGCGAAACCAGCAGGCGTCATCTTAGATAGATCTCTCTTACATTGGGCCGCGGGTATTCCCAATGCGCCTGGCAGGAGTCGGGTCATGTGATCTCGATCACACATGCGCACACGTTCAAGTTATGTATTAGATCTATCTGTTCACTGCGTCCCCGCACGTAGAGCTCATCTTCAGAAAAAAAAATAATGAAGCGCGTTGAATTTTCAGCAAACTTTACAAAATAATGCAAATCTGAAGGTGGGATAGATTAGATAAATCGCAGTGAGAAAACTGAGGGATCCAGAGATATAGGCTCTGAGCGTAAGAGGGGATGGGAGAATATGGAGATAAAGGCACCAAGGAATGATGGAGTGTAAGGAAGAAACTGAGAAGATGAGTAGGCGGAGGAATGTTCAAGGAAGAGCGGAGGAATGAAAGAAGAATTAACAAGACAGGGTGGAGGAATGGAAGAAGAATTAACAAAGCAGAGCGGAGGAATGGAACAAGAATTAACAAGGCAGGGCGGAGGAATGGAAGAAGAATTAACAAGGCAGGGCGGAGGAATGGAAGAAGAATTAACAACGCAGGGCGGAGGAATGGAAGAAGATTTAACAAGGCAGAGCGGAGGAATGGAAGAAAAATTAACAAGGTAGAGCGGAGGAATGGAAGAAGAATTAACAAGGCAGAGCGGAGGAATGGAGGAAGATTTAACAATGAAGGGCGGAGGAATGGAAGAAGAATTAACAAGACAGGGCGGAGGAATGGAAGAAAAATTAACAAGGCAAAGCGGAGGAATGGAAGAAGAATTAACAAGGCAGGGCGGAGGAATGGAAGAAGAATTAACAAGGCAGAGCGGAGGAATGGAAGAAGAATTAACAACGCCACGCTCCGTAAGGTAAACTGTTTTGATAGCCGGGTCTATTGCTTTCTCGTCAAGAACCACAACTCTCTCCAAGCATCGCTGCTCTTCTCTCCCCTGCAGCTGGGAGCGCTGCGGGCCTTCCCGATTCCAGTTTTAGCACACGTGAATGTAAAATTCGTGTTTCTCTTCCGACGAAACAAATAATATTGTGCGATAGACAGTGTTGGTTGAAATTCATATTAGTATTGCGATTCGCTTGTATCTTCATGTTACGTTTTTCTCATGTTACACATCCTCAAAGTTACCTCGTTTAGTTCTTTCACATTTAATGTTTCTATGTTAAGTTATTTAGTTTCGAACTTTTTTTAAACTAAAAGTAAGAGTTGATCGAAAACAAAGGTGTTTAGCAAGATCAAAGACAATAAAATCTGGATTCATTTTCATTACAGTAGATAATAATTATGACGGCAAATAACTGACTTCATGACTTCGGCCCAATATACTCTAATTTCCAATCAGGCAACAGTAGATTCACTTCAATATGAAGGAGAATGCCAGCATGGTTGCCAGGGAAGAAATCAATACATGCCGAACTAGTAGTTTGTAATATAATATAATAATTATTTCGATGTAAATCTATCTTGGCCTACAGGCAGCTTGTGCAACACGAAGTTAATACTCTCAAAAAAATTAAGAGGGAAAAAAATGGTTGAATGTAACATGATCCTTGTAAAAGTTATAAGCTTTCTAATTTTTATTTTAAAAAAAAGTTTGCCTTTTCCTGTGAAATTAGAACCACCGTTCATTATAAAAATAATACATGTTTTATAATTAGTGTATATATAACCTCCACAGAGTTCCAACTATCAACTCCTATAATTATACCAGAGGGACTGAGAACCAAAACCGTTTTTTTTTTTTTTAGCCAATTTTAATCAGATCAGTGGATAGCCAAAAATAGAAGAGCTGTATAGACAGGCAATAACAACATAGGCCGACAGTTCTAAAGGTAAACAAGTCGTTTTGAATTTATTTTAGAATGCTATTTAACTGTGTTTTGATACTGTCATCGTTCACGGTATACATTTGTAAAAAGCGTGGATAAAAGAATTAAGTTTTTCTTGGAAATAAAAAAATCCGACCGACATGCTTTCCGGGAAAAAGATAGAGAAGGCATAAACTCCAAGATCTTAAATGTTGTTGTTGAAATAATTCCTAAAAGTACGGACCACACAAATCACTTATCTCTTAGAAAACAAGAAACGCTTACATCTTTTTGCGAAAGAAGATAGGGGAGGCATTAATCCAACTTATTCCAATATCATGCATGTAAGAATACCAAGGGAATTCCTAAAAAATGAACCTTGACAACCAACTACCTATTTGAGAGCAATAAATGTTTTATGTATTTTTGCGAAGAAGGAGAAAAATGTGGAATGTATTCACTCCAGGGTTTAAAATATTTAGATTTAAAATTCCAAGAAGTATGGACCATAAAAGTACTTTTCTCTTTAAAAACAAACATTGCTTAATAATTGTTGAAAATAGGGTAGAGATGTAGAAGGCATTATTTCCCACTTATTCCATCGTCTTAAATATTTAGAGCAAAAGAATTCTAAAAAGTACGGGCCATAAAAACTACTTGTGTCTTTCAAAACAACAAATGCCCGGATAATAATTTGTCGAAACGGGCGAAATGTAGGAGTTATTAACTCTAACCTATTCCAGAGCATCTCAAATATTTAGAGCAAAAGGGTTCCAAAAAGTACGGACCATAAAAACCACTTATCTCTTTGAAAACAAGGCACTGGTTGTTTTCGTTTCTTTTTTTTTTTTTTTTTTTTTTTTTTTTTAGAAGGCGTAGGGGGTAGATCTAGGGGTAGAAGAAGAACTAGAAAGCATAAGATGCTAGGAAAAGTGGCGATAATACTAAAGCTAAGTACATGAGCCTCAGTAGGTGTAGAAAGCTTCTAGTCTCCGGGTGTCAAAGATCGCCTTTCCCCCAGCACCTAATGCGTTTTCCATACCGCGGAGAGCTCCAGCCCCCAGCAGTCAGTCGTTTCCTATAACACTGTGATACGCCGAAATTTAACTAACCGGAACCCACTATAAATATACCACCAAGGAGTTAAAGATCTAAACTAGAGGCGTAAGTACAACTTGATGGCGGTGGTTTACAACTCGTCGTAAGCCTTTTTAGTCGCTTCTTTTAAGACGAGTAGTAAATTTACTTCAACGTTGAACGATCCTAGTGAAAGACTAGGGTTTTGTTCCGCACAATGAGTAAGTAGATTTAGACTCTCCATTTGAGTATCTTAATACATTATTATTTTAATTGGGGTATCTATATCCATTTTTCCGTTGTATTTTCTGCCCCCATATCGTCCAATAAAAGACCTGAGGCCGTATGTATGTACAAGGAGTAATTATATTTAGACGTCCGACTACGGCATTTAAAATACTGGTAGTTCAGGCGTGTAAATCTACTTTCTCGTTGTGCGTAATACCATTAAAAGCTTCCTGCGAGCTACTTAGAGACAGGTATGTATAACCTATAACGTGCTGAACAACTTTAGCAATACAACACTGCGTGGGTGAATTTTTTGGTCATATTTTGAAAAGGGGAGAGGGGGTTACTTTTGTTTAGTTTGTTTTTCTTCCCTTGTTGTTTCTCTATCTCTCTCTCTCTCTTTCTCTCTCTCTTTCTCTCTATCTACCAACCTATCCCTCTCTCTCTCTCTCTCTCTCTCTCTGTAGCTACCTATATCCTTCTTTCCCTCTTTCTCCCCCCTCTCCCTCTCTCTCTCTCTCTCTCTCTCTCTGTGAAAATACCGGACTTTCCATCTCTCCCTCCCTCCCCCCTCTATCTCTCTCTCTCTCTCTCTCTCTCTCTCTCTCTCTCAACTTTAAGTGACTATAGCACTTGTTTAGGGTCTACAGCTCGAAAATTATTAACCCTTTCAGTTCTCAACTCAACAAGAATCGTGGGTGGGCCAACCTGGCCGGTACAGTAATTCAAATTACCCTGGAAACGTCTTTAGCTGCCAGTCCAAAAATTTGACGGCTCGTTTCGCTTTCTTTACGTTCCTAATTATCGGATTTTCAGTTTTCCCTTCTCTGCGGACTTGCGATTTTCCTCCGACTGTTAACAACTCTTGCTCTAGTTTCTACCCCCCCCCCCCCCTTCTTCTTTCCCCCCCCCCCCCCCCCCCCACTCTTTTCCACTCACCTAATCATACATAAATACAGTAAATGTAAAGGATCTCTCTTTAGGTCTAGAATAGGTTTAACTAGAATACAGAGCTTTATAGAATGCTTTCTATTTATTATATCAACAAGATGATGCAACTTGTTTAATATTACACGCTCATGTAATACATTTTCTTCTATGATTCGTTGTGTTTTGGGGCATTTTTATTTTTTACTACTTTCTTCTTACTTTTCCTTTTCTCTCATTCTTTTTCTCCATCTCACCCTCCTTTTTGTTCCGTTAACTTGCAACCAACATATTAGTTGAGGGCTTTATGTAAATCAAAGTTCTGTAAAGTTACACATTGTGTGCTGTATTTGTAGGTTGTTTTGTTTTTTTATTGCTTTTCTTTTCTACTTTATCTGTATGCCTTTCTGTTTTTCTGTTTTTCTATCTGTCCTTCTCCTTCTTCTCTCTCTCTCTCTCTCTCTCTCTCTCTCTCTCTCTCTCTCTCTCTCTCTCTCTCTCTCTCTCTCTCTCTCTCTCTTTTCTCTCTCTCTCTCTCTCTCTCTCTCTCTCTCTCTCTCTCTCTCTCTCTCTCTCTCTCTCTCATAAGTTTTACAAGATATGTACGTATCAAACTGGAGTTCAGTGCAGGTCTTTGCGACCAATGTTCGATCAACCTACCCCCACCCTACCCTACACCTACCCTACACCCTCCCTACACCCACCCTACACCCACCCTACACCCTCCCTACACCCTCCCTACACCCTCCCTACACCCTCCCCACACCACCCCTACACCTACCCTACACCCTCCCACACCACCCCTACGCCCACCCTACAGCCACCCTACACTCACTTTACACCCTCCCTACACCCACCCTACACCCACCCTACACAGAGAGCATCCCTCACATCACACCCTGCCAGGCCAAGACCCGCATCGCTGACTACCAGTGTAGGGGGTTAGAGCGTCCGTCTTTTGATACCAGGGCTTGTTTGATTAGGCGAGACATTGTTGTCAAGAAGGGCTTTCCATCCGTTCTGCAGAGTAGATAGGTTTGATTCTTCGCATGTGCTTTATCTATCTGTTTATCTAGTCATGTATTTGCCGTTTATATGTACTGTTCATCTATCTATCTATGTATCTGTTATATTAATGTAATGTCTTAGCTTAAGAGTATGGCCATTTCTTGCGAAACCAGTGTTTCGAACGGCTCTATCTATCTATCTATCTATCTATCTATCTATCTATCTATCTATCTATCTATCTATCTATCTATCTATCTATCTATCTATCTATCTATCTATCTATCTATCTATCTATCTATCTATCTATCTATCTATCTATCTATCTATCTATCTATCTATCTATCTATATGTCTATCTATCTATCGATCTACTCAATTCTCTCTCTAATTCAGTTTCTCTAAGGATATCCAGTTGGCATATACTGTCTTTAGGTTTTATTTGTTTTGTTTTTGTTGTTGTTGTTTTGTTACAAGTTTTATTATTGTACACATGTAATAAATGTTTGTCAAATATGGTGACAACCATTCTTTCAAATGACACAGGTTATATTGATCATTTATTTCCAATAATACCATTAGACTTAAAATACATTAATCTGTTCCGAGGCTTTTTTTTCTAGTTAAGCGCTTTAGAAAAAAAAATCACAATTGTTATCGCTTTCTATAACTGCGTTACTGTATTCGAACGATGTATTTTTTCCCCTCATATTTTTCAGCATTTTTATACTGCTAAGACTCCCTTACAATTATGACGCCGTTTTACAGCTTCGCCTACGTACTTTGCAAGCTTCTTAGAACTTAAAGTGGCATACACGCATGCGCATACTTAACAACTTTCACTTTCGAAATACACTGGAAAAAAGCCTGAATGTTAAGCCGAGGTACAAGTAGGATTATGAGGAGGAAAAGCTGGAAGCTATGCAAGACCATTGGGATAAAAGAGGATCAAGGTAAATATGAAGAATCAATTTTTTATCCAGGGAGTTATCCGTGTGGCAATTTTTTTTCCCTTAAGGATTTGTTTAATGTGTGAAAATAACAAAGTGAGCGAAGAGTATTGGTATGGTGGCGGTGGTAGGGAAAGTGAAAAGGGGAAGGGGGGGGGGGGTAGCGTTGATGGGTAGGGGAGAGGTTGAGGGAGTGGTCAGTGTAGTAGTTGTGACGATAGTGAGGATGAGGTCCTGACGATGATGTTCATGGATAATAATGATAAATATAGGATAATGATGATAACAAGTGTGATGATAATAATGGTGATGAGGAGGAGGACGAGGAGGAGGACGGGGAGGAGGAGGGGGAGGAAGAGGAGGAGAAGGAGGAAGAGGAGGAGGATGAGAAGGCGGAGGAGGAGGACGAGGAGGAGGAGGAGGAAGAGGAGGAGGATAATCATGATAATGATGATGGTGACAAGATAATGATCTTAAGGATAAGGTCGTTGATTGTTAGGGAAGGATTGTGGGAGCTGCTACTTCCTTGAAATGTGCCTGTCTTTCAATCAAAACACATTAAAAACAAAACAAAAAAAGCAATACAATCCATCACTCAACACAGCTAATAAAAATTCTGAACGACTCAAAGACGAATTTCCTTTAAAAAAATATTCTCCATATTTTTTCCTGATTTCCTAACACTCTTTGGACTAAGCCCTGGAACAAAAGACCGAGGCGAAAACATAACACACACAAACACACACACACATACACATACACATACACACACACTGATAACAGGAACATAATGATTGCTCAGAAAGAAAAGACAAAAAAGATGAGACAAAACGAACCACGTTCGGCGCGAAGATTATCAAAAGCGCACCATCACAGGCGGGGAAAAAAGAGAGCACTCAAGATGAAAGAAGAGGAAAAGGCAGGTAAAATAGAAAATCGATAGTATTAAGGTATATACATGCTGGAAGCTTTGGGTGAGTTTGAGGATGTTTTAAACTAGCGCCGGTTGATGAAATCTCGGAGATTCAAAGGGTTGAGGCGTTGTGTATATGTGTGTGTGTTTGTGTGTGTATGTGGGTGTGTGTGTGCGTGTAGTAGTAAAACGGGATGTTTAGGGGTGGACGTGTATAGAGTTAATAATAGAGAGTTGTGGAAAAGAAAATGGGGGGGGGGGGGGGTTTGGTTTG
>RQTK01000011.1:1022221-1037221 GCA_003991915.1 Elysia chlorotica
GAAGGAGAAGAGAGAGAGAGAGGGAGAGAGAGAGAGAGAGAGAGAGAGAGACATAGACAGAGACAGAGAGAGAAAGAAAGAGAAACAGCAGAACACGACTCCATGAAACCTCTCCCCACCCCCTCTCCAACCCCCTCCTCCTCAGACTGTAGAGGACAAGGTTAGATCATCCAAGTGGGCGGTACCCTTTTTATTCTTTTTTTTCTGTGGTACAATGTACTCGGTGGGCGGGGCTGAGGGTTTGTGGGGACACATGTCAGGTCAAGAAATCCCCAATGCCCAAAAGGTGCCCACGGTACAGAGTCACTCATAAGGCAGAAAGAACGCCTTGAACAAAGACCTTGCTATTAGGACTACTGGTTTGGTCGGTGTTAGTACATTGTATAGTGTATAGTGTGACTTGGCTGAGACAGAAACCCTGGGAAATATACACCGAATCCCAGCAGTACCTTCATGTAAGAAGGACCGGACAATTGTCAGACTTAAGTCGTGGTGCCATCACCGTAAAAGATCCTTTTGGGAAACTTTGGAGACGAAAAACAATAAAGACTTTGATATCCAAACTGCTATTTCGGGTGATCTAATTAGTTTACAAAGACCTGAGGTTTTCTGATCGCTCAATAGTTGCTCAATTTCGGGTGACCCAATTAGTTTAACATAGGTCTGAGGTTATCTGATCGCTCAATAGTTGCTCAGTAGGCCCTAAGTCTAGGATAGAGCTATGATTGGACTCCGATGCATATTGGCCTACGTAATTGTTATCGTCTTTGTTTTCTTTATCGCAGAGCCTCTATAACGAACATTTTATAACGAAGATAACAATGTAGTACAGTGAAGGGAATTTTCACCGGTTTCCAATCATAGCTTTACTTAGAACTTATGGAGCCAAATGAAGAAAACCCCATGCATAACAGGCGTGATTACGTTATTTGACAATAT
Organism: Elysia chlorotica; assembly: GCA_003991915.1. Lineage (NCBI taxonomy): Eukaryota > Metazoa > Mollusca > Gastropoda > Plakobranchidae > Elysia > Elysia chlorotica. Next base: position 1,023,161 of record RQTK01000011.1, read on the forward strand.
ATTATGTGGATCGCAAAGGCTTTAATAAAGTTTGTGATAGTGGAGGTGGTAGTGGTACATCATTGAACAATGTTCTGGTACTGTAGTACTAGTTGGTGTAGCTATAGTTTGGTAGTTGGCAGTTGATATTGGTAGTTGGTAGTTGGTAGTTGGTAGTTGGCAGTTGATACAATAGTTGGCTGTTCCTTGCCTTGTTCATCCTCATGTATGTTTGTCCGTTCCCTGCCTTTAGATCTGAGACAGTGCAGCTCACTTAATAGTTTCAAAAGAGGCCTAAAAACCTACTTATTTACAATGCACTTGTCAGTGGAGTTTTCCTCTTAATTTTCATTAATGTTTTCTTTATATGTGTAATTTACTCATTTTTCATAATTTTTCTTTGCTGTTCATGTATCATGTCCTTTATGTGCAAAACTGCCTTATAATGTGTGTGAATGGCTGATAAATTGTATCGTCTTAACTATGTAAAGCGCTTTGAGCCGGCTATGCTGGGATAAAGCGCTTAAAAATGATCTTCATTATTATTATTATTCCTTTGGGACGCTATTACGCCTTCCAATAACACATGCGGATCGCAAAGTCTTTAACAAAACTGTTTGGGATAGTGAAGGTGGCAGTGGTACATGATTGAACAATGTTCTGGTACCCTAGTACTACTACTAATACTAGTAGTTGGTAGTGGGTGTAGTTGGTTACCCCTTGTCTTGTCCATCCTCATGTATGTTTATTGTTTGTCCGTCCCTTTGGGACGTTATTACGCCATCCCATAATACGTGTGGATCGCAAAGTTTTTAACAAAACTGTTTGGGATAGTGGAGGTGGTAGTGGTACATGATTGAACAATGTTCTGGTACCCTAGTACTACTACTAATACTAGTAGTTGGTAGTGGGTGTAGCTGGTCGCCCCTTGTCTTGTCGGTCCCCATGTCTGTTTGCCTGGGCCTTTGTCTCTGGTCAGAAGCCTCGTGCCAGGGGCCGGGGTTAGAGGACTGAGTGAGTGAGTGAATGAGTGAATGAATGAATGAGTGAGTGAGTGAGTGAATGAATGAATGAATGAATGAGTGAATGAGTGAGTGAATGAGTGAATGAGTGAGTGAATGAGTGAATGAATGAGTGAGTGAATGAGTGAGTGAATGAAGGAATGAGTGAGTGAATGAGTGAGTGAATGAGTGAATGAATGAGTGAGTGAATGAGTGAAGGGAGTAGGGAAGGCTACCACAACCACGCCTTGTTTGTTAGTTAGTTTTAACGAAGCTGGGAGACTTTTACTTTCATTTTTTTTTTAAATTTCCATCCTGCCTCTCCTCCGCCCATCACACGCACACACACACATACACACACGCACACAAAATGGATTCGTTTCTTCCTGTTTTAATGGAAGCCATATTGGTATCTCAGTGCATGTGTAAATGAGTTTCAAATTAACCGCATATTAAACTTGCCTTTTTTTTTCAAAAAATGCTCTAATGTACTTTTGTTTATTCATTTTTACATATTTGTTTGTTTGCTTGTTTAATAGTTTTATCTGCGTTTGTTTGCGTGTTTATTTGTTTATATCTATGTTTATTTATTCATGTATCTATTAATTTTTTATTTATTTAATTCTCCATTCGTTGATCTATTTGGTGAACTTGGTTTTTCCGTCGAAAACTATCATTTTTGTTCTCAGCCAGTCAGCTTTGCCTTTCTCACGATTTCCAATCTTGAGCACTGTGTCCATATCCATATCTTTTTTATATTATTTAACTATTCGCTTTGAATCAGTTTTACCATTCTTCGTTTCTTTCAACCATCTGAGTCTGTTTTTTGTTCTCGTAACCTCTTCTCCCCACTCTCGTTTTCTCCTATTTTTCCTATTACTGTACCCATCTCCATTTTTTTCTCCCAACCTCCTTCTCTCCCGCCTTCCCTTTCTCTGTCACCGCCTTTTTTCCATATCTATTTATTTCTTTTGTCTGTCTGTCTTTCTGTCTGTCTGTCTGTCTGTCTGTCCGCCAACCTTTCTCTCTCTCTCATTCTCTCTGTCTCTGTTTCGCTCTTTGTCGATCTACTAATCTACATTTGTATCTATTTCTATTTGCCTCTCTGTACCTCTTAAGAACATTCTTTTGAGCTTCGACCAAAGAGGAATTTAGAAAGTGCTGTAGTTGAGGGAAAAGGAGGACAGATAGACAGCGAAAGAGAGAGAGAGAGAGAGAGAGAAAGAGAGAGAGAAAGAGAGAGAGAGAGAAAGAGAGAGAGAAAGAGAGAGACAGAGAGAATGGTTGACAGGGATAGGGAGATGAGAGGGACACAGAGAGAGACACAAAGATACAGAGAGAAAGGGAGGAAAGGGGGGTACAGAGAAACAGGGAGATAGAATGGGAGATAGAGTCGAAAGACAAAGGAGAGAGATAGTTAAAGAGAGTGGGAGTGTGAGGGCGCGAGAAGAAAAGAAGAGAGGAAAGAATGAGACAGACAGAGAGAAAATAGTTAATAGATCGGTTATAGAAAGAGAGCGTCGAAAGAAAGAGAATAAATATGAAGAAAAATATAAACCTGTTTTAAATCGGTTGTAAAAGAGCTGACCAAAATAACACGGTCTTAACCCAGATAATAATCTATGGTTGGAGGATGTAGAGCTCTCTTCTATGGTAACATCTGAGAGGGTCTGAGACGACGATAGGACCACAGACCAGGTTTTCCCAGACTTATCCGGTTACATTATACATGTATATAACTGACACCGACCCAACTAAGTGTGGAGGTAGAGGCTCAAGTGGGATTCGAACCCATTACCGTCTGCGTCGGAGTTGGGAGCTTAACCCCACTGCCACTAAATTTCACAATGCCAAGAGAAGTGTGAAGGAAATTTTTAATATTGGATTCGAACCCCGGACCTCCGACATCGAACTACGGCGCTTTAGCCTCAGTGCCACACAATTCCCAAATAAACGAGTACAAACTTGTACCCAGTTTTTGGGGCGAGCCCAGATCTTTATGAAGTGAAGAAGAGCGCAGTAGAGTGACAATAGACAAGGGTCATTTGTTGTCAGTGTGAGAACCGTTCCAATTGTCTAGAGTGATACCGTCAGAGAAGAGAGGGGAACTCGGCAATGTCCGTGTGATGAAGTACACAGCTTATTTTATTGTGGATGGGCCCCAAAACTAATGTCTGACGTGAGGAAGTGCGCAGTACCAGATGCATGATTGTAGTTGAGTCGGCAGTATTTTAGGCTGGGGAGTGGGTTAAGATAGTTGCTTAGTTTATTGTGGATGGGTCCCAAGACCAACATCTAACGTGATAGAATGCTGCAGTACTAGATGCATGTAGTTGAGTAGGCAGTGTTTAAGGCTGGGGCCTGTGTGAAGATGGTTGCTTAATTTATTGTGGATGGGTCCCAAGACTAAAGTCTGACGCGATGGAGTACACAGTACCAGATGCATGTAGTTGAATCGGCAGTATTTTAGGCTGGGGCCTGGGTGAAGATGGTTGCTTAGTTTATTGTGGCTGGACCCCAAGACTAATGTCTGACGTAATAAAGTACACAGTAGTATACATGTAATTGAGTCGGCAGTATTTTAGGCTGAGGAGTGGGTTGAGTTACGTTGGTTGCTTAGTTTCCAACGCAACCACTATAATAGGCTAAATTGTGGATGGGCCACAAGACTAACGTCTGACGGGAGGAAGTACACAGTAGTATACATGTAGTTGAATCGGCAGTATTTTTGGCTGGGGAGTGGGTTAAGATGGTTGCTTAGTCTATTGTGGATGGGTCCCAAGACTAACGTCTGACGTAATGAAGTTTATAGTACCATATGCATGTAGTTGAGTCGGCAGTATTTTAGGCTGAGGAGTGGGTTGACCTATTTGGTTGCTTAGTTTCCAACGCAACCACTATAATAGGCTATATTGTGGATGGGCCACTAGACTAAACGTCTGACGTGATGAAGTACACAGTACCAGATAGTGAAGTCGGCGGTTTTGTGGGCAGATCAGTGGAGTGAGTAGAGTTGATTGCTTAGCGACCAACGTCAGCACTATAACTACACTGTGAGGTGTCATTGTTGATAGGTCCCAGGACTAAAGTCTGACGGATGCCTAGGTGCTTCCACTCAGAGACTGTGAAGATACCATGGCTTATGTCTCAGCCGCTCACATTATACTGACACTGTCCCAACCGAAAGGGGACGACATTGGACAAATACATTTTTGAATGATCGTGGGTTTCAAACCAGGAAACTTCCAATTGAGAGACCAAAGCTCTATCACTTGCGTCAGTTTCGCTTCCCACCCTCCCGGGCTAACGAAGGGGAGCTCCCAGAATACAATCTTAGCGACTTTTTCCGCCTTGGTATAGTTCAACCCTAGTAAAACTAAGGGGGCGTAAAGGACGTCCAACGTCAGCACCATATAGACGTGGATGGACCCAATACTAACGTCTGTCAATTTTATGTGCTGCTACACACGAAACAGGGCGGGGATACCATGAATCCTGTCCAGCCGGTTACATTAAAATTACAGGGGACAAATAAATGTGCCGATTGTGGGATAAGATCCGCCAACCTCCTGATCTGGAGACCAACGCTCTACCACTTGAGCCAGTTTGCCCATGCCCCAAAAGCTGTGAAACCACTAATGTATGGTGTGGGATTGTTAATCGATTGGTTTCTTCACGTACACTGCTATGTCGTGAACTGGTGCCCTGACCAACGTCTGACAATATTTTAACATGCTGCCACGCAGAGACAGAGCGGCAACAGACACGTAACACCTAGTGAAAACGAAAGCGATAGGGAAGTTAAAGGATTATGCACCGGCGTCCAATCGTACTGCTGCTTTAAACTTACGGAGCCAATGAGCGATAAGGATACAGACACCCCCCCCCCCCCCCCCACCTCAACGGCCCGTGGGAGCGGCCCCGCGTGGGCTAAGGGACCCCCCCCCCCCCCCCTCTCCCAATATCTAAGCGGCATTGGTACGTCATCCGTTAATGTCGTGTTGATGGCAAATCCTCTACTCAGTACTCACCCTCACTTAGTCCAGAACCAGACTGTCACCAGTGGCTGGGGTGGGGCTGTGGCTGGACTGGGGGTTCTTTATGAAACCCTCTGTTATTTATTTGCACAGTCAGACCGGAAGCCACAGCCCCACCCCGGCCACCAGCGGCAGTCTTGTTTGTTGCCATAGCGCATGACACGCTAAGCTGTAGTGTCAGTGACACACTAACACAGTGGTGGTTGTGGGCTAGAGTGCTTGAATGTCACCATTGAGGGTCCCCGGTCACCAGTCACTACCGCTCTGGACTCGAACTCAAACACTTGAGAGGTGTGTTGACTGTACATGACTAGACTTTGGAGAGTGTGTTTAACGCTTCAGTGTTTATTGCAGGCTGGTTTTAAATGTGCTTTGTGGGGTTTCATAGTTTGGAGTGTGAACGCGTAAATGATTTTGAGTTTGGAAAAAATAAATTGAGAAAATGAGAGATAGAGAGAGAGAGAGAGAGAGAGAGAGAGAAAGAGAGGAGAGAGGGAGACATGTATGTGTATGTTTTGAGGGAGAGAGACAAAGAGACAAACAGAAAGACAGATACACAGACAGACAGACAGGTAGACAGATAGCAGGCAGAAAAAAGAGAGATCCATTAAGGAATAACAAGAAAAATAAAATATATTCATATATGTTGAACAGAAGTCTACCAACTGAGCTATCTGCCGCAACGCATTGTACGTTGTCCAGAAGAAAAAAATAGTATTATTAAAGGAAATTATAATATCCGAAAAACATACAAAGAATCACATTGTGTTTATAATGTGTTTTAACGCCGAGAGGAAGAACATTTTCTATGCAGTATGATAAAAATAAATAGGTAAAAAAATATTATAAACCTATAACTATAATTGTATCGACTTGTAAAAAATAATAATAACAAAGAGTTGCATTGTTTAGGTATTATTACTAAAACCATAATAGCGTCCGCTTGTTATTGATATACGACCATTGGGTGGAACCGGAAATCCCCAGTGGGTGGCCTAATCTGGTCACGTGACCGAGAAGAGAGCCGCCCGTTATGTCCTGAATTGTCCCCCCCCTCATCATGTCTTGAGCGGTCCTGGTTCGCCGTGGCTGGCATTCATCCTGTAATTATTGTGTGAATGTGTGTGTGTGCGTGTGTGTGTGTGTGTAGCTTGAGGTTGAGTTTGTGTTGGTTTTTTGCGCTTATTGACTTAATATGTCGTAGGAGATATAAGTAAGTGAAGTGCGTTTTAGAAGAGAGAGAGAGAGAGAGAGAGAGAGAGAGAGAGAGAGAGAGAGAGAGAGAGAGAGAGAGAGAGAGAGAGGGAGAAGAGGGAGAGTAAAAGAGATAAAGACAGTGAAAAACAAAAAAAGGGAAAAGAGAGAGAGAGAGAGAGAGAGAGAGAGAGAAAGAGATAGGGGGAAATAGGAGAGTAAAAGAGATAAAGAGAGAGAGAGTGAGAGAGTGAGAGAGAGAAAGAGATAGATAGATAGAGAGAGAGAGAGTGAGAGAGAGAGAGACTGAGAGAGAGAAATACAATTTATACTTAAATTAATATTTGGTCAGGTTTGAATTTGAAGTTTATGATTGAGATAATTATGATTGGTTCGCTTACGGTGAAGATTTGGGATTTTGTTAGATTTCGATGTGGTTGCGAAAGGGAGCAACAGGGAGAAAAGAGAGAGAGATAGAGAGATAGAAGGAGACAGAGAGAGAGAGAGAGAGAGAGAGATAAGGAGAGAGCAAGAGTGAGAGAGATAGAGAGAGAGAGAGAGAGAGAGAGAGAGAGAGATTTAGATAGCAAGATACAAATAAATATAGGGAGTGATTGGGAGAAAATATGAGTGGGAGAGAGATATGGAAAGATACCAAACTAATAACTAAAGGAACAGGTCGGTTCGATCTAGAGTGGGGTAGGGAGAGAGAGAGAAGGAGGGGGGAGAGGGAGAGAGACTGAGAAATTGTGAAAGAAAATACAAATACAAATATAGACTGGAGTGATCGGGAAAAAAGAGGAGTAGGAGAGAGCTGGAAAGATGCCAAACCAATAACTAAAGGAATAGGTCGGTTCGATCTCCGATCTTTGAACTTCCCTATTGACAGTTGTATGCTCTACCTTTGGACACTTCGTCCCCTTTTTCTTAGAAGAGTTGCTAATATCTACAAGACACTGCGAGATATTGCGAGGTTACACGAGACACTTATAGATACATGTACATGTACTACGAAACATTGTGAGTTACCAAAAGACACGAGGAGACATTGCAAGACCCCACGAGACACCACGAGATACCACGAGATCCTATGAGATAACACGAGACACTGCAAGCCACTGCGAGATCCCACGAGACACCAAGAGATACTGCGAGACACCACGAGATCCCACGAGACACTACGAGATACTGCGAGACATTGCGAGAAGTGTGCTCTCAGGTGCTCTGTGGTGGTCTGTAGTTCGGACGGGGATCTACTGTCTAGCTGTCTTGGATGTCAGGTGGGACAGAGGGCTTGTTAAAGAGATGTCCTGTCGTCTGGACTCTCGAGTGTCTCAACGGAAGTGTGCTCAGTGCGCAGGTCCCGCTGAGCATGCGCGTGGCTCCAGTTGCGCACCTGGGTCGTTTCCCTTTTGTTTCCCGCGCAGTCTCGTGGGGGTTCGGTTTCCTCGATTTCTTTCAGCTTCGGCTATAATTGGAATCGCTTCATTATTTCTCAATTTGGGTCTGTGTGTGTGTGTGTGTGTGTGTGTGTGCGTGTGTGTTCGCGGAGGCGTGTTGGGGGATGTCCATCCTAGAGGAAGGGGATGGTGGGGGTGGGGGGGGTGGATTGGAGTGGCTGTTTGTTATGTTTAGTTCAGTTGATTGCTCTTTGGTCTTTCAGGATTTGTTACAAGATTGTGAGTGCTGTTATTTACTCAGATGATTTTTCTTTTGTTTCATCGCCAATAAGTATAGTGTCGCGATTCACTTTGTTACATTTAGTATCTATGTGTTTACATCTTGTTGTTTTTCTTTTTTTTTTTTTGGTCTTTCAAAGCAAGATTTTATATAATTATTTTTTTAATCAATCGGTATAGTGCGTTATTTCCAATTGCAAAGAGGGGGGTGGGGGTGGGGTGCTGTTTGTTAAATTTAATTCAGATACTTATTATACTTATTTGTTGTTTTTTTTTTGTTTTTAAAGGATCTGTTACAAGATTGTGAGTGTTATATATTCACTCAGACTTCTTTTCTTTTATCTCTCTCGCACAGACACTTAGTACAGGCTTTGGTATCTATTTGATAACCTAGCTATTTTGTTATAGTGTATTTAGTTGTTGTTGTTGTTGTTTTTTAAAAGCTCGTTTTCATAAATGTTTTTTCTTTCGTAAACCGGTAGAAAGCACGAGTTCTCTTCTTAAAGTTTTGAGTTCGAATTCCGTTTATCCTGCCTTTCTCCCTTGAGTTTATGTCACTATTATAGAGGGTTACCGATTATGCAGCAAGTAACCACAACGAAGACGCTTGATAAATGAATTTACATCAGCGTCCAACTATAGCTCTATTCCAGGTTTTTTTTTACCCAACCAGAGATTAGAAAACCAAAAAAAAAAAAATTGGTACAAAATTGTCAGACGTAAGTCTTGGGACACGTTCACAATATAGTCTAATGAGTGCTGACGCTAGCGTTGGACCAACTCAACTCAACGCCATATTTCTCTCTCTTTTTTCCTGTCTCTCTTACGTGCGAAAACAAACTTTCGTATTAGTCATTCACTTTTATTTCATATAATATTGACAATTTTAGAAAATGAAGTGGTTTTTCCTTTCCTCCATTACGACCAGTTCGATCAATGCTTACATCTTGAACATTCGATAAGACCCTTTGCGTCAAATTAAAGTGGAGGAATATGGATACATTTGTCACCTGCTCTCTAATTATTCGTGACATAATTCGATTTTCTGTAGTTTCCTTAAGAAAAGCCCTTATATGTACTACCCAAGAAAAACTTTCAAAATTACGTCATCTGATTTAAAACTATTGTCAGATTGTGTCAACGGTTTAATTGTTTTGTGGTTTCTCATACAGACACGTTGGATTCATTAGGATTCAGCTTTTCTAAAACAAAACAAAGCATGGAACACTTTGTCTTTTTTAAATGAAATTTGATGGGAAAAGCCCAGAAAAAGCAATGACAACAACAGCAAAAACAAAATCAATGACAACAAACAAAAAATCAATAGTAACAACAACACAACAATATCAATAACAACAGCATAAAAAACAACGTTTACTCGAAAGAAAAAAAAACAATTAAAAAGAAAACACGTAAGATCAAAGTTATACATACTCACGGAAGCTACATTATTATGAACAAATTTGTACATGTACTTCCAGTGTGAGAAAATACTCCCAGTAAGGCTAAGGAAAGAAATAAGGAGCCAAAACGAGCGAACTCTAAGAAAGCAATATGATTGTAGGCTAGGCGTTTGATAAAACAATAACTTTGGATAAAGTAGAGAGCTTTTGTTTAAGAAGAAAAGAATTATAGATCTTTTGAATGAAATCACTTCGGTGTCATATACATGTGGTATAATACTAGCAAAGATATCAGGTGTTAAACCCAGAGAAATAGAAAGAAGGATTGAGAGATACAGAGAGACAAAGAGAAAGAGAGAGAGAGGCCCGCTCTCTCTTATAGAGATTACAATAAGTAAGGGGCAAACAAGATATTTCGAAAAAAAAGATTCCAACCAGAGATTCATACTATTGTATGTAGAAATATAATTATGCAGGCTTTAAAATAGGCCATAGTGCTGTCCGAATGTACATGTGTTTGAGTCTTTTCCAGAATCATGTTAAATCTTGTATTGTCATTACTCATCATCGTCGTTTTTTGTTTTGTTTTGTTTTTCTTTTATTTTTATTTTGTCTCTAACTTTATCTTAGGCAAATCGTAAAAGAAACGAGATACATGTATAAAATAATGTTAAGAAATCAACTATCTTTAGACGTACTGTTAAAAAAAAAGGAAAAGAAACAAACTTATACCTAGAAGCCAGTGAATCACATTCCCGGTGAGTTAAGACACAAAGATCTCGGCTGTCAAAACAAGACGCTAAGAAGCACAAAGAAAACAACTCTTAATACTGACATATACGCAGCATTGAAAACAGAAATAACAACAACAAAAACAAACATGTTCACATACTCAGCTTTAAATCACAAAACTATAAGGTAACCAAAATGGTGGAAAAGAGAAGGTAAATAAAAAGAAAGAAAAAACCAGAGATTATTTCAAACAGTTTGTGTGTGTGTGTGTGTGTGTGAGAACGAGAGAGAGAGAGAGAGAGAGAGAGAGAGAGAGAGAGAGAGAATGAAAGAGAAAGAATAAAACCACGGTGAGAAAATAGTTAAACATCCAAAATACAGAGATAAAGAGGGCAAAACAAAGAAAAGTAAAAGAAACAGGGGGAAAATCCAAAACAGAGAAACAGACAGTAAAACAAGGTATATAAAAAGAAACGGGAAAATCCAACAACAGCTTCCTGATATCCCAGAAGTCTTAGGCTTGATCCCCGAAAGTCAGGCGGGTATATTCCAAGCACTGTGGCTGTCTATCTCGGGTTCCACACAGGGAGATACAACACGAGAGAGAGAGAGAGAGAGAGAGAGGGAGGGAGAGATAGCGGGAGAGTGAGAAAAAGAGGGGAGAATAACAGAGAGAAAACGACAAAAGAACACAAGTTGAGAAACAGAGAATGAGAGAGAGCGAAAAAAAGGAGATAGGTTGACACAAAGAGAAAGAGAGACTGTGGAAAGAGAGAGAGAGGAAGAGGCATAGAGAGGCACAAAGAGAGAGAGAGAGAGAGAGAGAGAGAGAGAGAGAGAAAGAGAGAAACAGAGAGAGAGAGAGAGAGAGAGAGAAACAGAGAGAGAGAGGGAGAGAAATAGTGAGAGAGTGAGAGAGAAAAAAAGAGAGAGAGAGAGAGAGAGAGAGAGAGAGAGAGAGAGAGAGAGCGGAGAGAGAGAGAGAGAGAGAGAGAGAGAGAGAGAGAGAGAGAGAGAGAGAGAGAGAGAGAGAGAGGAGAGAGAGAGAGAGAGAGAGAGAGAGAGAGAGAGAGAGAACACGTTGAGAGGCCTGGGTGAGCAGGATAATCCCTAGCCTGGATTCAGCGCTCACCCTGACACGGGCTGCCTAATCCTGGTGGGGGATTAGTGCGTGAGTCGACCAGAACTCTACACCATGGCCGATCTCCAGGGAGAAAAAACAACAGTAGAGACTTTGTGATGGCGGAGACTATAGTGAAAGCGGAGACGAAAGGGAAAGAATATTGTTGTTGTTGTTGTTGTTGTTGTTGTTGTTGTTGTTGTTGTTGTTGTTGTTGTTGTTGTTGTTGCAATAATTGTTGATGTTGGTTAAACGTCCAACACCAGCACTATATAGGCTAAGAAACATGCACCGATGTCCAATCATAGCTGTTCACTAAGTTGAGTTGTAGATGTGTTGGTTTGAAATCCGATATCAGCACTATATTGGCTATATAGTGGACGGACTCCAATATTAATGTCTGAGAACTTTATGTGCTGCCACACATGAGACAGAGAGGGGATACCATGGAGATTCCTGTCTCAACCGATCATATTAGACAGTCACCAACCTAAACAGTACGGGGAGTCATCGCCAGGGTTCGAACTACGGACCTCCTGCGTTTGAAGCCAGTGTTCTACCCCACGGCTACTGCACCTCGCTGTTAAAACTTACGGAGGTAATCATTATGAGCGATCCAAAGCTCTATGTCTGAGGGTATGATTATGTTATCTGTGATGATTGTGTGGATCGCAATACCTATACTATCTCAGACCTTGCATCTGGGTAGCAAACAAAGATGGTAAGTTTTTATACATCAAGAGAGAGGAATTAAGAGAGAGGGAGAGAGTGGGAGAGGGAAAAAAAAAGAGAGAGAGAGAGAGAGAGAGAGAGAGAGAGAGAGAGAGAGAAAGGAAGAGAGAGAGAGAGAGAGAGAGAGAGAGAGAGAGAGAGAGAGAGAGAGAGAGCTTTTAGTGATCGCTTGTGCTCTCATCTCTAGGCAAGGTGGATAAAGATTAGAGCGCACGATATTTACAAAGAAGGTATGTACTAGGTTGTATTTGGGCCGACCAGCACTTGAAAATAAAAAAGATAAAATAGATTTAGAAGTCCGACTAAATCATAAAACCACATGATCAGTCGAGCGTCGTATCCTACTTTGTTTTTTTTTTTGTTTTTTTTTTTCTTGTTGTCCTTGGTACCCCTAGGTTTCTCAACTTTGGTAACAATCGTAGTACATTGTGTGGTTGAGCGCTGGACTTCCAATAGCGAGGTCCCATGTTCAATGCCACTCGTGGGCAAAAATATTTCCCTCCCCCTTTACTTGGGTCGGTGTCACTATGTGTCAGTATGATTGTAAACTTATTGACAAAGGTCGTGGTATCCCTGATATGTCTCTGTGTAGAACTTGTTAGACGGTACTGCTGTGACTTTTGTACGATGTACAAGATAATGAACAATTTTGCTGATGTTTGAGATAACAGAATCAGTATTATAAACCTGCTAACCAAGACAGGGGATACATTTTTGTGCTATAAATCTACTGTCATGTTACGAGTGTTAGAAAATGTGAGTGAAAACTAACTGGAAACGTTACGGTAGTCTTGTAATTATTTGATGACTGTGTGAATTTGATGTAATGCTTAAATAGTTGTTGAAAAAATGTCAATAAAAACTTTTAAAAAAAAAGTTTAAGTATGTGAAATATTGGTGTAAACTTTTCCAATTTTATGAGTCATTGCCATTTTCGATGCGGAAAAAAAAGCTTGTATCATTCCTCCACATTTAGCCAAATCATTTCCGATTTTCAAAGCCTGGAATAGGTTCTGGTGGATCTTTAATTAGGCCTTCCCCTGCTGTTCTATTAAAATTGGTTAGATTGTGTTAACGATCATTGATTTATATTAAATACAAGGTGAAATTTAATATAAAAGTCCCCAAAATGCGTACTAAAAACTCGGCATACTGGCAATGATTTCAAATAACATTCAATTTTAGTCCAATATCAAAGATGAATGCAAAAATTAACACTAAAACATCAATTTGTAACTACCAACATTGGTAACAAAAGGAGTCTAACAACTCGAAATTCGAAGTTGCCATTTGCGTACTGAAGAAGGATTTTAATAAAAGCCTACACTTTTTATACGTTAAAATACGCTTGTTGGATTTTGTGTTTGTTAGTTCAAGTAGGTGACATGGTTTATGGCTTTATGGTTTATTGACTCTAAATTATTTAGCCTTTGCTGACCTCAATGCTTTAGTAATAAGGAATTAAAACCTGCGTCAAAAACTTGCGTAGTGCCATCCAGATGGACTTACTAATCTTATTACGTTGATTGAAATACCACTCTAACAAGACGGGGATATAGCGTGACGTGTGCTTACTCTATTTCTTTGTTAAAATTAAGGCTGTTGAAAAATTACCATTTTTTTTTACTAAGGTTTAAAGAAGGAAGCAATCGCTCTAATTATCCCGACCCATATACGCAAAATCATCGATGTGAATCCTCTCAATATTTCACACTCTCTGGTTGGACGTTAGGCAAGCAACTCAATTCAACCGGCGTAGGTAGGAATAAAGGGCTGTAAGTACATTACATACATTGGAACGTCGCGGTAGCTTAAGATTCGTCATAAGAATTATTATGCGAATAAAAAGGCTTACGTCAAGTTGTAAGATACTTCGGCGTTTTAATGCATGTCATGACCTTAAGCGGGTATCGTAATTTCCTCCAAGGAGATTTTGTTACATACCCTCTACACCTAAGACAAAAGATATTGACGTGACCGTTGAGAGAATGTGGGTGAGGGGAAGAGGGCAGCTGGCGCAAGTGGTAAAACAAAAGCTCTCAATCGAGAAGGTATCTGGTTTGAACCCCCGATCTGGTTGTTTTGATGTGTTCGTAAAAATCTCTGTAATACTATGCTGACGTAAAATTTATGTACAGAATTTGCGATTCTTACGGCAATTACGAATGACATTATCACATCCGT
>RQTK01000011.1:1063470-1081868 GCA_003991915.1 Elysia chlorotica
CCTCCCTCCATCCTTCTCCCCCCCCCTCCCCAACAGTTTTCTTCCATCGATTGACCGGAACTGACCCAATAATTTGGCGAGGACTGGACTTCGTGGACTGACGGAGTCACCGGCCTTTAGAGCGCGGCGCGCTGACAGCGGAAGTTGGCACTTTTCCTGCGCAGTCATCCGGAAGTAAACATCCCCGTTTACTTCTGCTTCAGTGCGCAGGTCTGTCCCATCTGTGTCTTCTGTGGACAGACTGGGAACAGAGTGTGAGAGGGGGAGAGGAAGAACGGGGGATCTGGTAAGGGAGTGGGACTGGAAAGAGTTAGGAAGATCGAGAGAGGACCAAATAGAAGGATACACAGAGAAGGAACAAAGAGAGAGGATACATGAGAAGGGAGAAACCAAATGGAGAGATATTGAGTAACCGACCAAGAGGAAGAGAGAGAGAGAGAGAGAGAGAGAGAGAGAGAGAGAGAGAGATCGAGATTGAGAGAGACCAAATGAGAGAGATAGAGGCTTAGAGACACTGGTCAGTAATGTTGAAGTGACCAACTTGTGCCTGACTTTCTACAGTTTCTCTCACTTGTCGTTCTGTCGCACTTTTCTCATGACTCATTTGGGTTTTCACACAATTCGCATTTCGTGACGTCAAAAGTCAAGGTTGCGCGTGGTGCACCACTGTTTCCCCTTGTAGACATGTAGACATAGTCTCTAATATAGTATGTTGACAGATGTTGTGGAATAAGCCCTTAAAAGATACCTTTGCAGGAGTGGCACCCAGCCCTCAATAACTATTGTTAGTTTTGAAAATCCCCAAGCTTTATAATGGCTGGCTTAAAGAAAGATAGGGCTTTCCCGCTGCTTAAAACTTTATGTCTGTATTAGTGTGAGGGCGGGATGGGAGAGAGGTGGTGTTGTAGACAGTATGATGGTAGAGAGGGCGCCTTCGAACCAGAAAGTATTCCCTTGAATCCCAGATCGAGACCAACATATTATTCCTACTGTTTTGGTTGAAGTCAGTATAATGTGACCGGCTGAGGCATAAAACATGGTATTCCTGCTATGGCTTTTAAGACAGTATTTAAAAGTGTCAGACAACAATCTCGGAACCCATCCGCGGTACAGAATAGTTTGTGCGCTTACAAACTAACCAAATAAGCGAACGACTCCTTAATACAATGGAAAAGACTTAGAAGGGCTAAATTTTTATAGTATGGCTCATTCGTTACATCTCAAAAGTGATATAGGGCGAAATAGCCGAAGTATTAAAGGCGTTAGGTCCCTATTATTTCCAATCCACGTTCGGTCAAAACGTTATTTGTCCGATTTCGCCCATTACTGTTTGGATCGGTCTCAGAATAATGTGACCAGCTAAGACAGGAGCCATTTTATCCCTTACTGTCTTTGTGCGACATAACGTAATAATAACCAGACGCTAGTTTTTGGATCTGTCCACAATATAGCTTATAAATTGCTGACATTGAGAGATGAGCATTTACTTAACAAAGAAAACACAACAAAACCTCATTCCTGACAAATTGTAGGTTTGGGTTTGATCTCTCGTTGGATCCATTGGCGAAGATTTTGGACAACATAAAATTATATAACAATAAGACAACAATTTAATTTGGAACTTTTTTTTATGAAAACCTACCATCAAACTACAACCTGCAACATAGTTTGTTGACCCTCAAGGAAGATTAATTTTTCAACATTATCCAAAACAATTTTAAGAGAGAATTAAAATTATCAGCTCTTTATTAATTGCCTTTTGGCTGCCTTTCTTGGAAACAAGTGGACATTCTTCACGTATGTGTAGGATAACCAATTTAAACTAATAAGAAAAATGTGTTGAGATAAAGGCACAGAAAACCTTTTCATTATGCCTTTACCTTCAAACACTGATACGTGTATTTTTTTTTCACTCTTATTAAGATTTTGTGATGAGAAAAGAACTGCTTTTTTTCAATATATGGCAGTGTAATTATGGACAACTGTTTTGGTCTATTTTCTTCTCATTTCTATTGGAGTTAGAACACAGCGGCTATGAATTGAAAATTAGTGATATAATACTGGCTAAGATGTTTAAAAGGGTATTTTTGAAGCTCTTTACTTTGTATTATTAAAGCCTTTAAAAAAATCCACAATCAGTTTATATTTGCATTGAGATTTTGTTATGTATATATTGCTTAATAGATTAAGGTGTATATGTATTTCTCTTACGCGTAAAAGATATATTGGCGGATTTTCTAACGCGCATATTGGGAATTTACATGTTTACATGTTATATGCCTTTCTAAAATTGAAGAGTGACGTTTTCAAGCCTTAAAACCTATGACGTTTTGCCTTATCAACCCACGAAGATTAATTTTCCGATTATCGTAAGCAAATGCTATGATTCTGAGATGAGCTAGATTAAAATTGTGACGTAAATTTCCCCACGTAATAATTGTTACGGATCTACGTCATAATCTGCCAAAAACGTGTGCTACATATTTTGATTCGACAAATATTAATGAAACGAAGTAAATTGTTATTTGGTTATCTATATTATATATTTGAGAACTTTTGGGTGCATGTGTCACCATGCAAACTAAACTATAAAAGCCAGACCCTTTAAAACTTTAAAGTAGGTAACATTTGCTACCGCGACGACGAAGTTTATCATTAGAAGTGGTTGAATGAAGCATGTTATACCTGTATTTTACACTCTTTGTTTCGTTTCTTGCAGAATAGATTTCATCTTTTTTATAACCATAAAGACGAAGTGTCTAACACTTTGGCCTTTCCTTTTGTTGGATGGTTTGCCATTAGATATAGATCTATGCTAAAATCTGATAAAATATAATTATCTAAACAACATTTTGAGCTTTTATGTATAATTATTTCGGCCGCTCTCCATTCTTTGTCCGTCCTTTTAAAAATGTAACATTATTACAATATTATTAGGGCCTCTATATTCAAAGAGCACGAATTTGAATAAGAAACCAAAAAATAGTTTTGTGATTAAATATCGGCTCATTCACTTATTTCAGTGACAAAGAAACAACTCTTTTTTCAGTTTTGACGGCCATATCTAAATTTATCAGCTCATCCCAATGTTTAGATCTAGAAATCCTGTGGTGTGCTTTATTGTTTAGTCTAACCGTTTATCCTTTCCTTTGTAGAGTAGACTTTATATATTTGATTTTAGAACTAGAGATCTAGATCTAAGTTTGAGATATAGACATCCTAATTCCCGCGTGTGTTGTACCTTTTGTAATGTAAGATATACTTATATCTAGATAGATCTGTAGGTGTAAATCGTGTAGTTAGATTTCATAATGCTTCGATAACACGTTACGGTTGGTATCCGGAATTTTGGCGGTACCCTGGCTAAATTATCCCTTTGTAATTTATATTAATGAAAAAAAAAATAGTTTCGATTTTTGCTTTGAAATTGACTTAACAGCTTGCGCATCAAACGGACGATTCAGAGAATTCGCTGTCATTGAGTGTGAGTGTATGTGTGTGTGTGGGGGGGGGGGCGCAGTAAGTACGAGGTTTGAATCTTACTTTACTCGCGCCACCTTGTTGCCTACTTGTTGGATCGGTTTGGCTATACAACAATAATAGAGGCTTTTTCGATCCACTCGACGAAAACGGACGATTTGTTGAGTTAGTTGAGTCGGTTTGACGTCCAACATCAGCACTATATATGATATATTGTGGATGGATCCCAAGACTGACATCTGACAATTTTATGTGTGCCACACGCGAGACAGGGCAGGGATACCATGACTCATGTCCCAGCCGGACACATTAAACGGACGACTTACTGACTTCCATGAGGGCACTGAGTTTTTTGATCGGGCATTGGCTCCGCGAATGTAGGATACAGCTATGTTTGGTCGCCCTTACCTATCGTTTTGGTTTTCACTATGGGCTCCGTTGTCGCAAAACGTCGAATGTAACTGGACAAACCCCAGGTACTCGCTTTAGGACCTAGGCGCCTAATATAGTTTTTTTTTTTAAATTGAACTTATGAGCTGTTAAACTAGGAAAGAGTTCCACCTTTTCCGCCATGGAAGATTGGTCTACAACACCAAAGGTGCCGTAGATCCTGTCAGTAGAGCTCTGGGCTGAGCAAAAGGAGGTCTGAGGTTCGATCCACACAAGTACAAAGTTCATAAAAGAGACGCAAGTGGTAGAGCCTTGATTTCTTAATTGGGTGGTCCGTGGTTCGAGACCCGTGATTCGTCAAATATTGTTTGCTAAGTTTTGTCCCCTGCTTGTTCAATCAGTGTAACTATAATGTGATCGACTGAGACAAGATTTAGGGTATTCCCGCATTCTCTCTGTGTGGCAGTACGTAAATTTGTCAGACATTAGTCTTGATTCCCAGTCTACCAACATGTTCCCTACAGGTTAAGTCGCCGTCAGTATAATGTGACCAACTTAGACAGAAATCCTTGTATCCCCGCTTTGTGTCTTTGTAACAAAACGTAAAATTTCCAGACGTTAGTCTTGTAACCTGTCCGCAATATAAAATAGCATAATTTTGCTGGTGAGAGACGTAAAAGAACTAACAAACAACAAGCCAACCTCCCCATTGTTTTGAAAACGAGCTAAAATCCAGATAATTCAATTGGTCGTAAACAAGGAAGGCTATAGTTAACACGGATTTGGCTCAATGTCCTACAAATTAAGCAATTCACAAGGCAATCTGGCAAAAACAACGTGTGGGCTAAAGAATTAACTAAGTTAATTCATAGAACATTGCCTCTAATTCGGTCTGCCTTAAAGCCTAGATCTAGTTGCTGACGTTAGATGCTAAGAAGACAACGAGCAAACCATTGTCTCTAATACATTAACATTCTACTAATTGCCATGTTTGTTTGCCGTGATGACGTCATTTATATAACGGTTTATCGGTTTGTCGCAATCTACCTAATATTCTAATGTTTACAATTCTGAGCAAATATGATTAAAGAAAATCATTAAATAACTATAATTAAATTTATAGGACATTGACTCGGATTTGGATTTCCCCAAAAGAAGGCCAAGAAACTGGTTTGAAAATATCTGGGCATACAAAGAGTCATAATGATTAATTTCCAAAATAGTTTTAGAAAAAGTTAGGAAGATATAACGCACCATATAGGCTATATTGTGGACCGGCCCCAAGACTAACGTCTGACAATTTTAGGTGCTGCCACACATGAGAGAGGGCGGGGATACCACGACTCATGTCTCACCCGGTCGCATTAAACTTCCATTGACCCAACCAGTGGGGGGCGAAATCGCCAGGACTCGAACCATGGACCCTGCGTCGGAAACCGATGTTCTACCCCAGGGATCCAAATTTATTTAACATTTTTGTTTTTCGAAATGTGCGGGTCGCGTCGCTTTCATAAAAAGATGTTCAGTGATGTACCTCAACTTGGTTTTTGTTGCAACCTTTTTTTTTAATTGTTTTAAACTTCGATTGCTTTTTAAGCCTCGTCTTTTATTAGGAATTCGACTTTGCCAAGAGTGGCAGAAGGCATTTAGAAGATATGGGGTAAAATGCACAAACATGAGGTTGCTTACGTCTCATCGTAAGCCTTCTTATTCTTATATATTATTATGACGAGACGTTAGCTACGTCTTGTTTGTGCATGGAACCGTATTCATGAGAGTTCGTAAACTTAAGTCTATTATAAAGACTAAGTACAGGTACTAACTTTGGTCGCAGACTAAGGATTCGTAAGCTTAAGTGTAGAAAAAGACAAATTTGGTCGTAGATTAAACCATTCTTCATAGAAATGTCTTGTTGGAGACTAGCCACGTCTAAATAAGAAGGTGATGTCTGAAATTGTCGAATTTTCGAGAACTGATTTCAAAATTGTCTAAAAATAAGCGAATGAAAAGTCCAGTTATCAGCTGTCGCGACTTTGTACTTGCGGCCCTTGGTCCCGAAATCATGCAAACCCCAAACAACAATTTTAGGTTTCTCAGTTTCAACGCCCAGCAACATCAGCCAGGCTATATCGGCGACGTGTCTCAATATTGACGTCTGACAACTTTACGTGCTGCTGCATATAAGAAACAGAATAAGAATACCAGGACTTTTGTCTCAATCAGTCATATTATAGTTATTGACATCGACCAATCAGTAGGGAACAAGGCGACCGATCTAGAATCGATCTAAAGGGACAAACGTCTAAGAAATTATTTTATTATATTTTTCCATCTTATCTCGATGTTTTAACTTTTTGGTGTTTACCTCTTTCTTCCTTCTCGGAATTTTTCTTTTTGTATGTTTCTAATGTTCTTCCCTCATTCTCATTGAATTTTTTTCCTCCTCCAGAGGTCTTTCTTTCTTTCTACTAAATTCTTTCCCTATTTCTTTTTCTTTTTCTCTCTCTCTCTTTCCCTCTTTCTCTATATTTGTCTCTCATAAACCATTTTCTTATTGCCGTTATTCTTATTGTTCTTTATGGGTTTTTTGTTGTTGTGATTGCTGTTGTTTTTGTTGTCGTTGTTTTTTTATTTTTTATAATTCCTCGTAATATTTTCGTACCCTACTTTGTCTTTTCTTTTTTCATCCACTCTACTCCCATTTATTCCACCATTGATCTCTCTGTTTTACTTTCTTTCTCTCTACTCTCTCTTTATTTACCTATATGTATGTTAATGTCTCTCTCTCTCTCTCTCTCTCTCTCTCTCTCTCTGCCTGCCTCTCTCGTTCCCCACACCTCCCCTATCTCCACCTCTCCCTACCCCTGCTCCTCTCTGTGAACCTATCTCTCCCCCCCTCTCTCTCTTTCTTTCTTTCTCTCCTAATCTATCTCACTTTTCTCTCTCTCTCTCTGTCTCTCTCTCCATCTCTCTCCCTTTCTCTCTCACTCTACTCCTCACCCACTTTCCCTCTCTCCTTCTCCTCCTAGGCTCTAATTCCCACACTGCCCAGACCCAAGCTAACCACAGCCGACATTGACAGTTGACGAATCGGAAGTGACGTAGAAGCGGAAGTGACGTTGCTCCCTATGGGACCCGTTAGATCTGAAAAGACGAAAATGCGAAATGTTTTTGATGGATCTATAAAGAAAGCGGCATTCGACAAAAAATGATATTGTGTCCAAGAAGAAAATTATATATTATAGAGTACAAGACTTGTATTTTTACAAAGAGTGTAATGGTGACCTTTTTATTTATTGTTTGATTACAATGGAGAGGAATAAAATGAGAGAAGGAGGTTGAATAGGCAGACAGAATGAGGGAAAAAAACAAAACTAAAAAAAAACAATCTTACCAGGGAAAATTAAATACAGTACAATACAACAATACATAGAAAGACAGAGAGAGAGAGAGAGACGGAGAGAGAGAGAGAGAGAGAGAGAGAGAGAGAGAGACTGAGAGAGATAAAGAGAGAAAGATAGAGGGAGCAAGCGAACACATTTTGCATGTGAAGGGTAATAGGGATCTTTTTTTATATTAGTGTCATAGTTAGGACAGAGTAATATTTAGTGAGTTTTTGTTTGTTCCACAAGCCTAGTATCCTAAGAATGTAAACTGTCCTAAATGTTTCAAAAATTTTGATGATATATCTTGCTTTGGTTCTGAATGCAAATGTCTGTTTCGATTTTCGATGACCAATCCTTTTATATTTGGAATCTACCGAGACCTCAAAGCGCTTTACAAAACAGATTAATTTATACAATGCGTTTTTACATACATCACACGCTCATTCACAAAACTTATAATTTACCAAAATTGTTAGTTTTACTTTATGTATGAAATAGTATGTTGAACGGCGAAAGCTTTAAAACAGTTTAACTCAACGAAAGGAAACATATAAATAGTTTAAAAGTTTTTTGTTGTTGTTTTTTTTTATAAACACGCCAGTCTTCAAATGTTTTCTCGGTTATTGCAACATAGCAGAAGTTAATGGGATAGAACAATAATGAATTATTATAATATTCAACAGCTTATTTTGTAAGGGATGATCTAAGTTTCCTTTTAATAAAGGCAAATTTTTTTTGTCTGTTGTTTTCCATAAAATTAATTGGACA
This sequence comes from Elysia chlorotica, assembly GCA_003991915.1. Lineage (NCBI taxonomy): Eukaryota > Metazoa > Mollusca > Gastropoda > Plakobranchidae > Elysia > Elysia chlorotica. Next base: position 1,071,495 of record RQTK01000011.1, read on the forward strand.
TGCCAGTAATAAAATTAATGTTCTTGGAATCCGCATACTATTGTTAGGCCTAAATTATTCAACATATAACATAGCCCATATAGTGCTGATGTTGGACGTTAAAACCAACCAACCAACCAACCAATTCAACATAGCCCATATAGTGCTGATGTTGGACGTTAAAACCAACTCAACAGGGCCTAAATTATTACTTTTATATCACGACTATTGTAACAATCACACCTTCCATACAGAGAGGAATTTCTATTTTTTGTTTCTTTTTTATTATTATTATTTCCTTAGTATTTCTTCTATATTTCGCGTTATCTATGTTTAGTGTCAGAAACGTATCTTTACACATTGGCGCAATTTCCAATTATTTTCTCTGTAACACTCTCTTTTTTTCACCTTTACCTGCTGCACCTTTACACACACACACACATACACACACACATTTTCACAGACAGAAGCACGACATCTTAGTGGTAATAAAACCTAGATAAGACTACGCTAACAAGGAAAGGGCGAGTCCGTGTCACTCTTCAAACACCTTAGTTACAGTATATAAACCAGTTATGTCCCCTTATTCTCCGCCCTCAGCTTGCCAAGAACTTTTCTTTACGATCTACCTTCTGTTTAATGATGTCTGGAGTCTTCTTCTTTCTCTCTTGCTCTCTCTCTCTCTCTCTCTCTCTCTCTCTCTCTCTCTCTCCTTTCTCTCCTCCCCCCCTCTCTCTCTCTCTCTCTCTCTCTCTCTCTCTCTCTCTCTCTCTCTCTCTCTCTCTCTCTCTCTCTCTCTGTCTCTCTCTCTCTCTCTCTCTCTCTCTCTCTCTCTCTCTCTCTCTCTCTCTCTCTTCCTCTCGTTTTTTTTTAATGCTGTTTATATCCCTCTCACGTGGTCTCTCTCTTCCTTTCATTGTTTTTCTCTTCCCCTTTTTCTTTTTCCTCACATCTTTTCACTTCTCACATTTCATTCTCATATTTCCATTCTCTCTATCTTTCTACGATTCTATCCCTCCGCCCCAAAAAAATGTCCGCCCCCTCTTATCATCTACTCTGCCATCTACCTTTTTATCTCCCGTTTTTTTTTATCCTGGCTGTAAAAAACGCTTTTTTTTCTATTTTTATATAATATGACTATACACGCCTCATCTTCTCCCCCCATTTATAATATGAGTGGCCAAATGTTATGTATTCCCCTCTAGAATCCCGTCGCAGTATAGGATTTTTCTTTAGAGTCCCCTTCATTATGTTATAGGCATCGGCAATTACGACCCTCCATTTCTTTCTGTTATCAATTAGTTTGATGAAAACATTGGCGTGGTGTGTCTTTGCCCATTGTGTTCAAACTGTCTATACATTTTTTCAGGCTCGTTTTTTTTTTAATTTGGTGTGCTTTTTTGTTTAACGTCCGACGTCAGCACTATATAGGCTTTATTGTGGACGAGCCCCAAGACTGACGTCTTACAGTTTTATGTGCTGCAACTCAGAGACAGTGCAGGGAGGCCTAGACTCCTGTCTCAGTCTTTCACATTAACTAGTAGGGGATGAAATCGGACAAATTTTTAACCGTGGGATTTGAGCCCCAGACCTTCCGATCTGGAGAACATACCAAAGCTCTACCACTTGAGTCAGTTCGCCCTGTATATATATATTTCAGGCGTGGTCTCCCTCTGCCTTTCACTCCCACTATTTTTCCAGATAGTTATAAATTACGTCTTTTTCTAACCTAACCTCTAGGAGATGTTAGGCTGCCTTTCTATAATTGTTTTGCATTTCCAGAGATTGTACACTTATATCTACTACTTCTTTGTCTCCTGTCTTTACTTGGGAAGCTTGGAAACGTAAAGCTAAAAGATAGCGTTGTTTTCTCCGACCAATTCTTGTGTTGAATTCCATACTTCGCTCGCTTATTGTGTTTGAGTGTGTGTGTGTGTATTGTATAGTGTTTTTTTTAAATACCGATTTTATGAATTTCATTGGCTAAGGAGGTTGTTGGTCTACCAAGATATCCACCAGAACAATGTTATGGATTGGACCAGCACACCGTCTGTGGGTTGGTGGGTTGGTTGATTGTTTTCTTTACGTCCAATGTCGCAGACAGTTCCAAAAATAAAGTCTGACAATTTTAATTACTCTCTTGCAGACAGACAGGCAAACAGGACGACTAAGAAAAAATACAGAGATGCATAAAGTAGTCTCCTAAATTTTGATGATACAGAACACCCACTAGACCTGCTGGTCTCACGCTGTAACTATCGTTCTGGAACTATGTATCGGGAGTTCCCTGTTGGCATGGGACCTCTGGCTCTCCAGCATCGTAAATCGGCGCCGTGCGGGCAGGGGGAGATAACGCGAGCACAGATAACAAGGGGGCGGCCCGTCGCCGTAAAGTAACATTAGAGGGCTCGCGATAACATGGCCCGAAGTGAAACGAAGAGGATAATTATGTGAGTTGGGTTAAGTTGAGTTGAGATAAAGCCCAATGTCAGTACTATGTAGGCCATATTATAAACGGCCCCTAACACTAACTTCTGAACTGTCGCCGTATAGGATCCCTCAGGGGAACTTAGGAAACAGGAATGGGAGACCTGGACTCCAGTCTCAGTCGGCCAGATTATACTGACACCGGCCGAAACAGTTGAGGGAAAAATCGTAAGAAATAAAAGAATTCTTGACCGATCGTGGGTTTCGAACTGGAGATCTCCACAATGGGAGACGAACGCTCTACCATCTGAATCGCTTCGCTCCTTGCACGATAGGTAAGGGAATCTGCACTGACGTCCAATCAAAGGTTCGTGGTTCGAGCCCTAGCGATTCCGTATCCTACTCGTTGGTTCGGTGTCAGTGCAATGTGACAAGCTGAGACAAAAGTCATAAAATCCCAACACTGACTAATATATAACAGCAAATAAAAATGTCAAACGTAAGTCTTAGAAACAATAAACAATATAAACTAAAAAATGCTGAAGTTGAACATAAAAAACAACACAAAACAAAACAAAAACACAAATAATAGAAATCTAACCACAAGATAATATAATAAAAAATAACGGAGTTAATAAACTATAAGAAAAACCGAAGTGAAAAAGCCTTCATTATGTCATAGACATCGACGTATAAATCGCAAAACCGAGGAGACGTTTTTCTGTGAAAGAAGTCGGTTTTATCCGATCAAGGAAAAGGGGCGTATAACCAACAGGGAGTCTAAGGTAACTGGTTATACATAAATAAGATGGGGAGAGGAAGACATTGTTATAAATAGCAACAAGTGATAAGGAGAAAGGGAGATATAAACACAATGGGTTTGGAAACAAAAAAGGAATGGGAGAGGGAGATAGAGAGAGAGGGAGTGTGAGAGAGTAAGAGAGAGAGAGGGGGGGAAGAGGAAGAGAAAGAGGAAGAGAGGGGGGAGGCGTAAGGGATAGATACACCAATATGAAAACAATGACTCAAAATTTTATTTTTACAATGGCTCCAATTATTTCATAAAGTCTGGTTTTTCATTTATGTTTTTCTTATAAAATTGTAAAGTGCATGATCAGATAGCATAACCGTCACCTAGTACAACTCCTCATGGATCTCAAGAAATATCCTATACGGCGACGGGACCTCAAAGCAAGATCGCTATATTTGGTCGGACACATCATACTGACACCAGTCAAACCTGTATGGAAATACGGCGGTCAAAGCGAGATTCGAACCTGCAACCTTTCGAATAGAAGATACGCAATCTAACTTTCGACCACCGCGTCTTACAGAAGTAATTCACTAACTGTCTCAGGTGGTAGAGCGTTGGTCTCCAGATCTGGGGCGCGTGGTTCGAATTTCACGATCCGCATATTTATTTGTCCGATTTCGTCTCCTGTAACTGGTTGGGTCGGTGTCAGTATAATGTGAACTGTTGAGAAAGGAGTCATGGTATCCTCACCCTGTATCTCGCGCATGGCAGCACATAAAATTGTCAGACGTCAGTCTTGGGGCCCTCTACAATACAGTCTAAATAGTGCTGACGTTGGACGTTAAACCAACTCAACTCACACGCCTCACAGACTAATTAGGCTGTTTACTACAACTATTTAATAATTTGTAGACGCCACTTTCAAAGAGAAAACAAAACGGTCTGAATGATAGCCTTTCACCGGCTTGTTTGAATTCAATTTTATGTATTTTTAATTAAAAGGCGAGTGCATTTGAGATCATAAATGTAATTCTTGTCAGTCAAACAACGTCTAACCCGGTTCAGATCCATACGTCATTGTGCGCAGTCGCACTCAGGTGTTGTTTTTTTGCTTCCGGGGCAAGAGGAAGTGAACTCTGACCTCTATGACACTGTTAAATACTTGGCTTATGTGTTAGTACTCATTACTGGCAGGGTGAGGTTTGTTATTTATGTGTAATTGTGTTGCCGGGCTCTGCTGTTTTCTTTTGCTGTTAGTTTTTTTTTAAATTTTCTTGCTGCCTCTTTTGCTTTTAAGAAAATCCAGATTACTGCTGAAAAAATAAATCTATACAAAACAGCATAGAAAAGCTTCATATATGGCCTATAACTGCAAAACACCTATGGCTGAACAAAAGTCTAAACCATTAGAAAAAAGAAGGGATAGGGTGGCTTTAAAACAACTTTTAATCTTTTATTTGTGTGATTTTTTACCCTCCCCCCTCCCCTTTTTTTAAAATGGCAACCGTTTTGTGATTTTCGTTGCTTTTCTGTATTGCTGTTGTCTTTTTTTTTTTTTTTGCAAATCTTGATAAACTCTCAATTTTATTTTTGAACCCTATAATATTCTTCACGACATCGCTTGGAGACGTATAAACAATATGCGTGCTATTGGTTACTGTAGACAAATAATTGAAAGTCAAGGGGACGAACTGTCGCAGGTGATAGAGCGTTGGTCTCCCATTCGGGAGGTGGATGTTTGGATGACGTTGGGCCTGGAGAAACAAAACTTAGCCTTATTTGAATTAAGCAGTTTGGAGCTTTTGCGTAATATTAATTATTACTGTAAACCAAAGATTTAAAATGTTTGATTCAACCTATGCATCGGAAACTTAACATTCATGCCATATTTTCATCGGTTAATCATAGAAAAAACCAATAATCGACTTCTCACCAACAGGTCTAAAATAGCCTAAATCGCTCAGCCTTCTTTTAGCCCATTTTGTTGGGCCGGATGTAAAACAGTAATATGAACATTTGTAAGAACAAATCATATATACTAAAAAAAAAAAAAAAAAAAAAAGTCTCAATCAGCCCTACTGGCATTAAAGTAGACCCTTTAATAAAATCCCTTAATTTAAGATTAAATAATATTGTAAATACCTTTTAATCAAAATATCTCTCACACATATTCCAAAATCTTTGAAATTGAATTAAACTCTAATAAGCAATGCCTTGAAAGGAACTGGTATTTTTTATGTCCTCTTTGTCCTTTATTTGATTTTCTCCTTATTCTTCTGGCCCATGCCGTAGGGGGTCTTGTAAATTTGGAAAAAAAGTACTAACTACTATACAATACTAACACAAACACACATTGAGACCTCTGGGCTATAGCAGACTCCTACCATTGCACATGCGCCGGAAGGCAGTCACGTGACCTAGACGTCCGCTAGAAGCTGGCCCCTTGGGCGGGGGGCGAGCGCTGAACCTGCAATTAGCTTGCCGAGGCCCAACGCGCATGTGTGCCGCGCAGTCAACTCGAGTGACGCCCAAATTGAGGCTGGACTCCCAGCAGACTTCAGCAGACTCCAGCAGACTTCAGCAGACTTCAGCAGACGCCAGCAGACTCTAGCAGACTCTAGCAGACGCCGGCAAACTTAGCCGTGCGCAGGCGCTGACTTGTGTATGGATTTTTCCGTTTCAGAGAAGCAGTCGACATGTCGACCGTTCGCTCTCAGTGGCCTAGGGTCATTTGTTTCAAACTAGGACGGGATAAACCACTAATCTTGTCGCCAGGCCAAGTCCAGTCCAATTCCTCCAGCGTCTAAGCCGCTAACTGAAACCCCGAGTTGTGTCTGATACCGGTCGTTTTCATCAGAAGGGTTCAAAGTAAAAAAGAAGCAAAAGAGACGATATCACAAGAAATATGCAGTCGTTTGTTCTACTCGGTTTTTAAGACTTCAGTTTTGGACATCTTTGAAAAGCTTTAAAAGTGTCTATGTAGTTTGATAGGTATAATTTACAAAAATGATCCCCCCCTTTCCAAAACAACAACAATGACAAAAACAACAAGAACAACAACAACAACAACAAACATCTTAAGGTGATTTTTATACCATAAAGACGGTCAATAAATTGTCACAGTTTAGTTTTCCCTTTTTTTCATTATTCTTAGTAAAAAAAAATGTCACATTGTCTTTATTGTGTGTCCCTCTAAGTCTAAGTAATTAACTGATACCAATTAGTTATGCGTAATATCAGACAATTTTTACTTTGCCTTTTATGTCGATTTCGTCATTTTTAGAATTTTCTTGTTGCTTAAATGGCTGAAGTTAGTATTATGGTCGTTGATGTTTTTGTTAATGTTGGTGGCTATAATGATTTCTTAAAAGATTGCATGTTTTGAATGTAAGAGCTTTTTATTTACTTTTATTGGCAAAGGTGTCTTAGATTTCTTACTACTCGTACTTATAACAAATTAAATTTTAAAAAAGCCGGACAGTAAAGAAAGGCGATATCTAACACAATATTTTAGATTTTATAACAGGGCTATATTGTCACAGTAATAGTAATGATGCTGAGCCGCTATTTTTGACGTTTTCAGAAATATCCTCTCCTTTTTACAGTTGTCCATTTATAAAATAAAAATACCAATTTTCACGTGAATGTACTGAAGGATTAACATCAATTTCTATGCAATATTAGACACTGTTTTCGCCAATCAGTCGCGCCTTAAAAAACGGGCCTAAAGAAGAATGCCGATTTTGGCTATCTGTCCTGCTGGAATAAAGTCAATGTCTTCTGGTTTGTTGTTTTGGTTTCGTTTTGTTCGTCGTCAGCAAATGGATTAAAACGCAGATGGGTCCCAAGACTAACAACTGGAATGTTTACGAGATGTCCAGCAGAGACACAAGCACGCATGTACCAGTGCCAAGGACTACTATGACCAGTACTTATTTTCTCATCCCGCTATTTACACTGAAACCGACCAAACCTGTAAAGGCGACCCTATCAGGGATTGAAATTGAACCGACGACCTCCTGGCATTAAGCTACGCGTACTACAGTTGGATCTTTGACACTACTGTATAGTTATACCCTTTATTTCTAACTAATTATTTTATCTACAATAATTTTCATGCTTTTACCACTCAGAGAGATAAAGAAGTCACCGTTGCTACTAGTATAATGTATTACCTTTCCCAGGACATCATGGGCACAATAAAGCCGTTACCGTGCTGACGTGTCGTAAAATCAAAACTCACTGACCTCAATGAACGTCGAACCTGCAATTCTACCGAATTTTATTACTGTCTTTGCGATAACGCGATAAGAATGGATGACGTAAACACACCCATGAAACGTGGAGTTTTCTGAGCGCACATTAGCACCTTAACTCTGGATAGAGCTACGATTGGACACCGATGCAGATTCCCTTACCTACAGTCCTCACTGTCGCTATGGGACCACCATTTGCAAAGCCTCTATTACCCAATGACCTGTCCAGGAGCATCAAGGATTAGCACACCCATGGCTTAACCACTCGAGTGTGTAGGGGTAGAATAATGTCCATTACCGTGAATACTGAATGGCTGTCCATTTTCATTCACTGGTTTAAATCATCTTCGACTCGACCACTTTCAGAGCATAGTTTATTGGGGTTTAATTAAAAAGATATGTCAAATTCATCGACAGGTATGATCTATGGGTAGAAATTTTCTAAAAAAAAAATAAAATAAAAAAAAATACCGGAGCACTCCAGTGGTTAATGCCAACACATTATTTGTCAGCACACCCCTATGTTACAGAGAGATACTCTACTGATTAAAGAAAGGTAACTTCTACAAAACTGTCAGTCTTCAGCCAAAAAAGCGTATTTTTACTCTTGTTTTTCACTAGAATATTCGCTGTTTTAATGACTGGTTGAGTTGGCAGTTTTGTTAATAACTTAAGGAATCTGATACAAATTGGTGATTTTTTACACAAAGATAAACATATGATAGCATTTTTGGAGTGGCCAAAAAAGTCCTATTTATTAAGACAGTGGTATCAGCTCAGGTTTTAATCTCGGAGACCTTAAATCTGCTGGTTGGTCAAGTAACTACCGAATACGGTATGTGGGGCCTCTCTTTTTCTCTCTTTGGTTCTTTCTTCCTTCCTTCCTTTCTATCTCTCATTCTCTCTCTCTCTCTCTCTCTCTCTCTTCCTGTCTCTCTTTATTCCTCTGTTTCTATATGTCTCTGTCTCTGTCTTTCTCGGTCTGTGTCTCTCTCTCTTTCTCTGGGGGGCGCTGTGGTCCTCCCCCTAACTTTTTTTTCTGAGAAAATGCTGTGAATGTGTACTTTTTGTGTGAGCACCGTTTCCTCCCTCCCTCCTAATATAATCTGACAAAAACTCACACAATACCCTCACGGTTCACAGTTCCACACTTCCTGTCATCTGTAATGTAAAAGGGCGAACTGGCGTAAGTGCCACAGCTTTGGTCTACTGCTTGGGAGGATCCTGGTTCGAAACCTACGATCGTTCAGAAGTTTTTTACGGATTTCGTCCCCTACCGGCGTTTGTGTCAGTATAACGTGACTGGCTGAAACAGGGGTCATGATATCCCCGCACTGTTTCTATATGACAGCACATTTAGTTGTCAGACATTAGTCTTGAGACCCGTTCACAATTTAGTCTGTATATAGCTCACGTTGGACTCTAGCCAATAAATTCAAACTCAAACATCAGAAAGGAAGGGGGCGGTCACCCAGGGATAGAACGTTCAGCTTCTAATCAGAATGTTGCTTGAGGGTTTGTCTCTCGTTTGCACCGTACCGTTTGTTTTATTCTTCAAATTTTCTATTAGTAGCTTATGTATAATGTGATCAGATAAGTCCGAAGTTTACCTTTATGTCGTCTCGTTGCTGTAAATGATGACATGTTAAACTAGGAGAGAGAGAGAGAGAGACAGAGAGAGAGAGAGAGAGAGAGTCGCTCTCCCCGACAAAAGTTTACCTTTTTTGTAAAGTGGTTGACTAGGGTCCCTTTTGATGGTGCCATATAATTTTGTATTATTGCAATGTATTACTTGTCTTCGAAAAGGAAGCGTAACTTTGTCATTATTATTTATGACTAAAATTTGAAATGAGGTTAAATTAAATAACTTGTGACTTTTTTTTTCTTTTCATTTTTGTTTTACTTTTATTTAGTTTGTGCACCATTATCCCGCGGAGTGGGTAACACCCTTCCTGCAGTTTTTTTTTGGGTTATTTATGGCTTCTTTGTTTTCGTTTTTTTTTAGTTTCGTATCGTAACTCAAACTGCCCTATCAAGTCCTTTTTTTGAAAGCATAGGAACAGCTTTAGTTTTGAAGATACTATAATTGGCTTTTGTCACTAATAACACAGAGCTATTTTAGCCGCCTGTCTACAATGTATTATATTTTAGTACGCTTAAAACAAAAAAGGAGTTTATAGACCTATACGGATAAACAGTTAAGTGAGTGTGTTGGTATCTTTGCGACCAACGCCAACAGAATAGCTCCAATGTGGACGATCTTCTGACAAATTGGTGTGTTGCTCAATCCGACTTTTAACAATAACAACAACAAAAATGATCATATCAACAACAACAACAACAACAACAACAACAACAACAACAACAACAACAACAACGGAGGATCCTGGTTCGAAACCTACGATCGTTCAGAAGTTTTTTACGGATTTCGTCCCCTACCGGCGTTTGTGTCAGTATAACGTGACTGGCTGAAACAGGGGTCATGATATCCCCGCACTGTTTCATGTGTGCAGCACAAGAAAGTTTCAGACGTCCGTCTTGGGGCCCATCCACAATATAGCCTATATAGTGCTGCTGTTGGACGTTAAACCAACCCAACCCCAACCCTCTCTCTTTCTATCTCTCCCCCTCTCTCTCTCCCTCTCTCTCTCTCTCTCTCTGCCTGAGTCGATCTCTCTATTTTCTTCCCTTCCCTATTCTACCCCCCTCCCCTTTCCATCTCTCTCCTCTCTTTTCTTTATCTTCCCAACTTTCCCTCTCCCCTCTCTTTGATCTGTTCTCTCCTTCTCTCTCACCCACTCTCTTCCCCATTTCTCTCTCTCTCCCCCACTCTCTTCCTATATTTCCTCTCTCTCTCTCTCTCTCTCTCTCTCTCTCTCTCTCTCTCTCCCCCTCCTTCTACCCCCCTTTAACCCACACCCTTCCCTTTGACAAAACCGCCAGCTTACGGCTGTTGAA
>RQTK01000011.1:1082017-1127017 GCA_003991915.1 Elysia chlorotica
GAGAGAGAGAGAGAGAGAGACAGAGAGAGAGAGAGAGAGAGAGTCGCTCTCCCCGACAAAAGTTTACCTTTTTTGTAAAGTGGTTGACTAGGGTCCCTTTTGATGGTGCCATATAATTTTGTATTATTGCAATGTATTACTTGTCTTCGAAAAGGAAGCGTAACTTTGTCATTATTATTTATGACTAAAATTTGAAATGAGGTTAAATTAAATAACTTGTGACTTTTTTTTTCTTTTCATTTTTGTTTTACTTTTATTTAGTTTGTGCACCATTATCCCGCGGAGTGGGTAACACCCTTCCTGCAGTTTTTTTTTTGGTTATTTATGGCTTCTTTGTTTTCGTTTTTTTTAGTTTCGTATCGTAACTCAAACTGCCCTATCAAGTCCTTTTTTTGAAAGCATAGGAACAGCTTTAGTTTTGAAGATACTATAATTGGCTTTTGTCACTAATAACACAGAGCTATTTTAGCCGCCTGTCTACAATGTATTATATTTTAGTACGCTTAAAACAAAAAAGGAGTTTATAGACCTATACGGATAAACAGTTAAGTGAGTGTGTTGGTATCTTTGCGACCAACGTCAACAGAATAGCTCCAATGTGGACGATCTTCTGACAAATTGGTGTGTTGCTCAATCCGACTTTTAACAATAACAACAACAAAAATGATCATATCAACAACAACAACAACAACAACAACAACAACAACAACAACAACAACAACAACAACAACATCAACGTTAACAACAACAACAACAGCAACAAAAACGGATGTCTTATATATTCGCCATTAGTTGTCAACAGATCGCGCAAAATCTAAGCACGTGAACATGACGTATCCCGACGTGCTGATGACGTACTCGCAAAAACGTCCAGAGACCTGGTGGTCCCAAAGTGTCACCTTTCTGTGAGACCATGACGTGTGGACGTGCTAGCTTGTGATGCTAATAAGACCTGGGGTTCAGTTTTCACTGTTATAGGTCAAGATGACGATTATTGAATAGGACATTAGAGCTCTTGTGATAAATGGGACTGTAGTAATATGAAGACGGTATGAGAGGGAATTCACAACGGCGTCCAATCATAGTTTTGTTTTAGGTATAGGGAGTTAATGAGTAGTTAGAAAACTCCATGCCCAGGGGTGGGATTATGTCAATATAGTTGTGTAGATGGCAAAGTTTGCCAGGGAGAGAGGGAGAGAGAGAGGGATAAAGAGGGAGAGAAAGAGGGTCAGTGAGAAGGAGAGAGAGGGAGAAGGAGGGAGAAGGAGAGAGAGGGAGAGAGAGGGTGAGAGAGAAGGTGAGAGAGAGGGAGAAACAGGAGAGGGAGGGAGAAGGAGAGAGAGGGAGAGAGAAGGAGAGAGAGATAGAGAGATAGAGAGAGATATAGCCTACAAAAGTACTCACTGTGCGACGAAATCAAAGCTCTTTTCCTAGTTCAAAGGCTGTTGAGTTCTCAAAGAAGATCATATACACTGACAGGACTCCAGAGCGAGTGGAATACAATGTATCCGAAACATTATATCGACACCGACCCAAACCATTCGGAAAAAGCAACTGAATTTGACCAGGGATTGAACTCGTAACCTTTCAATTTGAAGCAGCGTGCTCTAACTAGTCACCGGGTCTAGATCTAATTAGTAAGATGACCACCGAGAAAAACAAGCACAGCATAGCACATTCTCTGAATGGTGTGCTGTCTTTCTGAATGTGTCATCACTAACGATATAGCACATTCATGGTGTGCTGTCTTCCCGAATGTGTCATCTCTAATGACATAGCAGATTCACAGCTTTGGCCAAAACTGAGAAAGTGTGTACCGTAGGAGCGATAATGGTGGTGAGAGGGTGAGAAGGCTAGGGTGCTGTGGGCGGACCTTTGCTGGGCTGTTTGGTTACCCGCACCCCACACATTGGTCTCATTATATTTAGAGTACATTAATTTTCGTGAGAGAAATCCTAACCATCCAAAGTTCTAAGGTAGTAAGTACAACATCGTGATAAGCTTAGTAGTTACAGCGTTGGGGTAGATTTTGGACTCTTCTAAAGGTCTGGAAACAAAAAGGCTTATGTCGAGTTGTAAGCTACTGCGACGTTGTACTCACTACATTAGAAGATCATATCACACGAACCGTTACATAATTGTGAGTTACAACAAAAGAGGAGCAATAACCTCACGTGTATCCTTGCACATTGTTCATAGTTCTTGTGATAGACTGAACTAGCTATGGTTAGTGCCCTCCTGGTTGGATAGGTATCAGTATAATGTGATGCTTGAAACCATGTATATCCCGCATCGGGGTCTCGTCGCCGCATAAGATCTTTCTTGAGAAAGAAGCTGATTGCTTAGCTTTCTGCAACAACAACGACAACAACAACAACAACAACAACAACAACAACAACAACAACAAAAAACTACTTTTGGGTTAACACGACTAATTACACACACAATCGGAAAAAATAGGTTTTTGAGAAATCCCAAAAGAAAATGTGTTGGATTTTACAGCCTATTGTTTGAGTCAAATGTTTATCATGCTTTGAGTAAAATATTTATACAAATACACAGTCGTGCACTTAACATTGCTACTTGAAGTTTGATTTTATAACGAACAATATCAGCACCGCATCAACGCTCAGTTTCTTATTGTTCTTAAGTAAGGCCACCCAGAGTGACTTTTTTTTTCAAGCTGTTATATATAATTCTTTATATTATAGTTATATATTGAATGACTTTTTATACTTCATAGTCCGAGAAAGGGGGGGGGGCGAAATGGTTTAGTCGTAGAGCGCTCAGTGTTAGGGACAAGCTCAGGGTTCGAATCAGTTTATCTCTTCGACTGCATATTAATTTGTAATCTAAATGTAATATCGACTTGTGTCACATTTATAACGTTTATTAACGAGTACGAACATCAATTAATAAAATGTAAATGATTGAACAAGTCAGTTGGTGGCTTGGATCAAGAAATCTATTTTGTTACAGTATAAGTGAGGAAACAATTAATGGATGTGTAATACAATATAATGTCAATAATTCTAACAATTATATATATTTATTCTGACTGCATTAAAAACGATTTACTATTATATCTTCTTTTATAAATGACATAAATACACGACACAACTCAAACATACCTGGACTGATACCCAGACTTACAAACTGCTCCGCTACATACCGACGACACAGGGACAAGAGAGAGCTCGACTACGTGGGTACTGCCGCTTTTATGGGCGAGTACATGTTTACAACACAGACAGAGAACCAATCATAAATCACCGACAACAACGACGAACCAATTGAATGTTATGAGCAGAAAAATGCTGACGTGACATTTAAGCAAGGTAGTTATTCATGAATTAGTAAAATTAACACAGATTAGATTTAAGTCATAAAACATAACATAATACTTCCTAACGCTCAGCTTCAAATTGGACACCTCGGATTTTCCCCGGTGAAACCTCACTCATTACTAGTTGGACCAGTGTTAGTATTATGTAACAAAAAGAAAGGGTCCTGGCCGTACCTAACCAGTTGTCGGGTTTTCATACAGCACATGTATTAAGATTTGTCGCCGTATAAGATGCTACTTGAAAACATGTGAGACATTAAAAAAAAGAAAGACCTTCCGACCTAGAGAGAATGATGGAGGTTTTGCGTTGAGTTGAGTTAAGTTGGTTTTAACGTCCAACATCAGCACTATATAGGACATATTGTGGAGGGGCTCCAAGACTGACGTCTGACAATTTTATGTGCTGCCACACACGAGACAGAACGGAGATAGCATACCCCCGTCTCAGTCGGTCACATTAAACTGACACCGACCCAACCAGTAGGGAGCGAAATCGCCAGGTCTCGAACGACGGACTGTTTGCGTCGAAAGCCGGTGTTCTACCCCAGGGGCACCACGCCCCTCCTGAAGAACTTGCGGTGACGGGACACTATATATAGCTACAACGAAGAAGACAGGTAAGCGTAGTTGCACCGGCGCCCCACCGCAGCTATTTCCTAGAGTTACAAGTTACAGAACCAATCAGCAATCAGAAAAACGCACTGTTAAAGGATCTAATAACGTCATCCGTTAACACAGCGTGGATCGCAGATACTTTATCAACAGCATGGCTGTAATTGTACGTATTCTTCCACCTGACTACCGCGCTCTTTTCTCTCAGTGAATGCAACAATACGACGATTGTACGACGATTTTCCGAAGCTCGTCTCCGAGTCAACCATCAAGTGGGGACTCCACCGGTCTAATAAATTCTCACCTCGTCTCAGGTTACCACGTCAGCCGTCATCATGGTTTCTTCAGAGCAGGTCACGTGCTTCTACGATAGAGTTTCAACCAATCAGGGACCAGCGGCGCGCGCTTGTCAATTAAAAATACGGATGTCTTTTCCCCCGGACAAACACGACTCCATAATGCCCTCTCAAAATACCCTCAATGCACCACTCAAGACGACGGCGCGGAAGTTGTTAATATGGACAGTGCGCAGGCGCGATTGTAATCAGACGACTGGAAACGGAGTTTTCCTATTTCAGGCGACGGTGAGCATAGCAAAGCAAGGCCCTCGGGCAGAAAAAAAAGACACATTTCATGATTTTTCAAGCTAGGCTGTCGTAGTTTGCCAAGACGCTGGGCTACGCTATGGATACCGTGTGTCGCAGTTTGAGTTCAGGGATCCAGTGATCGGCGGTGAAATGGGATCCCTCGTGGCAAGACTGCGAGACAATTATAGGTATGGGGAAAAAATTAAAAAATAGTGGACCTATGCAGGAAAATATACTGCTCGTTATTATTTAGATTGACAGTTAGTCGTTTTTCTTCCTTTTTTTTCTCTCTCTCGATCTTTTTTCTTTTCTTTTCTTTTTTGTTTATATTTTTTTATGCATTGTTGCTTTGTTGTATGAAAGATCTAACTGTATGTGTGTGTATGTGTGTGTGTATTAGATAGAGAGTGAGAAAGAGAAAAAGAGAGAGAGAGAGAGAGAGAGAGAGAGAGAGAGAGAGAGACTGAGAGATTGTCTGAGTGCATATAGGATTAGATTCAAACGCCCTAATTACCGAAAATTTTGGTTTTCACATCTCACTCTTTGGTTTGCCTTCATGTAATTTTTCTTGACTGAAATATTCATCGGACAAGAAATAACACAGAAAATAAAGCACCTCCAGAATTGTTCTCAGGGTTCGTTGAGGTCTAAGGGTAGAGCGCAAACTTTCTTTGCGAGAGAGTTGTGGTTCGAACCCTGGTCTACTCTGCATGTTTTGTATTTCGGTTATGTTAGTGTCAGTATAATATGGTTGCTTACATGTTGAGTATCCTACGAAGTACTATGAGATCCAGACGCCGTATTTGTACATTTTCTGTGACCTAGATATTAGAAGATATGAAACTGAGAGGCGATCAAAAACTTCCATCCCATTAGGAAAATTAAAAACCCTTTAAAAACAGTATGAGTGGATGTAAACATTCAATTTGCTATTGGAAAAAAAAACCGGATTCCATTTGTTTTGTTGTTTGTTTTTTTGTATTTGTTTTTTTTTTTGCTATTCATTTGGTTAAGTTTTTATTTATTTTGTGTTGCCAGGTATTAAAAGTTCAAGTTGAAAAATGTCTGATTTCCACCTTGCACTTTTATGACTTTTAGATTTATAAAAATAGGCCCTTTAATAACAGTATGGGTAGGTATGATACACAATCATTAAAATAATTATAATGAAAACATCAGGTTCTATATAATAAAAATAGGGCCAAGTGCTTGGCATTCCACTATGAGGTCTTGGCGTCGTATTAGGATATTTTCAGAGACATAGGGTAGAATGCACAAACATGACGTAACGTACGTCTCGTCGGTAGCCTTCTTATTCTTCTATTGTTTCGACAAGACGCACGCTACATCTTGTTTGGATATTCTACTCCTAGGACACTTTGGTTGATATTGTGCTCGTAAAAAATAGACAGAAAAGTTACTCTAAACTTTCTCTCATAACATTATTATTTTCAACTTGTTTTTGTATAAATTAATCAAATAACTACCACGACTACCATCAATTGATATTATCAGACACTCAAAGACTGAATTTAGAATTACACCAAAAAAAAAAAACCCGAGAGAAAAGGTTGATTTAATCATTTTTCTTACACTTTATTATTTTGCAGGGTTGACAGTCCAAACAAACATTAGATATATTGATTTGTTAAACATTAAAGGTTCAAATATAGGAAAAAATCCGGATGGTTAATTCATTTAGACAATAAATATTGTTGATCATAATAGATATCAAGAGAAGATGAATTGCTTTATTCACAAATATCGAAATTTCCATAAATTATGAAAAAGACATCAATTTGCTTGTTTGTTTCATCATTCTTTTTATCCTGTTTGTTTAAATATGTACTTAGTTTGGTGTTAGTTTTATGCAGGAAGGCTCGTTCTTTTAAGTTACAATTGGACATCTCTCATTTTCCCTTTGACTTTTATAAACTTTAAATGTCAGATTCCATGATGAGAATCAAACTTTAAGGGCAGTTTGGGTAGGTATGATAAATAATCAATTAAAAATTGGCAGCCGCCAGATTCCATTATCAAAACCGGCTCTTTGCAAAACCATATCGATAGAAATAGTTCATTATTGGTGAAATATTGGGAACACTAGATTCCCTTGTGGAAATCGGGGAGCATGCAGAAAAAAATGAAACGTCCCATTCCATTATTAAAACAGGATTTAAGGGAACAGAATCGATCGATTCAATACGTAATAAGTTTAGAGAGAGAGAGAGAGAGAGAGAGAGAGAGAGAGAGAGAGAGAGAGACTGAGAGATTACCTGAGTACATGTAGGTTTAGATGCAAAAGCCAGTATCAGTATAACCGAATAGAAAATTAATGTATTTTGGTTTTCACAGCTCACTAATTGGCTTTCTTCCTTCACGCAACTTTTCTTCACTGAAATAATTATCGGACAAAAAAACCCAGTAAAAAATGGAATGGAAAAGCTCCATAATTATAATAAGGATTCGTTGTGGTAGAGCGCAAACGTTCTTTGCGGAAAGATGTGGTTCGATCCCTGTTCTAGTCGGCATGTTCTTGTATTTCGGTTGGGTTAGTGTCAGTATAACGTGGCTGCTTAAGTGTTGGGTATCCTAATAAATACTATGAGGTCCAGACGCCGTATCAGAACTTTTCTGTGACCTAGAAATTAGAAGGCACGCCACAAAGGGGCGATCAAAGACTTCCATAAGGAAAAATTATATACCATTTAAAAACAGTTTGGATTCATGTAAACAATCAAATATTTACTGAAAGAATCGGATTTCATTTGATTTGTTTCTTTTGTTGATTTTTTGCTTTGTTATTTGTTTGGTTAAGTTTTTATTTATTTGTTTTGAAGCCAGGCATCAGAAGTGCAAATTGGACATGTCTGATTTCCACCTTGCACTCTTATGCTTTTTATATTTATACAAATTGGTCTTGAAGAACAGTATAGGTATATATGATACACAATCAATAAAATAATTATATTGAAAACATCAGGTTCCATTATGAAAACAGGGACAAGTGCCTGGCATTCCACTGGGAGGTCTTGGCGCCGTATTAGGATCTTTCATAGACCTAGGGTAGAATGCACAAACATGACGTAACTTACGTCTCGTCTTAATTTTTTTATTCTTAATGTCACGACGAGACGTAAGCTACGTCTTGTTTGTGCATTCTACTCCTAGAAGTTAGGAGACGGTCAAACTAGGAGACGATCTATGATTAATAGGTAAGAGAGTTCATGGTAGTATGCATTATAAATATTTAAGGGAAATGATTTTTCAGGTGAAGCATTTTCCTTTATTGGGTAACTCAGATAGATTCAGTAACACGACTTACTACTATACTATGCAAAATGAAAGGAATTTGATAATTGGAGTTTGAACCAGAGTAATTTGATTGATGCCGTGCTCGTAAAACAAAATAAACAGAAAAGTTACTTTCCCTCTTAGCATATTATAAGCTTCCTTTCTGAATAAATTAACCAAATAACCACCACGACTACCATCATTTGATATTATCAGACACTCAAAGACTGGATTTAGAATGACAATACGAAAACGCATGAGAAAAAGTTGATTCAATCATTTTTGTTCAACTTTATTGCTTTGCAGAACTGACAGTCCAAACAAACATTAGATATATTGATTTGTTAAACATTTTTAAACCCGAGTAACACAGGTTCAAATATAGGAAGAAGTCAGGATGGTAAATACATTTAGACAATAAAATTAATATTGTTGATCGTAATAGATATCAAGATCAGGTGAATTACTTTTTCCACAAATATCGAACTTTCCATAAATTATGAAAAAGACATCAATTTGCTTATGTGTTTGTTTCATCATTCTTTTGGTCCTGTTTGTATTAATATGCACTTAGTTTGTTGTTAGTTTTTACACAGGAAGGGGTTGTTCTTTAAGTTAAAATTGGATATCTCTCATTTTCCCTTTGACTCTTAAGTTTTATAAACTTTAAATGTCAGATTCCATTATGAGAATCGAACTTTAAGGGCAGTTTGGGCAGGTAAGATAAATAATCAATTAAATATTGGTAGCCGCCAGATTCCATTATCAAAACCGGCTCTTTGCAAAACAATATGGATAGAAATAATTCATTATCGGTGAAATATTGGGAACACCAGATTCCATTAGCCTATGGAAATCGGGTAGCATGCATAAAAATGAAACGTCCCATTCCATTGTTAAAACAGGCTTTTAGGGAACAGACTGGGTCGAATTAATACGTACTAAATGTAATACTATAAACTTCAGATCCCATTATGAAAACAAGGTCTTGAAGATAAAAATGAGGACGGTGAAGATTTCAATCGTCAAACTTGTACTGAACACTATGAGACACACGAATATGGCCACAGGTGGTGTTCGTTCATGTTTGCTATTTTTTTTAGATTCGTCTGGAATATTAGACAAATCCGATATTTTATTCAGAAAACACGGCCTTGAAGAACGAAATGACGACGCTGAAGAACTCCAGCTGCATCCTAGCAAGGAACAGAGTGAAACACACTAACGAGGACACGACGGTCTCTATCACACTAATCACGGACTCCAACATGGTGAGGTAGGATCTGCTTGTCGCAGAAGACTTTACTGGATTCTGCTCGATGTAAGATATTGGTAGCCTGAGAAACCCTGAGTTATTTTACTTAACGTGGAGGTTGGAAGCACTGGGCTACTGAAGGTGGCGGATGGTAGCACTAGAGTAGCACGTGATATCTGGGCGCAAGTAGCAAGGGGCTTATCAACTGAAAGATTAGTATTGGTACTAAAAATGGTAGCACTGGTCAACCATAGGCTATTCAGCTTGAAGGTGGATGGTAGCACTGGGCAACCACGGGCTATTCAGCTTGAAGGTGGGTGTTCATAGCACTTGGCAACCACGGGTTATTTAGTTTGAAGGTGGGTGTTGGTAGCAATGGGCTACCATGGGCTTTTCAGCTTGAAGGTGGATGTTGGTAGCAATGGGCAACCATGGGCTATTCAACTTGAAGGTGGATGTCGGTAGAACTTGGCAACCATGGGCTATTCAGCTTGAAAGTGGGTGTTGGTAGCACGGCGCAACCATGGGCTGTTCAGCTTGAAGGTGGGTGTTGGTAGCACTTGGCAACCATGGGCTATTCAACTTGAAGGTGGATGTCGGTAGAACTTGGCAACCATGGGCTGTTCAGCTTGAAGGTGGATGTTGGTAGCAATGGGCAACCATGGGCTGTTCAGCTTGAAGGTGGGTGTTGGTAGCACTGGGCAACCATGGGCTATTCAGCCTGAATGTGGGTGTCGCTAGAACTTGGCAACAATGGGCTATTCAGCTTGAAGGTGGATGTTGGTAGCACTGGGCAACCATGGACTTTTCAATTGACCAATGGGTGCTGGGTGCTTTAGAACTGGGCAATTCGGAACTCTTTGACTGTAAGATGGATGCTCATAGCATTGGGGAACTCAGGATGGCTCGAGATCGTGTTATGTAACACGAATAATTTATACCCGGCGAGCAATAAAAGACTACAGTCGATCTAGCTCTATCGCCTACTTTATGGAACAAAGAAACCAGTATAGATGGCACTAAACTAATCTAACATTAATGTGGACCTCGCTGGATCAGTAACGAGCCTTGGTGAAGCGATAGTCTAAGGCAGTTTGGTATTCAGGGTCATATAACAAGAACACAACTTGACATCGTGATGGTGTTTCTTTAGATTTAATATTAATAGAATCATCCAGAGTGTGTCCGATGCATAACTATTGATTCTTGGCACTGTGTTGGAATAATATCGTCAAATGTGCTTTTTAGTTGATGATTTTATGTGAGCCATTGTTGTGTCCAGCCCTCTCATCTATTCGATGTTAGAGTTATCTGATTTGAAAATAGACCAAAAGCCAAAATCAATATAACATTGTTTGAATGTAATCATAAATAAAAGTGACAAGAATAAATGCATTTTTATCCAAATTTTTGCACTGTTATTTTTAGACTTCCTGTAAAAAAAGGCCACATTTTTTCCGTATTAAATTTTAATCTTTAGATACAGAACTAGACTAGATGCAGATATATATGTAGATATAGACCTAAATCTAACGATACCATTGAAAATGTCTAGTTTGCATTGTTATTCTAACAGATGTGGATTTTTTTCTAGATATGATAATTTTATATATCTAATTCTGTGTTCTAAATGTCAGGCTTGGATTATTTCTTAGATCTGCTAGATGTGATATTAATTGTAAACCCACGAAATTCGTTTTATATGCTTCTAGATACAGATGTAGATCTAAATCTATATATTCTAAATTTCTAGCTTAAATCAAGTTGATAATGATCTACTAGTATACTAGATGTAAACTACATCCACGAAATCCATGAGCATTTGAGGTAGATCTATGTGATGGACAAAGCTGAAAGGGTGTATGATGACTTCGCGGTGTGCCTAAAGAAGGATGATTGTTACGCTAAATGAGTAAAAATACCGATAACTGGGTATTAAAATTTATTTCAGACCAGACTACTTAGAAATGACTAAAAACAATTTAACAACATTGATTCAGGTCTAGATACAGATATAGATCTAGAACTGTAACTACAATGTCGCGATACATTACTCACTCTTCGTTATGCTGACGACCCTTTTACTAAAATAAAGACCTAATCTTCTTAATCCTCTTTTGTATCATCATAATGAAGATTAGAACTTGAGTAATTTACCACTTGGTGGAAATAAAGGCAATTAACTTAAGTCCCTCTATAATATCTATAATTAATTTGTGGCGAAATTTTAATGCGAATATAAGGCCAGATCTAGATTCAAGATACCTAGACCCATATAAAGGTCCAAATAATCTAGAATCAAATATCTACAAAAATCCAAAATGTTTGCCACCCCTTATGCTAGGTTTCTAACTTGTTCCGTTCATTTTTTTTAGCTTGAAGCCTGAAATTCTGGTGCACACTTAAACAATACGTGAAATTTCCAATAAATATTTTGAAGCGCCCTTAAGTCTATTTTTGAAAGTATTGCTGTAATTCTTTATTTTTTGGGACGCCTTGTGGAACATGGAACAAAACCACTACCTATCACACAGAAGTCCGCCATTATCGTTACCATAAATAGATTTTGCCAGTACAAATTTAGACGCACTCTTTTTGGAAGCCGTGTCTGAAATTCTAGAACCGAAGTCTTTTGAACTTTTCACAAGTTAATTGAGTTTGTCTAATTTTGCGTCTGCCATTGTTATTTTTTTTTTTTTAGATTGACTTTATTATGTCAAGTAAGGCATTTTGAATACACAAGATGGTCTTTTTCTGTTTCTTATGATTCTCCAAAGTTTTAAGAGCACTAAATTTCTTAGAGATAACACGTCTGCTAATGGTTAACATGTTTCAAACAGCCCTTTCAAGGAAATGAAAGAAGAAAAAAAAATCTCATCGAAATTGGTTTTTAATTTTTCACATGATTTTGACGTTTTCGTAAAAAAAAATGTCCCATTCTTTTCGGCGATTCAATATAAATAATTATTATAAAAATCATGTTAAGAGAAAGTATTAAAACAGTCTTTCATTTTGAGATGCCCAGACCGAGAGTATTTTTAATTAATTTCAAGTTGTAGGATCCATATCTACAATTTAGATCAAAATTAAAAGTTATTATAGTCACCTGATTTTTGTTCTACATTGCGGAAAAAAAAAGAGAGAGACAGAGAGAGAGACACAGAGAGAGAGATAGAGAAAGAGAGAGAGAGAGAGAGAGAGAGAGAGAGAGACAGACAGAGAGACAGACAGAGAGAGATAGAGAGACAGAGACAGAGAGAGACAGACAGACAGACAGACAGACAGACAGACAGACAGACAGACAGACAGACAGACAGACAGACAGACAGACAGACAGACAGACATACAGAGAGAGGAGAGGCAGAGAGAGAGAGAGTGTTAAATTAACTCGGATCTGCGTAGATGTTTGTAGAGGTGGATGGAGGTGTGCTCCTAGAGCATTTTAATTTCTTGACCGCCTGCCTTATAGGCCTACACGTCTTGTGATAATCTGTTGAGCGCCTGTTTAAAATTGATTTTCTAATTGGGCTCAAAATGTGGTTTCAAAAGAATTTAACAAAAACTTTTTTTGAAATGAATTTACTCATGTGCTCCATAAACTTTCATCAATAACGATCTAAAAGTAATGTTGCGGATGTTTGTTTTTTTTTATTGTTGTTTGGTTTATTTTGTTATGTTTGTTTTTTTTAATTAATTTTACTAATTTTATGCTTTAGTTTGTTTCTTTTTTTTTTTTTTTTTTTTTTTTTTCTTTTACAATTCATCTTCACACCCTAAGGGTATCAGAATCATTTTATATCTAAGGGAAATAGCTCTGTTATTTTGAAGATTATCAAATTATCAGACTGGCTACCCTTGCTTTAAAGAGCTTTATTTTTGTCCGTTCTTTACATTGTTTACGCATGTCAGGAAGTCGTAACCAAGGCTACACGCGAAGCTTTCAATCACTCGCCTTCTTCGGTTTTGAGGTCGCTTTCACTGGATCTTGGGCCGAAATTTTGTAGTGTGTGTTTGGTAGGGTCAAGAAAAATTTCCTTTCTTTAAAAAAAGAAATAAATCGGACATTGTATGAATTTTAGAACTATATCTCTTTTGAGTTTAAAATGAAATTTGGACTATAGGCTTATTTCATTTTGTCTGGGGTGAAAGTTGAACATGAAAACAGAAAGAGATTTCACTGTGTAGGCTAGATCTAGATTCTAGATTTCTTTTGAGATCTAGATTCTAGATCTAGATCTAGATAAGAATCTAGCTCTACGCCCAAACTTGTAATGCAAGTGGTTATCTAGTTTAAAAATTTGCATTTATCAGTTCTGTGCATGATAGATGAATGAGTCCACATTCAAAGAATGTGGGTTCACAAAGAGTTAGGATCTACAGAACATAGATCTAGTTAGAAGATGTAGAATATAGGGGCCTAATTCAGGTTTATGTTTAAGTTGGCTCATCAAACAACAGCAATGTTTAACTGTGTGGCTTATTCTATACTCTAGTATCTGAAAGGGAACCTGAAGTGGGAAAGCAGAGAAATATTTAAATAAACCACTAGATGAGTCTATGATGTTTCTGCTTATTGAACATTCCCGATGTTTTCAAGAAAATCTCTAAATGAAAGGTAGCCTTTTCAACTACAGGTTAGGATCTATAAGGCTTATCTTTAAATCTTGTTTGGATTTAGAACATAAAAGGTTAACAAGCAAGTTGTGGAATCTATATTTATGTTAGCTACCAAATATAAATATGACCTTGCAAATTCAAAAAGTTAGTGATGGACTAGACATATTTACATATAAAGCCTGTGCAAATTTATGTAGATAAATTCCTTTTCAATACTTTCACCCATTTTCCAATCTCGATCTAACTGGAAACATTTTGGGAAAAACTTAAAACTACAAACTGAATCAGATGTAGGCTAAATGTTGCAGTCTAATCATAATTTAAACCAAGTACATTTAGGATTTGAGTACTTCAAGAGGAAAAAGAGAGCTGGTGAAGAATACTGGATCTTTTTCATGCGACTCATCAATTTACCATTTCCTTGACAGTGCTGAATGAATGATAACAAGTAATATTCTAATTCTAAATAATATTTAGTGTCCGGTATGCAACCATTTAAGCTTATCAACACGCCTGAGTCGTTGGATCCAAGGATGGGCATGAGATTAGTTTGTTCGATAAAATGTAGTTTACTAAAGACAAAGAAGAGGAAAAGTCGGGGATTTTTATCTCTTGAATGTAGGGTGTTCTTTGAGTCCGAGTTTTTCGTATTCAAGTTGTGCTCTAATATTTACTAGTTACAAATTTAAAAAGGATTTAGAAAATCATCAATACAAATTTACAAAGTCAGTTTACTTAATATTTCATTTTATTCATGGATGTTTTGAGAAACCCTTTTTATTTTATATTGATCTCATAGGATCGAGTTGGACATGTGAAAACACGAGGGTTTGACCTACCCGGCAAAGGCTTCGCCTATGGCTTGCCGTACGACAGACGGGAGTTCTCAGCAGCAAATGGTGAATTTCTGAACATGTGGCTATTTTGTATAATGACATTAAACTTTTAATTTGAATTGTGATTCTTAAGAAGAAAAACAATTATTGTATTTTAGCCTGTGTACGTTACGATCTTTTAATCTTTGTTTTTGTGTTTCTTTTTTGTTATATCAACGCCTCTCTCTATTTTTGTGGTTCAGAAATGTAAGTTACCTCTCAGTTGCATATATAAATAATTTTTACGTTTAAAAAATAATCTGAGTTTCAATCTTTATCAAATCCTCTTCTCAAATTAGTTTTAAAGTGGGCATGTTTATTCTCTAATGAATACTAAGCCTCTAAATCATATAACAAATTATGACTTTCTTTCCGCAATAGCCTTGCAAGGATGGAATGGGACCTACTTGACAAAAGGCGGAGCCACCAAGACTAGGTCAGCAACCGAGCGAGACTTCATGTACCTGAACAGAGCGGCCATTGCTGGTGGCCTGGTCAAAGCTCCAGAAAACTCAGACTACCGAGCTACCCACGATGCTCGCAGGTTGCCCTTTGACAAAAAGGAGATGGCGTCAAAGATGCGGACGAGGAGACTCCCTCCGACCATGGTGTTTGGTATTCCCAGCAGGTACAAAAAACTGGTCCTGTATACTTTATCGGAGCGTTGGGAAACAACGAATTAGGGTCTTGTAAAACTGATGCCAGGGGCTCAAATCATCCCTTTAACTATCTACTACAGTGGAATCCATTTAAGATAAACCCTGTAGAAGATAAAATATGGCTTTATATAAACTTTTTCAAGGTACCAGTTACTTTTTTTTTTCACTTGACAGTCACTGGATAAGATAAACTTGGGGTAATAAAAAGTTTTAGGCTTTCCCTAAAAGGTTTATCTTATGCAGATTTAACTGCTAAAAAAAAGTGTTGAAATAAACCTAAGTAAAATAATTTTGTCGAGTCCTTGAAAAAAAAAAATTAGTGGAACAAAATAATTGAAATCAAAGTTAAAACTATTTAAAATATAATCTTAACTGATTTACTGAGTAAAAGAGCCAACTTCAAACTTGTCTTGTGCCAGCATAGTAAAAATAATGTGAAGCTACCAGACTGGGTTGAGATTGATTGGGAAAGGGCAATTCACAGTCGAACAAAGAAAAAGTTTTATCAATATTTTTGTAAGCCTGTCCTTTATTTATACCCAGTCCGCATGACATCAACACCTCGAAAGTCAACATCACATAACAGATGCTTTTTAAATTTCTTTTTCTATGTTAGAAGTAAATCATAACAAGTCAAAACTTAGTTGTCAGTCCCAAGAAGTTGATTTTATCAGTATTGTTTTATTATTTATTGTCTTTTTTTTTTTCTAATTGTCTTATATATTACTGAATAAATATAGCTATCTACGTTCAATTTTTTTTTTACAATTTTGTATCCACTAGACCGTCCACACCAATTTTTGATCTACTTGAACACAAGTACCAGGACCGCTGGGTGAAAGAACGTCAGAACCAGCTGAGCGCGAAGAAATCCGCCGAGATCAAGGTAGGTAATGTAGAAGAGAAGGAGGAAAACTCTCAACATTGTTTTGGTGCTATAGAGATTATAAAGAGATGAGTGATTAGTGTTTACCTTCAGAGAGAGCTCCAATCTTGTGTGCTGTGTTTGCATTTTTATGTGTGTTTTTACAAGTTCTTGTTTTCTTGTGTTTTTTCTTGCCCTTGATTGAACTGTATCGGTTGAATTGGTTGAATGTTTCAGAATTCTTTGAATCACAAGATCTATTTCTTTTAAAAGTTTTCTCTCTGCCTTTTTAATGTTATCTCTTTTGTGAGTATTTTTTTTTTCTTCCTGAGAGGCTTATCAATAATGTTTCAGTCGCAGCTTCTTTTCTTCTCAATTTTACTTCGTTATTCTCTATATTCTCTTTTGCTCGTTATTGATTTTTCTTTTTTGGATGTTTAAACTGTTCGAACAGTAGATTCAATTTTAGGGGAAGGTTCTCTTTTTTTTCAGTGTTTTGAACAAAATAATCAGAGTGAAAAGTTTGTACGAAAGTTAAATTTGCTTTGTGGTTAAAATGTTAAACACAACTGAAAAAAAGCCATTGTTAGGCGACATAATCGGTTTTAGAATGAGAAAAGAAGCATAAACTATATGTAGGAACCTTCATATGTCTTAGACTCAATGTTTCTGCATTGTCAATAGGTCTTTCTTAAGTAGATCATGTATCTTCAACAATACAAATTTTATCTTTTTCACGTGTTTTGTTTTGTTTTTCATGTTCCCTTTTTTCAGGAAGCAGTTTACAATTATGTATTAAAATTTATGCCATTCCTCATTTATTTTGTATTGTCTTTAAAATATCAAGAAAAAAAATTATGCAGTAATAGAAGCCATTTGAAATTGATAGCTAGTTATCTAGTCACTAACATGTTGTTGTTTGTTGTTTTTAACATATCCAGAAGGTTTACAGCAGTTGTTTTTTTTTTTTTTTATGAAACCCCGTGAAGTTAAATTCAATTTTTATTTTCTGCTGCTTTATCAAAGAACATCTATGCTACTGTTCAGCATGTTTTTCTATTTAAAAGGGTAAAATTGCAGGATTTATGCAGAGAAAGATACCAACAACAAAATAGTTTAAAAAATGTAAAACAAAATAATATAATTATTAAAGAAAACCTAAATATTAATATGCTCTTTATTTTTTCTGACTGACCAGAAATTATAGAAACTAGATTTAGTTTGTTTTTTCAATGAAGTTTAACTCTTTCAACCAGAGCCCGTAAAATCACAAAATTTGACAGAAAACTAATCAAATACTCTGTTACAATTATAGATCCCTCTAAAACATTCCGTCGAAACATGGAATGGGCATACAGGTTTAAAGAGTTAATTAATATTGTAAAAGGACAAAATTAACATTTTTATTTGGATATTTTTCATATCTAAATGTAGGATTTGATGTGATAACATGTGATGCAATATTGTAAAGAGATCATTCTACATCAGTCTGTACTTTGTACATTTTGTATCATGTTCTAAGACAATAGGCACTCAAAATTCACTACATTCTTATCTAGACTGCTCAAATTTTATATTCATATAACTTTTTCTTTAAGGACAGGGTTTGTTTTGTAATGCACATATTTTCAACATTAGAAAATTCACTATCTTTGAATATCTACTTTTACATTTGAAGCTAGAATAATTCAGTCCAACACAGAAATAATTTACCTCCCTCCCTCCTCAAACACACACAAAAACAAGAAAAATCAAACATAATAAAAACCCTGCAAACGTGGACTGCTATTTTGTACAAAAAAACACATTTTTTAGGTTAACATTTGTCCTTCATCTGTTTATAAGTAATACGAATAGGTATTAAATACATTTTTGTACCACTTGTTGCCTTGGGTGCCATTCTAGATTAAAAATTTTTTAAAGGTAATCGTGCAATGTTTTATTTCAAATTTTGTTCGTGTTTTCGAATTCTTCTATTGTGGTGTGACCTATACAGAGACGAGTTATGTCTGCGCCAGTTGTAAGTCACTTCAATTCCACTTTCTCTCCAGCCATATTGCACTTCTTTCGTCTTGCACCCTAAATAGGTAGACGGGATAAAAATTTACTCGTGCTTAACTTATTTTTTCACAGGAACTCTTTGTGTATCTCTTGTTATTTCAACTTAACTTTTTTTCAAAAATATATACAGCCACTCTCAGATTTATATTTTTTCATAATCATACTATTTTTGTTGTCAATAATCTTAGGTTTAAAAAATAAACCAAAAATTCTTAGCGGATTCTTCATGCTTCTTCTCTCATCATTTTTGTTTTTTTTATCTGAAACTCTGAAACTCTCATCCTTAAGAAAACAGGTATTGTCTGGGGTTAATGTTCCTAATGAAGCTTAAGTTATAATAGCAAATGCCATAAAATATAGTAAATCTAATTTATTTTCTAATGATTATATTATTCCTCTAAGTCAATATGACACAGAATTATTGATATATCCTTCCAAATAAAGCACTCTTTTTTTTTTTTTAGCAATTATAAGCAATCTGAAAGTAAAAGCAAAATAAAAGAAAGAGAATATCTTAATTAAAAAATAAAAATCATCAAACAATAACAGTTCAACATACAATACTTACATGAAATGTCAACTGACGCACCATAAATATCATAGAGGATCTATCCATTTTGTTTGGGTTTTTTTGTCTTATAATTTTGCATGTTTTCTTTTATTTGACAGTAAAGTATAGTATCACCTTTTGAAAATGTTGTCTGCTCTTTTCTTTTTTTAACGAGAAGTACATAATAATTATATGTACTCTTTTGCATTAAACGAAATGTTTCTTATCCTATAATTTACATACATAAAAAGGTCTTAAACACCAGGTCAATTATTTTTCATTTATCTTTTTTAAGCTTATTATTGTTGTCATTCTTGTTGTTTTTATTGTTCTTGTTATTATTATTATTATTATTATTATTATTATTATTATTATTATTATTGCTATTATTATTACTACTTACATTTGGCAAACTTATTCTTTTAACGTTTATAATTGCTTTTTTTTTTTGTTTAGGGCTAACAGAGAATACAAAAAGTATGTTTTATTTATTTATTTATTTTGCTTTTGTTTTTCTTGTAAACAAGTTTCAATCTTATTCTTGTTTATTCAGCTTTTTATATGTTACAGCTTCTGTTTCATGTTTCATATATTCTCCATTTGGTACTTCACCATATTTTAATATCATATTATGCCTTTCATAATTTTAACTCTGGGAGGTCCTTAGTGCATGAAACACCTAATATACTTGGCAAAATAAAGGAAATCCTTCACATTTTTGTTTTCCTTTTTTTTTCACAATAGGAATTAGGTTTACAATGTATATGTATGTATGTATATAGCCTTAGGTAATGTGATGGAAAAGGTCTTTGAGGATTATTGTAATTTGCAACTTTCTTTTATAACTAGAGTGTATAAGCTTTTTTTTTTTTTTTTGAAACAAAGTAAATAGTCTATTGACAAGGTAATACTCTCTTTTAAATTTCTTTTTAAAAACATAATTTTATACAAGTACAAAATGGAGTTAAGTTATTTTTTCTTCATAATGAAAAAACAACACCAAGCGTGTTCAATGAAGTTTTTTTATAGTGTGAGCTATGTCGTTATTTGATTATTACACTTACTTTTTGTCCAGTATTGGACAATTACATTGGTTAAGTTTATAACATTACTCAGTTCCCTACCTCCCTCTCTCTCCCGCTCTCTCTCTCTCTCTCTCTCTCTCTCTCTCTCTCTCTCTCTCTATCTCTCTCTCTCTCTCTCTCTCTCTCTCTCTCTCTCTCTCTCTCTCTCTCTCCATCTATCTCTCTATTTCTCCTCATCTTTTTCTTTCTCTCCCTTTAATTACCACATAAACTTAGTGAATGCAGAAATAGCTCCACAGCAACCTTGAACTTAAATCAATACAATGAATTGAAAGAATAAGTGACGCAGTATAGGATATTATTTTGGGAATCTATGAGATGTTTAAGTGGGAGAGAAAGGTTTAGTAGATGTCTTTACTGCTGTCATCACTGGAAAAATGTACAGTGCTGTCGTTAAATTATTACAAACGTCTCTTAAATTCTCTATTCTATTTTTTTCTCTCCAGGGATCTCGCAACCACGGCATGATCTATGAAACACGAGCGTCGCTGCTGAGAACTTACCAGAACCCAGTGGATCCTGCCCCTCTGTGGCAACTTCCACGGTTCACCAAGTCGGTCAGTAGCTAAGTAATTGTTTTGTTTCCGAACATTTACCATTGGCGACTGAAGGTGTACGTTGGTTTCTTAGCGTCTAAGACCAAGAACTAGACTTTATACAGACGGAAACCCAAGTTTGATCCATTATTTTAAAATCTCATTTTTAACCCAATCATATACTGTAACATGGCATGTGTTGATAGAAAGCGCTCGCTAAATTTAGATTTTATGCTCATTGCAACCATAGTGATCGTGTGATTGTTTTCATTCTTCTTACTGTAAGCAATATTCTAAATAGACAAATCTACCTTTGGGTAAACCATTTGGTTTCATACTATTTATTCCCTTTGATCACAATCTTGAGAATGGGCTTTGGCTTAAATGAATTACGTAATTACTTTTCAATTTCCAGTATTTTTGTCATCAGTTTCTTGGTTTTACTCCTTTTTGCCTCTAGGCCAAGCCACACATACAAACCTTCAGACAAGATTCAGCCAAGGCCGCTGCATTCAGAAACCTTGAAACAGACAAGATCGGAAGGCAAGGAGACTTTGGCACTGGGATTTACGAGAAACCTCAAAGTTAAACCCCTTCAACTTCCTATAAAGAAATATTTTTTTCAATAATTCAATCAATTTCATTGTCATAAACACTCATTTTTATCCATTTCATTACTTTTGACGTCACTACTTAAAGAATATAAGGAAAGCTTGATCTCTCCACAAATGGCGCAAGTTTGACAGCCATTATGAAAGGAAATGAGAGGAAGATTTTTTTTTGCTTAAAAATTTGTAAAAGAGGCATTGTCTCAATCCAGCATTACATTTTTTTGTTGTTGTAAAAATTCAACATACATGCCTTTAACTTTGAAATATTGTGACTTTTCTAAAATCCAGTTTCCATTTTTATTGTACATTCGTCTTACAGCCTGTATGATAGATACAGAAGTACTGAAGTTGTACTTTTAAATTGCAAACATCTATCTTCCTTTGATTTAATTACTGTATCTCTAACAAGTCTTCAATTTCTAAAAGTTACCAAATGAAAATTAGAGTAAAGTAATATTTATATTTTGGCCTGTTTACAGTGTAAAAAGTTGTAGATAGTACATGATTCAGTAATAAATAATGATGTAAATTAATTTAATTTTTATATTTGGCCACATATTTTTAGGCTTTATAACTTAAAATCAAGACAGTTTTTTTTTTTTTTTTTTCATATATTTTTTTAAACTTTGTTGAGGAGAGTATTATGTAAAACATTGACTCAAAGCCTTACCACAGTGATCCACCTCTTGCCTACTTTGTTGGACCATCAATGTTGAAAAAAAAAGAAAGAGTTTAAACTATTTAGATGTCATAAAATAAATTACATTTTCAAATAAAACGAGCACTTGTCCCTATATTCATGTGCTAGCGTAAGCCACAGTTGATTATTTTGGCTGCAGGAAATTTTAAAGTGGATCTTTTTGCTGAACACATCAAAGATGATTAAATTTTATCGACATAACTCTTGTCGTTTTTAATTATCACTCAATCCCTGCACTTTTTTCGAGGATAAAAAAATCTGACAGTATCATGGAGGGGTTTAATCTTTAAACCCATTTCGACACATGAGTGGCTTACGTAAGTACATGTTTATAGGGGCGAAATTCTATTTTCATATAAAAAAAACCTAAGTAACTATGCACTTTTTAAAAATCTTTTCTGCTGTAACAGTCCCAAACAAATTCATTCTCGTTTATCTTCCAACTCTGTTTCAATTATTATGCATAAATCTCAAACCAGTATTACTACTCCTTCCTCTGCTCTTTGGATTTGCCTTTCTGCTGTTCTTTAAAGCCTTGTACACATCCATTTTCATTGTTTATTTATTGATAATTGTTTGATTATATTCCTCCTTTAGCAACATGATTTAGTGATAAGATAGTGATAAAAGTGAACATTTTTTAACTTTAATGTTTAGTTTTGTAAAACATTCTTCACCTTCACATCGATAGATCTATTAAGTGATAAACAATAGTAACAAAAGGCAGTGGGTAAAAATATGACTTTGAGATGAAAAGGGCACTGCTCGTTTTTACAGTAGCAAAGTGTAAAAATGTTTACAAGCTGGCATTTTGCTATAACATAGCGATTCAGTATTTAAGAATTATTTAGAAATGAGATTTTCCAAAAAATTGTGCAACCTAGAAAAAAGTTCTAAGGTCTACTTTAGGCTATTGTTAGCTTAGCAAATAAAGTTGCTTGCAGAAAAAAAAAATAATAGTGTAAAAATATGAATCTTTGAATCGATAAATAAGAATGGAAATATGAAAAGAGTACTTACATATGAAAACATTACTTCAAGCCGAAATAGCACTATGTACATCAAAACTCCTGTAGATGTTGAACATTGCTCCAACCAAGTGATAGAATTCTATGTAAAGTTTTAATTCCTACATACCCACTGTGAATAGCAGCACTTACTTTACTAACAAATTTTTTTATAAATTAGAACTGTGCATTTCTAGTCTGCATTGAGCCTTCTGTGATAGTTAGCACACACTTTGATATCTACAAATAATGTCATGTTTTTTTACACTTGTTGGTTCTGAATGAATGAATATGATTGCTTACTGTTGTTCGTTTGTTGTTGTTTTTTTGGATTTGTGATGATTATTTTATGCCAGGAAAAAGTTTCTGTAAACATGGAATGTATTCTTGTTATTTAATATTTTTGTGTAATTCTTAAAAAAAAAAAAAATTTGTACAGTTTTTGTCAGTTATAAAATGATACCAAAAAAAAAAAAAAATACAAAGAGAAACGAGAAGAAGAAAAGTTATGATCTGTCCGTTTTTTTTAAGGTTGACAAAACGAAAGATATACAATAGTTTTATATCATTCTTTTTGTATATAATTTATATAAGGTTGCTAGAAGTTAGTTGCAAGTATTATTGTGCTTTAGAACTATGTTGTAAAAGTTCTTACTTCTTACAGATCTGATATCATTTTTAAAAAAGATAATTCTCAATTATTTACTCTTTCTCAAGTTACAAAGCTCTTTGATTAAGCCTAAAACGTAAATTCTTGTATTAAAATTGTTTGACTTACTTTTCTCCCATAATCCTCCCTCTCCTCCTTTTAATTTTTATGGTGTAAGATACACTTTTACTTTTAGGTCAATAATAGTTATTTGATTCATTTATAGAATATGATCAAGTTCAGGGTAATTTTTATCAAATAAAATAGTTAAATGTACATAAATTATATAGGACACATTAAAGGCTCCACTAAAAATACATGTAAATATTAATTTTAGATAGAATAAACATATGTGATATACAAATATGTTATTTGTATCCGATTAATATGGGCTTGTTCAGAAATATGTTTATCAATTAGAAGATATACATATAGTGTGTTTTTCAAAAACAAGAAATATAAATGAAAAATTAACCACTTTCCCCCCATATGGTTTAATAATTAAAAAAAAAAAATAAAAAAAAGCGCTAGATAGAAATCTTTGTTGCTTGCTTAAATTATGTAGCTTCCACACATGAGTATTTTGATTTTTATGTTTTGTTTTCTTTAAAGTAAATCTTTCAGTCACAAAATGCATTTTTGTCACTGACATTATTATTATTATTATTATTATTATTATTATTATCATTATTATTTCTGTTATTGTCTTTTTAGTTTATTTCATAAACTATGAGAACAAATAATTATTTGTAAATCATGTATTATTACATGTAATCTTATTTACCTATTTTTAAATTATGAAAAAAAGATATTATACCATTTTAGTGAAGCGAGTAGCTTGAGGTGTGAATTTGATAGCTGTTTTTTTTTTCCATATTTAAGTGTATATGCTCATCACCTTTTGTGCATACTTTTGCCTATTGAAATAAGATACCTTTAAAATTTTACAAAATATTATCATTCTGAGTAAGCATTTCACTTTGTCAATATTGTTTCATCTTTGAGCAGGAAAAAAATTGTATCAGATATTCAAATCAATATTATCACTTTTTTTGCTTCAAAGGAAAAAAAATTCAAGTAATTTTTAAATATAAAAGTTCATAACTGAATGTTGAATATGGCATTATTATGAGTCAACAGATTTATATGTGTCAATAAGATACTGGTTTGATTGTGTGAAAAGAAAAAAAAATTCAGTATGCCAGATCCCCACTTTGTTCTTATCCATTGCATTGATTCAGAGTATTTGTTTTGAAATAAAACAAAAAGAAAATTCCACCATTGTTATTTTTGACTGGAATCCTTTTTTGAAAGAGAAGTAGAAGTGGTTCGAGGGTAGAGTGTGTGGCTTCTTATATGAACGTTGTGGATTTGATCCTTGATAAGGCCACCTTGTGTTTTAGCCTACTGGTAGGATCCAGGTCAGTATAATGTGATCCGTCAAGTCCTGGAATGGATATCCTGCTCCGAGATTATATCGTTGCCATATCAGATCTTCCTTGAAAACCTGAGAGAGAGCTTCACGTTCTCCAACTAAAGACTTTTTTTTTTTTTTAGAAAATCACGAATTTAAAACCTCACATAACAGGAATGATTTTAACAATACGATAACAAAATCTCTGTCGTGTAAACACAGTACATATACTGGTATGAAGACTAGAGAGTTTGGGGGGCAAGCCAGTGCAGACCTGCCTCTCACATTAAGAGAAGAAAAGGCATCATGTACATTAGAGAAATTTGGGGAAATTATTAAGGCAAAACATAATGTTTACAGTTAAGCACACACTTAAAAAATTATATTTTTTATTGAGTGTAAACCAGAATTTAATAAAAACAACAACAATGCAATGCAGTTGTAAAATTGAGGGTTAGAATTGATAATAAAGTTTGTTATTAACAGAAAAACCATTATCTTCCTTATTAGCTTTATGCCTTTATAATGAAAGTTTAGACAAGTAACATCTGAAAAACTTTTTACAAATTTGATGTCCCGCAGCTCTTTGGTCAGGTTTAGATATTTTTCTCTTTTGTATATCTGGGCCTCTACTATTCTGCCTCTGTATGGAATTGTACTATAGAATTCATCAAAGCTTTATGGTAAAATATTGAATTCATATACAGGCCTAAAGATTTTAAATCTCATTCTCTTTTTAGATAAAAGTTAAAAGAAATATTCACAAAACCTGCAACACATCAAAAGCTATTAAGCATAAAGTTCTATTTATAACAAGTATTCAAGTTAATTCCTCTTAGCACTCATTTTACACCCCATGAATTGAATACATTTCCGGCAATAAACAACCAGTTAAATTCAAGCAATCTAGCTCTCTGATGTGTATCTTAGCATTTTCCTGCTCTAGAATAAAATAAATGCGCTTGCATTGCTATACAATTAATATCAGTGATAAAAAATATCCATAACATCATACATAGAGGTTTCTATCCCCTGATAATAAAAGAGTAAATAAATAATCCACTATGTAATTAAAAATGCAATAAAGTTGAAAACATAATTACACAGGTATACACCCTAATCTTTAAAACTCCTAAAATCTTTAACCCGTATAGTTTTAAAAAAGTTTGGTCTAATCAGAGACTTTCCATTCAAACTCCACAAAAGCTGTTAAAATGCATAAATCAAAAGTGCTGTGGAAACCTTAAAAAACAATGTCTGAAAATTTAAATTTCTCATCATCATCATCATCATCGGTATTTTGATTAACGTGCAGGTACTGGGGCAACATCCACATCAGTGGAACCCCTTCCAGGTAGCTGGCTTGCTGCACGCATGGCTGATCTCACACCAGATCTCCAGGTGTTTCTGTCATGAGGGTCAGTTGTTGAGAGTTTCCAGTCTTTCCGATCCCTCTCTGTTACCTGCTTCCATGTCATTCTGGGTCTCCCTTTTCCACGACTTCCTGTTACTTGCATGTCCAATGCTGTCTTGATAGCTCCGCTTGACCGCTCCACGTGGCCATACCACCGGAGTCTTCTCTCCTTCAGAATGAGGTTCAGGTCCTCAAGGCCAAGAAGCGTAACATAATTAAACATGTATGTGCACCCTATTCTTTAAAACTCCAAAAATCTTTAACCCACATAGTTTTTAAAAAGTTCAGTCTAATCATAGACTTTCCATTCAAACTCCACAAGAGCTGTTAGAATGCGTACATCAAAAGTACAGTGGAAACCTTAAAAAAACGAAGTCTGATAATTAAAATTTCTCATTGACCAAATTTTGCAAAAAGATGATTATAATTTTTTCTCTTTGGGTCCCTTAGGGTGGGACTCCTAATCTGAAACTAGAACAACCAATAGGCCACACAAAAGTACTATCTGCTGAGAAGCATTCAATGCTTATTGATGCCCAAGATATGCCAGATTTGCCAAAAATGCTACACCAATCATATGCAGAAAATATAGCCATAAATATTTTAATAACTTTGGAATATTCCACATAATATACTACTAATCTTGCTTTAAATTTTCTCTATTTTAATATCATTTGTTGAAGCGCGTACATATATAATTCGTAAACAATACGATAGATTCTCATATTGCACAATTTGCAGCCACAAGTGTTGCTTCTTTTACTGTGATCAAAGTATTTTGAAACATTCTCAATGGAAGTAGCTGAATCACTGCATAATTATTGAAAGAGACAAATGGAGACCTATGATAACAAATATGTAGTCATTTGTATACTACCGACATTCAAAAATACATGTCACTGTTCTGGTCCAGAAATTTTCTAGATAGACTTACTGACTGTAGTCTTTACAAAATGTATGATCTTTATATCAGCCATATATATAACAAAAATAAGCATGAAGATCCACATACTCCAGCTTTTTCATCCTACATAAATGAGGAGAACTGAACATCAGATTGGATGTTATTACAAGCTGTAAGAAAATTATTGAAATAAAAAATTACACCATATACCAAGTAATATAGGCTTTCTTTTTTTCCATTTCGCTGACATTCTTAGGAAAAATTTCACGCAGTAATTCTAATGACAGTCACCACGTAATATTTTAAGCATCGACTTTGACAGATTAACAGCATTTCAGTCCCAGATTATAGAGGAGAATCAAACACAGACTCTTCGTCGGGCTGGATGTCGCGCAGACACAGGTATGTCTTGAGAGGACCAGGGAGTGGTAAGGCAGCAACCGCACTGAGGATCTCACGATGGTCACTCGACGCGATCAGGGATTCCCGTATAACCTGGTCAAAGGGAGGATGAGGTAAGGTAAGATTAATTGTATTGATTTTACATTGTGCTTGATGTGTAGCAGCAGCTTGTGAAGTCTATCCTGGACCTCCCAAACAAAAGGTCTGTTCTCTAACGTTCTGTTCGGAACTCTCTACCTCTTTCAATAAGATCAATCTCTAGTGAGTCCCTTTTTAGAAAATATTTAAAAACATTTCTTTTTCAAAAACATCTGTCAAGTTAGAATTACTACCCAACCACCATGATCGCTTAAGCTAATGTGTTGTTTTTTTTGTATGCTCCTATGTATTCCAATTATCACCTGTCTATTGCATTGTGTATAATTTATGTTCAAGATGTAGGTTTTTTATAATGCTTTTATCTTGAAAAATTAATGTAAAGCGCTTTGATACTTCGGTGGAAAGCGCTATATAAGTAAAATTATTATTAAAAATTATTATTATTAACATTTAAGGTATTCCACACCCCAACTATACTATGCACTATCAACTTTTCACAGCAGGCCAAACATTATGGTAAATTGTTATTGTTCTTTTAAATCTAACAGCAGCTGGTTTTTGTTATAATTATTTTGCATCCCCTTCCTGCAACAGGAAAACAAAGACGGCACTATGTTTTTATATCTAGCTGCTTAACACATCCACTGTGTATTATCACAGTTTTAGGATGGATCAATACAAAATATCGCCACATTGCTAAGACTATGGCATAAGTGAGACTAAAGCCAAACTGCAAGTGATCTATCGTTGTAAAAGTGAAAATGAGATCTATCTAAGTGAACTTTTAGACTAAAAATATGCCAATAGGTTTTTGCTGTATCTTATCAGTGTCCAAAATGAAGCAGAAATAAAAAATAGGAAATAAAAATTTAAAACAGTTTTTAATTGATTTTCTCAAAAGTAGGGTAAACAACTTATGCGAAAACCGCAGCACAGTAATGATGGTATCACCTTCCTGCAGCACCCCAGCAGAGAGGGTACCCTGTTCTTGATGTCTATCAACAGTTGGTGCAGTCGGTCCTGTCTCGCGTCCTTTCCCGGCAGAGAGAGCCAGGGCTCGCGCCTCAGGTCCCAGCCTGCCCGGCCCAGGTAGAGCGCCACCTGCAGGCAGCCTGTGTACGCCTGCCGGAACAGCGGGGACTTCCTGTTTGTAGATGTTAAAAACATGGATCAACAATAATATCATGGAACAAATCATGGTCGCAGATAGTTATTGAAAGTCTGGGTATTGATTTTTATCAGAGGTGTCTGCATGCATGGATAAAAAATCCCGAATTTTCATTAAATAGGTTCTGAAAACTGAGGGATATTGCTGTAACAATAAGTTGTAAGGTACTTTTTAAAGGCAGGATTATCTTTAGCTAAACCTTCCATAATTTTATTCATAAAAATGTATCTCACATTCACAAATAAAATGCAGGTTGTTTTCAGTAATAAAAATCAGTGGAAAAAAAAAGCAAAGACTTATTCCCGCAATTTAAAAGGTTTGCAAGTTATTTGCGAGGCTAGCAAATCTCAGTTAAATAAAAGAAAACCATCATCTACTTTGTAGGAAATTATCTTTTTTTCATATCACATACCTGCGCAATAATATAAGATACAATAAACACATTTAAAATTTACAAGCAATATCACCACCATTGATCATGACATATCATATATAAACTAAAAAATCAGATGTTCCACAAGCTGTAAATATGTGAGACAGCTCAGAGTCTATGCAGAACTATGTCCCAAATAATAGAGCATCTGCTCAAAATC
Organism: Elysia chlorotica; assembly: GCA_003991915.1. Classification (NCBI taxonomy): domain Eukaryota; kingdom Metazoa; phylum Mollusca; class Gastropoda; family Plakobranchidae; genus Elysia; species Elysia chlorotica. Next base: position 1,111,321 of record RQTK01000011.1, read on the forward strand.
TGCCCAAACCATAAGGCGCTACAGATATAGATTTGACCTCACGCAACACAAATCAGTCAGAAAAAGAGACAATTTGTGAGGCAACCAAGGTTAATTAGGCACAAGTCGCTGATACAGTAGTGCTCAACTATAGCGGCACCTGTTGCAGCGGGACCTTGGAAGTAGTCCCTTTTTTTTATATATATAAGCTCTATAACCTGTGCGTTGATATAACGGGGCAGGGACAGGGCCGAACATGGATACAGCAGGAGAGTTTGACTTTGAGTGAGTTGTAGGGGAAGAATAAAGAACGGCATTGTTTTGTTTTACACGCATTGGGTTCATGGTTTGCACTGCTAAAGTGCGGGACTAGGGGTGGGGAAGGGAAGACAGGGGTTGGGGGATAGGCTGAAAGCAGACCCGATGTCTGCGCATTGTGATGCGTAATGTTATCTTACCAGGCAAGACTGTGCGTGGCTGTGAGACGGAGAGGCTCATTCTAGATCTACATGACCATAGGCACTAAGCCTATAAAGTGAAAGCGAGGGATGATTGTCGGTGCTAGTCTGTTACACAAGTTGGACAACGCAAACAAAAGAATGGTCGTAACTGATCGGGGTGGGGAGAGGGGAGAAGGGGGTGAGATGCGTTAGGTGTGTGTAGGGCTAAGCGTACATATAACCTCTCAGGTGTAGGGAATTGGGCTAGGTGGGACTGCGGGCCCTGTGTAATGTATCGTTCATTTCGTTACGATCCTTAATCTCGAAACACACATTCATGATTCACTCCTATGTCCTAATTTCCATGAACTATAGTCTATACAAATATACAATACAGAAGGCGAATTTTACGGGATTAATTCCTAATTTGAACTACTAGACATACAATACAGAACGCAAATTTTACACACGACTGAAGAAGAAAATGGCTTCTAACAAAAGGAAATGTTTTTCGATTGAAAAGAAGGCTGATATAATCTACGAAGTTGACAGGAAGAAAAAAAACAAAAGCCCAAATTTGCAGAGACTAAAAGATTTCATCTGGTACCTTGTACACCTTCTTGAGAGATAAAAAACCGATCCTGTCAGCTATGAACTAAGGACAATTCAAGCCAGACCACTTTTATCAAAAGCGAAAAGTGTATTAAAAAAACTAGAAAGAAACAAACAAAACAAAAACAAAAAAACGCAAAAAAAAAAAAATTTGAACTAATAATACTATTAGTAATATAAAAACAGTGCCTACCGCCCAATAGTCACGTTCATTTTATTGTTATGCAAGGGAGGTAATTTTGTGGATACTTTTTCGCTAACTTCCCTTTGCTTCCCTATTGCGGGAGCTTGCCTACAGCGGGACTTTTCTTCTGGGCCGGAAAATCCTGCTGTAGACATGTTTTACTATATGACTTTGAATCAGATTTTCTTAATATAGAAAAAATTCTTTATATTACCTTTTTTATTTTCAGCATAAAGCATAGGGTTTCATTTTGTTCAATCTTTTGAAGTGCATTTGGTATTTTTTAAGACACTATAAATAACTTTTTAAAAAGTTCAAATTCTGACTTGTGCTGGGTATACCCTTGATGCTTCACACTTGACAAACAGTGAAAAAGTTTAAGGCACTATTACAGAATAGCCATTATTTAAAAAAAAAAAAAAAAGGAATGAGAGAACTATATATATAAATGACCCCTCAAAGAACTCACGAGCCATGGTTAAAACTGTCAGGACCCAATTGGGACCCGGCCTCACACAGGAGTCTCACACTGGCCAGGTTCGGGTTGCGGCGGATCACACCGACCTCCAGACATCGCTGGAGAGGGGTCAGATGACCCCGAGGTTCGGGTTGCGGCGGATCACACCGACCTCCAGGCACCTCTGGAGAGGGGTCAGATGACCCCGGTCTCGCGGGTCAAGCCGACCGCCGCCTTTCAAAAGCGCTGAGATAATATCCTTGTGTGGCTCTCCGCCTAGACAGGACGAGAAAATTGTTTGAATATTTTTTACAAAGAAAAGGGTCTATGAAAGAATATCAGCCAATGTTTAGATATTTGAATATTTTAATAAAAGTAAAAACCCAATAATAGAATGTCAGCCAATCTTCAGAAGCAGATTGAACATTGTAACAAAAGTAAAGACTCTATGAAATTTTTCAACAAATGAGGCACCGACATAACATTCCTATGCGAAGAAAAAAGGTACAAGTAAATGTAAAGTCTGTTTCTTAATGTCCGATGACAGAGAATAGGCTTAGGCTACATCATAGACGGGATCCCAGAGCAAGATAAAATAGACTTGTTCAGTCACACTATACTGACACCAGCTTAAACTGTAAAAATGTAAATGTACATTTTTGTTATATAGGATGCAGTGATTCTATGAATGCCCTCTATACATATTTATTTGACTTATTTTCTACTAGGTTATATTAACAAAAGTAAAGTAGTAAATGAGAAGAAAACATCATCTGTGATCAGAGAAAGCAAAACTCTCCAAGATCTAAAAAAGTTCCTGAATTGAGACAGGGACCCAGATCGGTATAACAGTTACTTTACCAGTCATATCATACTGACTCCGAGCCAACCACTAGAGAATAAACACCATAGCCAGAGAGATCCTCGAGCTCTCAACCTTGCGATGACAAAATGCAAGTTCTAACCTTATACCACTGTACCTCATAATTTTACTGCTTGCATGGCTGTTTGCTTTAACATTGTTTGTTGCATAGCATACAGCATCAGCACTCTATAGGGTATATTGCGGATAGCCCCCGACACTGATGTCTGTTAATTTTATGTGCTGCCGCTTAAAAACAGAGATGGAAGACCTGAATTCCTGGCTAAGTCGGTCACATTATACTGGCCAACCCAACCAGTAAGGGAAGAAATTAGAAGAATTCAATTTTTAAGCAATCGCAGCTTTTGAACCGAAGACCTACTAATTAGTAGAACAACCCTCTACCACTTGCGCCAATTCGTACCCCCCCTCTCCACCTCATAATGTATGCTGAGAGAGTCACCCACCCAACTTAAAGTGCACCAGGTGTAGCGGAGTGTTGTTATGACGATCTGGTAATGTCACGTCTGCTCCCAACTCGATGAGCTTCTGCACCGCGCTGAGACGACCAACTGACACTGCCGACATGATAGGAGACTGGAGGGAATCCTGGGTCCTTGCGTTCACATCTGCGCCGGCTTCGACGAGCAGCTCAATTAAGTCTGTGTTGTCCTGGATCACAGATAAAACATAAAAACTGATAATAATTTATTAATATGTGTTAACAATAATAATGATGATGATAATAATAATAATAATAATTACAACAATAAACATAATAATATCAATAAACATAATAATATCAATATTATAATATGTGAGAAAAAAATTTGTTCAATTATGCTGACAGTCATATCTCTCTTGTGCGATGCAATGGGTATAACATTAATCAGCTTGGTAGATATTGTAATAAATTATAAAGTATCACACAAATCAGTCATTTGTGGTGGAGGGTGAGAATTCGCTGTAGCCATTGCTCCAGAGCAGGAAGTCCATGGTTCAAGCTTCTATCTGGTGTATGTTTTTCCCTACTGATGGGTTTGGATGTCAGTATAATAAGACCATCCCAAAACTGGATGTCCATTACTTTCTGAAGACCTAGAAGACGTATTATTTTGAACTTTGCAAAGTTAACCATCATCTCACCCTCATAGGGGGCAAACTGGCACAAGTGGTAGAGCATTTGTCTCCCAATCAGGAGGTCCCTGGTTAAAAAAAACATAATCATCAACAAATATTGGTTGGGTCAGTGTCAGTATAATGTAACTGACTAAGACAGAAGTTCAGGTCTCCCTGAACTGTCTCTATGCGGCAACACATACAATTGTCAGACTTAAGTCTTGAGCCTGTCCACAATATAATCTAAATAGCGCTGACAATGGGAACAAACAAACAGACAAACAAGCTCACCCTCATGGCCGCTTTATGCAGCAGGGTAAAGCACTGCCTGTCCTGCACACATACTCTCGCCCCGTTCTCCAGAAGCGCCCTTGCGACCTTCGTCTGACCTTCAACCACAGCTGACCCCAGCGGGGTCTGACCTTGAGCGTCCCTGACCTCCAGGGAAGCGCCGTGGTCGATCAGAACGGAGATGCACCGGAGTAGCCCTCGCTCGCTGGCCAGGTGGATCGGGAATTTCCCCCATGCGTCGGGGATGTTTGGATTGGCACCGTGGGAGCAGAGAAGATCCACCTGGGAGAATACAAAGCAGAGAGGAGCAAAACGTTTACAAAGAATATTATATTCAACATCATACGCTACAAACTTTTCTTTTACCGAAAACCCATAAATGTACGGGCATGAATGCTCTTCATGCGAAGCCAGGGTTAAATCAAAGATTTGCTAGAACATTAGCATTATCAACCTCCACTGCATTTTTCGTGCAATGAGAAGGGAAAAGGTTAAGACAGAATCAATCCTCACCATTTCGGGTTTATCCGCCCCTACCGCCTTGTGCAGCGGGCTCTCTCCGCCTTTGCTTGGCCGAGTGACCTGATTGGTGTCGCCACCATTGTCCAGCAGAACCTCCATCACATCCAGATGTCCCGCGACAGATGTCACATGGACAGCGTTTTCCCCTGTCTCGGTGCGGCACGAGTTGATGTGGGCACACTGTCGCACTAGCAGGCTGCATCAGGAGCAGAAAGGTAATTGTTTTAGAATAATAATAGAATGGCAAAATCACAACTCTTGTAACACGACAAATATTTAATGTTTAATTAAGTTGTAGGGGTAATTGAAAATGTGTAGAAATAAAGTGGTCCCCAACTTAAACTAGGGTAGGCCTATCTTTAAAAAAATGTATTAGCCTTCTTATAATTTGATAATTCAATAAAGAGCATCTATTTATAAGTCCCTTTCTTGCTGGGAGGCTATTGAGGCACCAATAAAAAACATAGAAATATGGAAACAAAAGGAATTCTTGAAAGAGCGAAACATTGCAAATAGAACTAAAAATTGTAACATTGTTATGTTGGATGGTTTACAAATTCTGATAAAAGACTAGATTGAAGATTGGTCCCAAGACTATTATTTGCCAACTTAACCTTTTTGCATCGCATGATTTAAAGCCTATTTCTTAAGTGCTCAATATATTGAGGAACTTTGTATTTAATTTTCATTATCTCAAAATCAAAGGTGTGCAGATCAATACATAGAAGTGCTAACACAAGCGCATATCAATCAATGTACACAACATCTGTGCCGCTAGATGAGAAAAAATTAAATTGTTAATAAAAAACATCTCTCTCTCTCAGTCCCTTTCTTGCCTAATTGGCAGCAACGAAAAAAACAGAAATGTGGAAATTTAAAAAGTCCTTGAAAAAGCTTCACTTTGTGAATAGCACTAAGTAAAAGAAGACTATAGAGACGCACTGCACGATGTCCTTGTGTCCCATCAGGCAGGCCAGGTGTAGCGGCGTTCTGCCCTGGTGGTCGGCACAGTTACTGATCGCCCCGGCATTCAGCAGCAGACGCGTACACTCCAAGTGCCCATTGCTGGCGGCGTAGTGGATAGCCCGCCTGCCCACCTCATCTCCGTAGCTCATTCTCGGGCCCAGGGTGAGAACTTTGGCCAAGACGTCCACCCTGCCCCTCACGGCCGCAATGATGGCACACTTGTTCATATCCAGAGGGAACCTGACCATAAAGTATGAAAATTTTATTTAATTATCTGTGGCTTATACAAAGGACATCACTCTTATTCTCTTTAGAATAATTTTTTAAAAGCTTTCTTTGCAATGATTTTCCGTACAAGTTTTTTTCTTCAATATCATCATAAGATTATGGATGAACTTGATATGCTAGCAAATCGCAGAGAAGTAAAAATAGAGTAAAAAAAGGATGAAAAGTGTGGAGTCTAGATATAAGTTGTATATTTGTGTTTTGGTTGAAATTTTGCTTAAAGTTTATCTACGACATCCACCAAAATATCTGTCCAGTCTCATACTATTTGTTAAGTCTAGATCTATTAAGATTTAGACTTGGAATGTTCGATCGGCGCTTGAACTTGTTTTGTTCCATAGTTTACAAGCGATTGGAGGAATTCAAACACCATTATGGGGATAGATCTTATCAAGAAATCTCTTTAACTGAAACTGCAACTCGGTCAAGAAATTTGATGTTTCAACCCTCATTGTGGCTAAATGAAGGTAGTTAAAAATACACTGTTTTCTCTAACAAAGACCAGATCTAGTAACTATGGGCGCTTACAAACGAGAAATCCGCCAGGGACACATACGGTCGCAATAGCTTGGAGGGTGGTAGGTCGCATGTGTACAGTCACATTAAATTTAAAAACATAATTATATGTTCCAAATTGTTGCTTGAATAAAATGTTCGCAGCTGGCAGGCTGTTCATTTTGCTAATCCTGGGCTAAATAATCAGTAAGACGTAGGTGTATCATACATCCACATCATGTCAATTAATTGAATAGGACTACATTTTTGTATTCTAGACCCATACCTAGACCTAGATCTAGGCTTGTAACTTTACATTCGAGTATTTAGAATTAACACGAGTTACCTTGGGTCCTTGCGTTTTGCATGTAGCATTGAATCTATGTACAGGGCATCTTCCCTGTCCATACCCTGGATAAACATATCAATGAACTCTTCCTCTGTCTTACACTTTGCGTCTAAATCCATCTTGAATTGTTGATCTTATTTATGTGACCTAGAACTGGAGCTTGATCAAGATCTCCTTACTAGATACAGGAATCAGAGTAGTGTGTGAATGTAAGATCAACTCTTTGATTTCTAGAATATATCTCTAGATCTAGATCTAGCTTTGGATATGGAACCTTTAGAGTATTTATAAATCTGGCCTAGATTAGACTCCTCTAGATATATAGATCTCTAAATATATAATCTAGATAATTATATAGACTGCCTAGCCTGTAGAATAAAAATATATCTAGAGATCTAGGATCTAGATCTATATCTATAATCGTGATCTAATTCAAAATTCTAGAACCAAACCCTAATTCATGAAATCGTAATCAACTTCTGCATTTACATTTGGACAGGTTACTAGATCTATAATAATTTTTGTTTTATTAAAACGAAATCTTTTATTCATTGAAAAAGTCTGCATCTGTTCTAAATGCGTTCAATATTCACGTCTGATGTTTGTAAACAACTCTTTTTCTCTCTATCTGTATCTTTCTCTATCTTTTCCAAATATTACAGGCATTGTTACCGAATTAAAAGAACATTCGTATTTAGTATCAAAGTGAGAAATATCATTAAGTCTAAAAAGTGTCTCTCTCTCCCTCCATCCCTCCCTCTCTCTCTCTCTCTCTCTCTCTCTCTCTTTCTCTCTCTCACTTCATCTATCTTTTCCTCTCTCTTCATCTATCTCTTTCTCTTTCCCCCCATCTCCCACCCCCCCACCCCAACCCCCTCTCTCCTCCTTTCTCCAAACAACAGAACGATGTTTATGGGCTCAGGTTGTCGTTTGTTTGTTTGTTGTTTTTGTTTCGCAGCCATTCGTCTCTTCCATGTTTTTGCAAGCAATCTTTGGAACCTTTCAAGTTTAAAAATGGCTGGTTGTGACGATTAAGTGAAAATACATCTTTATAAGTCCCAGTGTTGTTTAACGTCCAACGTCATCGTTGGGGCCGGTTTGTAAAACGTATCGATGGTCCTCCACCCAAACCATTGTCAGGAACCAGATGGTCAGTCCTACATGACGCAACAGTAGCATTAAAATCCAATTACAAAAAGATTATATCATTACTCATCTACAAGACTCTGGCTCAAGATTTTGAATTTCTCTTCTATCTTCACAAGAAGCCTGCCATCTCGCATTTAACAGCAATATTAGGACGACCTAAAGCCATCATTTCCTGCCTACTCGGATCTATTATACTTCAAATTAATAAATCAATCTCAGTTTGTCTCTCTGCCTTTATCTGTGTCTGCCTGTCTGTTTGTCTGCCTGTCTGTCTGTCTCTCTCTCTCTCTCTCTCTCTCTCTCTCTCTCTCTCTCTCTTCCTTTCTCTCTCTCTCTCTCTCTCTCTCTCTCTCTCTCTCTCTCTCTCTCTCTCTCTCTCTCTCTCTCTCTCTCTCTCCCTCTCTCTCTCTCCCATCTTATCAAAACAAATATCTATAACCAGATTTACATATAATGCTATACTTTTGAATCCAAGGCTAAAGGTCATCGAAGTTAACATCAATCATATTAATCCAGAGACAGCTGTTTGCCTGCCAGTTGTATACATGTGTACATGTGTGTGTGTGTGTATGTGTGTGTTTTTTGCCCTGGCCAGATCATTAAAAACTCCGATATCGATCTATCTCGAGGCACCAGGCATCTCTTCGAGTTCTAGGCAAGCTAGGCTCACATTACACTAGGCTCCAAGTCCAATGCCTGACGTCTGCAAGGCTAGCCTCATTACAGAGCCTGCGGATCTCTCTCTCTCTCTCTCTCTCTCTCTCTCTCTCTCCCTCTCTCTCTCTCTCTCTCTCTCTTATATCCTCTCTCTCTCTCTCTCTCTCTTTCTCTCTCTCTCTCTCTCTCTCTCTCTCTCTCTCTCTCTCTCTCTCTCTCTCTCTCTCTCTCTCTCTCTCTCTCTCTCTCTCTCTCTCTTTCTGTCTTTCCTCTCAGTTTCTTTCTATCTGTCTTTGTTTCTGTCTACCTGTCTGTCTATCCGTCCGTCTGTCTACCTGCCTGCCTACCTATTTGTTTGTTTGTCTGTCTCCCCCTTTCTCTCTCTTTTTTCTTTCTCTCTCTCTCTATCTGTCTGTCTGTCTGTCTGTCTGTCTCTCTGTCTGTCTGTCTTCTCTCTCTCTCTCTCTCTCTCTCTCTCTCTCTCTCTCTCTCTCTCTCTCTCTCTCTCTCTCTCTCTCTCTCTGTCTGTTTGAGGTGCCACAGTTGAGTTTACTTGCGTTGAGTTGCTTTCTTTACACCCAACGTCTTAACGATAGAAAAGTTTTTGTTTGGTTTTGTGCCTTATATAATCGCCTTTAAATGGTATCCTGTAAGACACCACATTACCGGACTTTTGGACATAGAAACTCAGTCTTCTTTCCACCACCTAACCTCTTCCCATCACGCTGCAAATGTGTTTTGCGGGTGGTTACAGTTGTGTTAGCACGTTTTTGTATGGATCTGCATACCTTCAATTTCAAAATGATACACTTAAATCGAATCTTTTAAAGTTTCCATTTCTTTAAAATCCTCCATCATAAATAGGCCTAAAATTTTTACAGTATAACCCAAGAAGTTAGCCAAGGGAGGTAATTATTTGTTTAAAAAAGAACCCTTACAAAATACGAGGAAAATAACTCTGCATAAAGGGAGATAATCCAAAAAAAAAACAGACAGGGGGTGTGGCTTACCGCTCTGAACCTCCGACACTCTCAGGATAGCCGACCCATCACACCACATTGACGAGGTACCAAACGCCTTACCTCTGAGGACTTTGCACTTATCATACAACTTCCGACAAAGCTTCCCTGTCAGCTTTCGATCACCAATGTGAGCCGGTGTTTTATGGGAGGAACCGCATCAGTACCCAAGGCATAAAATGACGATAAGGCGCGCACCGTCTAGTATGCAGACCTTGGCCGTTTTACGGGCCTTAACAGCGTTAGGGATGGGAGTCAGTTCAAGGTGAACTTGCGTTGCCAAGCGACTTTCAAAGTTCGAAAGAAGCTTTTTGCCACGATTTATTAACGAAACAAGATGCGTGCAACGTTCACACACCTTTTATTGAGAGCAAGAATGAGCTGCTAAAAGTGCAATAATACACTCCCCCCCCCCTCTCTCTCTCTCTCTATTTCTCTCTCACTCACTCTTTGCGCTCTCTATGTACTGGAAATGGCAAATTTGTCAATCTAATTTTGTTTTCCCTTAAGGGGCTGCAATAAAATAATGTGATAAATCGTGTTAGCAACGAGTTATTCAGTTATTGGTATATCGTGTGTTGCATGGAGAGAGGGGTAGGAGAGAGGAAAAGTGAGGGAGGAGCAGATAGAATGCTAGAAGAGAGAAAGAGAGCGAGGGAAAGAAAGAGGGACTGAGAGACATGGGGAGAGAGATAGACTGAGAGAGATAGGGACAAGGGGAGGAAAACGAAAGAGAAAGATAACGTGGGAGAGAGATGGGAAGGAGATGGAGAACGGATAGAGTTAGAGAGACATAGAGTAGGAAAGAGAGATAGATATTCTAAATGAGAGAGAGAAGTAGAGAACGGTTGGAAGGCAAAGAGGAAGAGAGAGAAAGAGAGGAATACAGAGAGAGAGAGAGAGAGAGAGAGAGAGAGAGAGAGATAGAGAGACAGAGACAGAGACACAGTCACAGAGATAGAGAGGGAGAGCGAGAGAGAGAGAGAGACAGAGAGTGCGTGAGTCACACTCACGGCCAAGACTCGGCTCAAAATCCCATTCATAGTGCTGTGAGTGACAAGGCTGGCTCTAGCCTAAAGAGACATGGGGAGAGAGATAGACTGAGAGAGATAGGGACAAGGGGAGGAAAACGAAAGAGAAAGATAACGTGGGAGAGAGATGGGAAGGAGATGGAGAACGGATAGAGTTAGAGAGACATAGAGTAGGAAAGAGAGATAGATATTCTAAATGAGAGAGAGAAGTAGAGAACGGTTGGAAGGCAAAGAGGAAGAGAGAGAAAGAGAGGAATACAGAGAGAGAGAGAGAGAGAGAGAGAGAGATAGAGAGACAGAGACAGAGACACAGTCACAGAGATAGAGAGGGAGAGCGAGAGAGAGAGAGAGACAGAGAGTGCGTGAGTCACACTCACGGCCAAGACTCGGCTCAAAATCCCATTCATAGTGCTGTGAGTGACAAGGCTGGCTCTAGCCTAGCCTGGGGAGAGAGAGAGAGAGAGAGAGAGAGAGAGAGAGAGAGAGAGACAGACAGACAGACAGACAGACAGACAGACAGACATAAACAAACAGAGAGATAGAGGGACAGGGAGAGAGAGAGAGAGAGAGAGAGAGAGAGAGAGAGAGAGAGAGAGAGAGAGAAAGAGGTGCAGGGAGAGAAAGAGGGAGTAAGTGAGGGAGAGAGAGAGAGAGAGAGAGAGAGAGAGAGAGAGAGAGAGAGAGAGAGAGAGAGAGAGAGAGAGAGAGAGAGAGAGAGAGAGAGAGAGAGAGAGAGAGAGAGAGAGAGAGAGAGAGAGAGAGAGAGAGGGAGAGAGAGAGAGAGAAAGAGGGAGGGGGAGAGGGGGACCGTAACGACCGTGGGTAGAGCCTAGCGGGTTTGTTGATGCTACGGTCGATGCCTGAACCAGATTTTGCGATGCGATACACACATAGCCTTCGCACTTGCTCAGTCGCTGTTTCTTTTGTCCAGTGATTTCCTACGTGCAGTGGCAGTCACTGTGTGTGAGCACTCTAGAGTCAGGACAAAGGTCTTGCTCGTTACACTCTAGGTTTCGTAGTTCATGGTTTTCGGTGAGCCTATGGGATGAGTATTACATGTACACATTTTGAGCCTTGGGAATGAGCATTACACATTTTGAAAACAACTCTAAAAAGTAGTACTGATTCGTGAGCATTGCTGGCAAATTAGGCCTACTGTGACTTCGTTGGATTAAATTAAGAGAGAAAGTGGCATTTTTAGACTCAATAATTTTTAATTTGTTTACATGTTCTGTTAGAAACGCACCCCTGGATCGAAATTACATTTTGCAAAGGAACAGATTATAGTTTCTGTCACAGTGAGTGTATTGGCAACACGATTGGTTCTGCCAAACTGATTTATTTATTCTAAGAACCGGAACTAATCCAGACTTCAATTTTTTTTATCCCTAGATTGACTACCCATGGAACAAGATAAAAATTTAGACATGTGTCTAGTGCCTGTGGAATCAAGTAGAAATTAAGATCTTTGTCTAGAGCTTGTGGGATCAGTGAGGAATCTTGCCCGTGGAATCAGAAATTCTAAAAGTGCCAGACTTGTTTCTTTGTTTTGCCGTGTTTATTGTCGCTTCGATCCAAGCTCTGCGCTTAACGCGTCTCAGTACATGTACCTTGAGTAATGTTTACTGTTGTTTTTATCGAGTGTGTACTCTAACAGGGCGGGGTCCCTGGAACCTAGCATTGGCACCAGCACGTTCATTCATCAGTGTTATGATTAGGGATTCTAGAGAGTGAGTGCAATGGATGTCGTGATCAGATGCCTTTTCGTGATGGGAACAATTTTGTGTGTCTGAGAGGATTATTTGTTATTCGGGAAACTGTAGATCTTCACTGATTTATGACTTACTCGCCGGTTTGTTTAAGGTGAGTATTTTGTTGTTGTCTTTTTTTCTCATCAATTTTTGTTCCGAGTTTCCTTAAAAAAGAGTACTTTTATCCTTTAATAAAAAATTGCATTAATGTATGTTTCTGTAACGATCTCTCCCCTCCTCTCTCTCTCTCTCTCTCTCTCTCTCTCTCTCTCTCTCTCTCTCTCTCTCTCTCTCTCTCTCTCTCTATTTAATTGACGGCTAAAATTGGCATCGATTCATGTAATACGGATAAAAAAGATTGATGGACGGAGAGAGCTGTTCCATGGCAGTGATAAATAGAGTGAGGGTGAGAGAGAGAGAGAGAGAGAGAGAGAGAGAGAGAGAGAGAGAGAGAGAGAGAGAGAGAGAGAGACAGAGAGACAGACAGACAGACAGACAGACAGACAGACAGACAGACAGACAGACAGACAGACAGACAGACAGACAGACAGACAGACAGAGACAGAGGCAGGGAGAGAGAGAGAGACAAAGAGAGTCAAAGAGAGACATACAAACTGTCAGACAGAGATAGACAGACATAGAGACAGAGAAAGAGAGCGATATAATAGATAATAGATGTACCCCCACCCCACCCCAAAATGAACAAAAAACAAAACAAAACAAAACAAAACTGCCGCTCTGGGTAACTAGGCCCGAGTGACACATTAATTTCTCGGTCTCATCTCCTCTGCTCTTTGATCTCCTACCCCACTAACAACTCTGATCGATCAGTCCATTGATTGAGACAACCATGATGAGTTCAGTATATCAGTATCGATCAGGCATTCTCGATCGAATCTTTTTACCAGGTGAAATTGGGGGGGGGGGGGGGGGCTGGCTCAAGAGATAGAGCGTTGGTACTATGGTCTCCGGATCGGGAGATATCCACGGTTCGAAACCTACCATCGGTCAATATTTTATTTGTTGGATTTCGTCTCTTACTGGTTGGATCGGTGTCAGTATAAACTATAAAGTGACCGGCTGAGACAGGAGTCCAGGTCTCCCCGCCCTGTCTCGTGTGTGGCAGAACATAAAATTGTCAGACGTTAGTCTTGTTGTCCGTCCACAATAGAGCATATAATATAAAGCTGATGTCAGGCGTTAAGCAACTCAACTCAACTCAAATCAACTAGGTGAAATAAAAATGGAACGAGAGTCCTCAGACAAAATCGATATAATGATAAAATGACACTGATGTTAGAGTGTTGAGATGGTGTCTATAAAAGTATCTTTGATAAGTTGAACATAATGAGGGTATTAAATCTATAGATTGATAATTGAGAATTAGAGATGATCGTACCGTATCTAATGCCATGAGCTCTGGCTAAAAGAGAGACATTAAGTCAGTTTTACCAATAGTTAATGTCTAGACCAACAGGACAGTCTGACCACGTAGCTAAGGCCTGTACTATTTTTTCAAAAGCAAACAAAAACAAAACAACAACAATAACAACAACAACAACAACAACAACAACAACAACAACAACAACAACAACAACAACAACAACAACAACAACAACAACAACAACAACAACGCCGGTCTTGACACGAAAAGAAGTGTTCAAACTTAAAATTCAAAGAAAATGTGCGACAAAATCTAAATAATCAAAATACAATGGAAATAGTTGAAAGACCTATTATATTCCTGTAAGAAAGTGGTTTGAATCGAGTATGAATCATTACTGTAATATCTTAACGTTTATCCTCTCGTGACTAGATCTTGTAAGTACAACATCGAGGCAAGCTTAGATATAAGGATAAGAAGGTTTGCGACGAGTGTAAGGTACCGCAAAGTTGAACTTAGTTATGGCACATTATCCAGTGTATTTTTTATTTGTACCGTACGCTTTCACACAGAGGCAGAACGGGGATACACGTACGAGTGATATGGTCTCAATCTGTCACAGTATAATTATTTTTATTGAAACAGAATCAACCAACCCGTACACACTAAGATGAAGTCGATGATGTCAATATCTAGGAATCGACCACGATTAGACGAGAGCCACTGAGTGAGTGAGTAAGTGAGTTTGTTTTACGACACGGTAACGGCTATGTTGTGCCCATGATGTCCTAAGATAGTTAATGCATTATACTAGAGCCACTGAAAATGACACCGAGGTTAGAGACGATAGTAAGTTATTAAAAGTTGAGGTAGGGAAGTTGTAACGGCATTAAATCTAGGATTAGAAATGACCGCAACGTAATTATATCATGACAAAAACAGACAGAAAACCATTTTCACCAACAAGAGACTTCTATACTAGCAAGACAGTCTGACCAAGTCATTAGAGCCTATACTAATATTTTTTAGAACATCGGCCTAAACAAAAACAGGTCTAAATAACAAGGCCTAACTGATCTATTTTAGGAAGACGGTAGAATTGAATCCACAGGATATGAAGTTCGCAGAAGCACAAACAGCCCTTCGGGCGTGTGCAAAGAGCGCCCATTTGCATTCCGAAAAAATGTGCTCAAGCTGTGCAAAATGGCACTTTCTCTCAATTTGATAGATCAGAAATGGGATAGGTAATATTCTCATGCGCATTGAACATTTTAGTACGGATTGGGTTAAATATTAACCGTGAACGCGTTCTCATATTGTTGTCATGAAAAGGGAAAGATTGTTTTGTCTCGAACGTGTAAATTTTTTCGTAGACTATTATATCGTGTTTTTTTATTATCTGCTCCTAAATGTTTCTAATCTGTGGTAGAATATAGCTTGAACCAACACAAAAATAAAAGCAACAACAATAATAATGCTTTCAATAACTGTAATAAAGAGTCATGCTTTCCAATTACACCAGTTCCAACCACACAATCGCCTTCTTTACCAACAGCACTGAAAGCCTATAATGGCTCACACCTTTTTCATACCCTTCTTGTTAGAGATGGCGATCAATCTATAAGTTTATGTCTAGAATTGGCGGAAATAATCAGGATCTAAAACCTAGGCAACCAGCCCTAATGGTAAAGAAGTCGATAGACTACATAGATCAAATTTGTATTTCTCACAGTACACACAATAATTATTTCTGTTCAGTATCATGCTCAAGCAAAGTTAAGTGATTTTACAAGCTGTCGCTGTTTAGTTCAAAACTGAGTCTAGCTGTTAGAGGACGAGTTCAGTTGTTATTACTTGGTCAACTCTACTGTGATCTCTATGTCTCTGCCTCTGTCTCTGTCCCCACCTCTTTCTTCCTCTCTGTCACGCTCTCTCACTCACTCACCCACTCACTCTCTTACTCTCTCACACTCCTTGTTTCTGTTTCACTAACCTACTCAGTTTCTCTCTCTCTCTTTTCCCTCTCTCTCTCTCTCTCTCTCTCTCTCTATCTCTCTCCCTCTCTCTCTCTCTCTCTCTCTCTCTCTCTCTGACCCTTTCCCCCTCACCTTCGACATCACCTGGACAGAAATATTGACCAAGAAG
>RQTK01000011.1:1130494-1182994 GCA_003991915.1 Elysia chlorotica
GCTACCCCCCCCCCCCCTTTTACGCGATAACCGGGAAAAGAAGATCCGAAAAATAATATACATCGATTTCCAATCATACCTCAATCCCAGCATTAAACCAACTCAACAACAGCAACTCAACTCAACAGCAGAAAATATGTTCAGTTTTTATAGGCGTGATTATGTCATCCGTTTATCGTCGAGTGTATCGCAAAGCCTGTCATATCATGGCTGTAGAGACTGGAGAGTTGAGATAGTCCGTGTTGTGGTTGAGGTTTGTGAAGAAAGAAGGCTAGGCACACACTGGCGGTCAGGTAGTCATTGATTAGTTCCTCCCATAGAAATGGGTCGGAGGACAGTAGGACGGTGGTACAACAAGGGGGTACAGGTGACAAAGAGAAGTGGATAGCCATTATCTTTGTAATAGCTTGGGGTGATTACGCATAGCACTTGGTAATGATGGTTGTGATGATGATGATGATGATGATGATGATGATGATGATTATGATGATGATGATGATGATGATGATGATGATGATGATGATGATGATGATGATGATGATGATGATGATGATGAGACTCGTTTTTGGAGTAGCTTCCATTGTAACAGATTTGCTGGTGAGGTGGTAATCTGTTAGGCTCTGTTTGTCTAGGGGTATTAAAAATATTCGCAGCCAATCACACGACTCGTCCACAGAAAATAAATCCGAAGTCCGCAAGTAACAATTGCACACAGTTTAATCCAACAAAAGGGTTATACTTTACAATGTTTGTAGGACGGCTCGATAGTACAATTACTGGAGTTTCAATGTAGACTCTGGAAAACAATGTTGACTCTTGAAACAATGTTGACTCTTGAAATGTTGACTCTTGAAATGTTGAATCCTCCTAAATCTAATTAAGATTCTTATTTATACAAAATTTCGCCGAATCATCCAGAACAAGAATTACGTAAATCATAAGAGAATATTCTCGGTACATCTCTTTAGCAATTAACAACCAATCAGAACAAAGGTAAACAAGAGGTGACGAGGTGATTACTATTCTAGAACTAGCCGGAGGTTTCGAGAAGGGCTGTGTTCAGTAAGCAAAACTCACAATCAAATTCTTAGGCTTGAAATACAATCGTTATGCAAACAAACAAGATAATGTACATACATCTAGTCAATCCGCACCTAAAAAGGGTGAGGAAATAAATAGATCAACTTATAGTACAATGCGTTACACATCCCCCCACTTAAAATAATTTTTCCTAAAAATTTATTCTCACATCCAAAGCATTGTATATTGCCTTCCACTTGATACAAATATCATCAATAAAGTAGATAAATCATGAGACCTTTACTTGAAGTGGGCGTACCGGCAGTCATGCTTTACGAGTAGTATTACATACTTGCAATTCAAACAATAAAAGTATTACTTCGGAAAATAAAACATTACAATAGGTACAGGCATATCAGAAGTTGCCCACTTCACAACAATGCCAACAATGCAATCTAAACATTACATTTAATAATAAGTATTCAAAATATTATACAGGAAAGATAGATAGATAGATTGATAAATAGACGGATAGATAAAGATATATGCAAACCAAAATAATAGAGATATAATTATAGACACAAAAAACGAAGACACAGTCAGGAAACAAAGACAATTAGCACACACTTAACAAGGTAGAACTAGAGAGCACGCATAAAACTCAGGATTGAGTTGAGGATTAGGTCTCTTTAACATCCAACGTCAGCTGCAAGGCTATATCTTCGACGGGTCTCAACAGTAACATCTGACAATTTTACGTTCTAACACAGAGATATATTTTGTGGATGCCAGAACTCCGGTCTATGTTGAAGATATTGTACACACAACCACACAACCAGTAGGTGACGAAATCGTACAAATAGATTTTTGGCCAATTGCAGGTTTCGAACCGAGCACTTTGGATTGGGAGACCAATGCTTTACAATGTAACACTTGTACTAATTTACCCTACTCTTTAGACCTAAGTGACATTTTACCAGGAAATTGCTATGGGGTAGTTGTTTTTTTTTCCCATCATACTCATAGACCACATGGTCATAGAACAAACATTGTAGCTATTGCGATCACAATCCCAATAGCGATAACAGGGTCGTTTACTAGGGGACTCTGCACCGTTGTCCAACCATTGCTCTACACTAGTTCAGGTGGGGGGGTAGAGGCATGGTTGAGCGTTGGTCTCCAGGTCGGGAGATCCGCGGATCTAATCCTACGATCGGTAGATTTTTTTGTCCGATTTTCGTCCCCTGTAACTGATTGGTCTGTGTCAGTATAATGTGATCGGCTGATACAGGAGTCATGGTATCCCCGCCCTGTCTCGTGTGTGGAAGCTGGGGCCCGTCCACAATATAGCCTATATAGTGCTGACGTTGGGCGACCAACTAAACTCAACTCTACTTAGGCTAGAACCAGAGTGCCGCTTGTGGCTTGAATGAGGCTGTGGCTGGAATTGTTTTTTTTTTTTTTTTTTTTTTTTTTTTTAATGAAACCCTCTTATATTTAATTGCGCACTCAGACCAAGGCTATAAAATACAAGAGGGTTTCATACAGCAGCCACAGCCCCACCTCAGCCTCCAGCGTCAGTCTGGCTCTGGCCTTAGGCTTTCGGAGCCAATGAGCAATCAAAAAAGATTGTACTGAAGGTACAACATTGCACTATCTTACGATTCGCGATAACAATAGCTTATTAGAATAAGGATACTTACGACGGTTCGTAAGCAACCGTGACGTTGTACTTACGGCCATATGTGTTTAAGAGTTTTAATTATATCACCCTTTATCCGTCGTCAGAATCGCAAAGCCAGTATGGCAGGTATGATCACGTGACGCATCTTCTCTACCTGGGCACAGCAGCGTCATTGATTTAGCAGCTCTGTTATCTTGGTGCTATAGGTTGGCCTACTCTGTTGTTTTTTTCGTCGACTAAGTTGCTTAAACTTTCTTCTCTGCAAAACATGCCTGATCATGTCCATTTAGAGTTAGGAAACCACACTGGTTCTTGCGAGGTGGATAATTTATTCAGAGAGGCCATGGTGGTTTTTAGCTTGGTCAAGTGTTGCGCCTTTTGTTTGGTCTAGTTGAACAGAAGAACAGAAGGCGGAGTGCAAGGGAGAGAAAGAGAGAGATAGGGAGAGAGAGAGAGAGAGAGAGAGAGAGAGAGAGAGAGAGAGAGAGAGAGAGAGAGAGAGAGAGAGAAGGAGGGAGATATTGAGGGTAGCTAGATCAAAGATGAGACAGAGGCAGAAACAAGAGAGAGAAGCGGAAAGACGAACAGACATAAACTTTTAACCCAGCAATAAATAGGGCCTTTTTGAAATGTGAAATTTCGTACTGATTGTGTTCATGTGTGTGATATTATTACACCGTTCTTTTATACGTGAGAGAAATGTCTCCAAGTTGAATTCTAATAATTTCCATTTCATAAAATTACAACAAAAAAGAAACGTGTATTTCTTTCAAAATTGATAGCAATTTTTAAAACAACGTATTTCCCACGCTTTTTCATCTTATCTCCCTCATGTCCCATCCTTTTTTTCATAAACCCAGCAAAACTTTTCTATTTTTCCCTTCTGTTTTTCTCTCTGTCTATTCTGCCTGTCTGTCTGTCTGTCTGTCTGTCTATTCTGCCTGTCTGTCTGTCTGTCTGTCTGTCTGTCTGTCTGTCTGTCTGTCTGTCTGTCTGTCTGCATGTCTGTCTGTCTGTTTGTAACTCTGTATGTCTGTAAATGATCTCCCTTCTCTCTCCCTTTCTCTCTTTTTCACTTATTGTCTACACAAAATTATTATAAGCTGTATAATACGTGCGAAATTGTTTAACCAGAAAGTTGTAAATAGTATTAGAAGTCACGGTGATGATTTTGCTTATGTGGGTTTAGGTATTTAGTGCGGTTACTTTCTAGTTTAAACCTTGGTTTAAAAAAAATACACAAAAAAATTTCTTTGTTAAGATTGTTCTACCGTCAAGGCTTTTACAAATAGCAGGCAGCGCCACCGAAATAAACATGGGTACGCGGTAACCCTGGGGTAGAACATCGGCTTCAGAAGCAGGAGGTCCGTGGTTCGAGCCCTGGCGTTTTTGCTCCCTACTGGTTGGGTTAGTGTCAGTTTAATGTGACCGGCTGAGACAGGAGTCATGGTATCCACATCCTGTCTCGCGCATGTGGCAGAACATAAAATTGTCAGACGCCAGTCTTGGGTCCCGTCCAAAATATAGCCTATATAGTGCTGGTGTTGGACGTTAAAACCAATTCGATTACCGTCCATAATAAAAATAGAGTGAGCACTCGTCACCCTTTAGCATTAGCGCTGTGAGTTCTTTTCGTTAACCAGCTCTTTAAATTTAGAGGATCTGGTTCAATTACAAGCTAACTTTTAAACTTAATGTAAAGTATTCTTTACTTTGATAGCCTGGTTTGCACTTAGGAAGGTGCCAAAAGAGCACCCGATCATCATTTTAGTATCAACATGACTTGTGCTTGGAAAAAATTGACAAAGATCTAAATAGAGGCCGAATAGCAAATTGACACAAGTTAACACTTTTCGCATGACAAAAGATAACAGTGATCTATCTATATTAAATCATTACCATAGTCGGGGCATTATGATACTCATAGATATATTTTTGTTCAGCCTACTCAGTATACAAAACAACAATGTAAACTAGCCCATCAGCTATGTGCCACATAATTTTAATGATTATGGGTCACGTTGACTCTAGTCTAAGCGCAATAAATTGATGTTTGTCTATTTCGATGACTTTGACTGTTATATTTGGAGGCCTAGCCGTGTTTTTGTTTTCCGTTGTAGGGTGATGCGGGCTCACTCTTTTGTTGTTGTTGTTGTTGTTGTTGATGTTGTTGTTTTTGTTGTTGCTGTTGTTGTTGTAAGAGAGAGAGAGAGAGAGAGAGAGAGAGAGACAGGGAGAAACAGACACACAGACAGGTGCTAGGTGCTCACAGGCAGACACAAAAATTCAGATACAGATAGATACAAAAACAGACATGGATTTTACAGGTAGCTAGATAGGTGACGCAAAGATAGAAACAAGAGTTTCGTGTGAGCGGCTGAGATAGGAGTCATGGTGTCTTCCCTCTGTCTCGGGTGTGGCAGCACACAAGAAATGTCAGATGTCTCAGCCGGTAACATTAAACTGACACCGCAATCGCCAAGGCTCGAACTCGGACCTTTTCGTTCGTCGGAAGCTGACGTTCTACCCCACCCACTGCGCCCCAGAAAACTAACCCCTCGTTGTCATTTATTTTAATAATATAGTTCACTTTGACTCTAAGAGCAATTGATGTTTGTCTATTTTGATAAATGACTCTTATTTTGGGAAGCCTCGTCCTGCTGTTGGTTCGTTGATTTAGGGTGACGCGTGCTCACTCTTTTGTTATTGTTGTTGTTGTTGTTATTGTTGTTGTTTTTGTTGTTTTTGTTGTTGTTGTTGTTGTTGTTGTTGTTGTTTTTGTTGTTGTTGTTGTTGTTGTTGTTTTTGTTCTTGTTTTGCCTGTTTGTTAATGAGATAAATGTCCTAGGAAAATCAAAACACCGTATTTTCACTTTGGTTTATAACAAAAAATACTTCCTTAATATATTACTGTGACCTATAGTACACACAATTCTCCCCGTGAAACCTCTCATTATTCCACACTGTCTGATTTTACTCAGGGAGCTTGGAGGGGGGGGGAGGGGGAATGTGAATGTGTTCACCCCACTCGCCTGTTTATCTAACATTTACCTAAAGAAGTACACTGTCTCAATCTACTGTGCTTACCAGTTGAATTTTACACTTTGAGTTAAGAAAAAGACACACGAAAAACGATGAATGTTTCTGTATTTCGGTGACTATGCGTGTTTGGGGAAGTCTAGATCTAATTACAATAGGATTACAATATTGCAGCTGTTCAATGAAAGGAATTTTCTTATTTCACAGAGTGCCTCTTCAATCTCCTCAAACCTGGATTTTTAATGTGGCTTAGTCTCGCCTCGTCTACAATGATTGGTTGTAAACCTTGAAAGGTAGGTTTGAATGCTATGTTTTCGGTTGTTTTGTTTTGCATTGTTGTTTTTTTTTCTTTATTTCATTGCGGAGCTTGCATTTATATTTTACTTTAATTCGTTTACAAACTATATTGGTGAGTATTTTATTCCTTAGGGGGCAAACTGAACCCAATCGGAAGGTCTCCTGTTCGAAACCCACGATTCGTCAAAAACATAATTGTCCGTTTTTGTCCCCTACTTGTTATTTTTGTGTGTTTGGAGGGGGTGCGGTGAACTTGAGGTAGAACATCGGCTTCCGACGCAAAAGGTCCATGGTTCGAGCCCTGGCGATTTCGCTCCCTACTGTTTGGATCAATGTTAGTTGTGACTGACTGAGACAGTCGTGTTATCCCCGCCCTGTTTCGTGTGTGGCAGCACATAAAATTGTCAGACGTCAGTCTTAGGGTCCGTACACAATATAGTATATATAGTGCCGATGTTGGACGTTAAACCAAACCAACTAACTCACCTCTACTTGTTGGGCTGATCTCAGTATAATGTGAGCGGCTGAGACAAGAGTCCAGGTCTCCCCCCACTGTCTGTGTGGCGTCACGTACTAGTTTTAGTGGTTAGTCTGTAAGGTGTTGACCAGCGACGTGGACCACTCAATGCATGCTATTCAAATGCACTTT
The DNA here is from genome assembly GCA_003991915.1 of Elysia chlorotica. Classification (NCBI taxonomy): domain Eukaryota; kingdom Metazoa; phylum Mollusca; class Gastropoda; family Plakobranchidae; genus Elysia; species Elysia chlorotica. Next base: position 1,137,184 of record RQTK01000011.1, read on the forward strand.
ATCTTTTCAAAAAGCTATATTGTTAAGCAATTTATGCTTTTGGTTTTCGTCAATTCTTCCACTCATACATTCTTAGACGTCAGTCTTGGGGCCCGTCCACAATATAGCCTATATAGTGCTGATGTTGGCCGTTAAACCTATTCAACTCAACTCAACTTTACTCAATATTTATGTTTTCGCGTGTTTTGTTGTGTATTGTTTTCTTCTTTTTTTATTGCGGAGCTTGCATGCACTCATATTTTACTTTAATCTGTTTAAAAACTATATTGATGAGTATTTTATTCCTTTGAAGGCAAACTGAAACCAATCGGAAAGTCTCTGGTTCCAAACCCACAATTGGTCAAAAATGCATTTATTTGTTTTCGTCCACCCTGCTTGTCATTTTTTTTTTTTTTTTTGGGGGGGGGGGGGGTGACCGTGGGTTAGAACATCAGCTTCCGACACAAAAGGTCCGTGGTTTGAGTCCTGGCGATTTCGATACCTACTGTTTAGATCAATGTAAGTTTAATGTGACTGACTGAGACAGTCGTGTTATCCCCGCCCTGTCTCGTGTTTGGCGGCACATAACTTTGTCAGACGTCAGTCTTGGGGCCCGTCTACAATATAGCATATATAGTGCTGATGTTGGACGTTCAACCAAACCAACTCACCTCTACTTGTTGGGCTGATGTCAGTATAATGTGAGCGGCTGATCTCAGTATAATGTGAGCGGCTGAGACAGGAGTCCAGGTCTCCCCCCACTGTCTGTGTGGCCTCACGTACTAGTGTTAGTGGTTAGTCCGCCTATAAGGTGCTGGCCAGTGATCTGAGCCAACTCATTGCATGCTTTTAAAATGTACTATTTCTTCAAAAACCTATATTGGTGAACACATTATTCATTTGATTATCGTAAATCCTTCCACTTACGCATTGTCAGACGTCAGTCTAGGGGCCCGTCCACAATATAGCCTATATAGTGCTGATGTTGGCCGTTAAACCAATTCAACTTAACTCAACTCCACTCAATCAATATTCTTCAAACCAACCCATGTATGAAGCAATTTCTAGCAAAGCTTACACTTTTTGTTAGTGTCATTGGTTAATAACGTCCAGCGTCAGAAGCTAGGTTTTATCATTGACGGGTCCAAGACTATTGTCTGACAGCTTTATTGTGCTAGCACATAAAGACAGTGCGGGGATGCCAAGACTCATGCCTCAGCTGGTTATAAGTGGTACCGACCCAACTAGCAGGTGACGAGATTGGACAAATAAATTTTGTCCGACGACATTATGGGAAGCAAATTATTTGAACACTAGAACCAGACCACTACAAAAACAATAACAAGGGATGGGGATGTGCTATAAGAAGTGTTTTTGGGAGGGGGAAAGATTTATGTTTTCTAGTTTTAAAAAAGTGCTGGTACAAGGGTGGATGGCACGCGTTGTTTCTAATCGACTGGTTGGGTCAGTGTGGGTATAAAATGACAGTTCAAGTTTGAGATATCTCACTGGGGTCCCGGCACCGTGTAGGATCTTAGTTGAGAGAAAGGGAATGAGAGAGGTTATGAAAGAAAGGAAGAGAGAGAGGGTTAATAAGAGAGAAAAAGAAAGAGAGAGGTAATGAGAAAAAAAAGAGAAAGGGAATGAGAGAGGTAATGATAGAAAGGAAGAGAAGAGAGGGTTGATAAGAGAGAAAAAGAAAGAGAGAGTGAGAGAGAGAGAGAGAAAGAGAGAGAGAGAGAGAGAGAGAGAGAGAGAAAGAGAGAGAGAGAGAGAGAGAGAGAGAGAGAGAGAGAGAGAGAGATCAGACCAAATTTATTGGGAACAAGGCGAGAACCCGTTCTTGGTCCGTTTTCTTCCTGGTCTAATTAAATATTCTGAGCATGTTTGAAATACATTCTGTGGAAGTTTGAGTTGCACTTAAAACAACTTGTTCAAGTTTTGATGTTTTGATAGGATTCTCCTACGGGTTTTTTTTTCCTTTCGATTTAAGAACAAACGCAGGAATAGGAAGTCTAACGGGAAGGCTTTAATTGAGAATAAGCAATAGTTGGTTGGAAGAAAAGGAAAGGCCTCACAGCTGGTTAGTTCGGTGTCTGTTTAAGGTGATAGGCTTAAACAGGAGTAGTGGTATCTCCGCCCTGGTGTGTAGCAGCACATTATATTGTCAGACGTCAGTCTTCGGACCCGTTCACGATATAGCCTATATTATAGTGCTGATGTTGGACGTTAAACCAACTAAACTCAACTACACCTATGCTATCGTCTTTTTGTTTTTGCATTCTACCCATAGATCTATAAATAGCACTATTGCTGGTTGGTTATGTAATCCTTTCTTCTGGGGCGAGTCGTGAAGCCTGTTTATGATTGGGAAACTCGCAAGGAAAATCGGCATGACGATGATGAGGGCGTCTAGTAAGGGTATTGATCTTCTCTACCTCTCTTTCTCTCTTTCTTTCTTTCTCTCTCTCTCTTTCTTTCTGTCTCTCTCTCTCTCTCTCTCTCTCTCTCTCTCTCTCTTTCTTTCTTTCTTCCTGTCTATTTATCTTTCTTGATTTCTCTCTCCTTCTCATTCTCGTTCTCTCTCTTTCTCTCTCTCCTTCTCGTCCTCTTTCTCTCTCTTTCTCTGTCACTCTCTTTCTCACTCTCTTTCTCTCTCTCTCTCTGTCTGTCTTTCTCTATCTTTCTCTCTTTCTTTTTCTTTCCCTCTCTTTCTCTTTCTCTCTCCCTCTCTCTCTCTTTCTCTGATTCTCTTTATTTCTCTCTCTCTTTTTCTCTTTCTTTCTCTCTCTCTTTCTCTCTCTCTCTCTCTCTCTCTCACTAATACACACACAACCTTGCAATCATCTCCGCTTGCGGTGCTTGCTGTGCATTGATCTGTCAAATAGAAAAGGCAAGGAATTCAACAAAGAGGAAGTGAAGAGAGAGAGAGAGAGAGAGAGAGAGAGAGAGAGAGAGAGAGAGAGAGAGAGAGAAATAATTGAAGAACTGAAATGGCTGCATACAGCGTCAAAAGAAATCGTTAAAGAACCAAATACATAGAGAGCTTGAGAGAGAATGAAAGAGAGCTCGAGAGAGAGAGAGATAGAGAAAGATAGATAGAGAGATATAGAGATTATAGAAGAGCAACAGAAATGAATACACAGATTTAGAAATACAACGCTTGAGAAAAGTATCCTTTGTTACTGATTGGGCAAAGAAGATACAACAAATAACAAAAGCGAGATAAACAGGAGGGTAATTTCATGAATTAACATAATACTGTAGAGTTTATATTCTTGATCTGAGCGCACCGCAATTGGTTAATTGAAAGGCATTACATCTTATAATAAAAGCTATTACCTAAACCATCACTTAGAAACTCATTTGATTTGAAGAATAAATATAAGAGGTTGAAGTGTTGCTAACTTCTGCATTAAGATTGGTATGAAAAATATATTGATTTACAAAATTGTTCTCTCTTTGCAACTTTATTATATTTATCAATCACTAAGTCTCTAGGCGTGGAAAAAAATATTGATGTCGAGGTAGTTCGTTGGAAAGATCTTTTTTTTTTGGACAAGAATAATCGATACTGGATTTGATACCGAATCCTCTAAACAGGCAGTCGAAACCCACAGCTATCATAGATTGTATGTAGCTTGACGTGGACAAATTTTATACTGTAACGGCTATTGTGGAGAGAGAAGCAGACAGAGGTAGAGACAGAGAGAAGGAGAGAGAGAGAGAGAGAGAGAGAGAGAGAAAGAGAGAGAGAGGGAGAGAGAGAGAGACAGAAAGAGAGAGGTAGAGAGAGAAAGAGAGAGAGAGGGAGAGAGAGAGAGAGAGAGAGAGAGAGGGGGGGGAGAGAGAGAGAGAGAGAGAAAGAGAGAGAGAGAGAGAGAGAGAGAGAGAGAGAGAGGGAAGGGGGAATTACGGGTATTACTGCTAGGCCTAGGTGGTCTCAGATCTAAAGCACACGGACACAAAGAAAAGACCGTAAGAAAAGGAAAGAAACTGAAAAACCAATAACTAATGACAGCCTATTTTAAGGTCATGGGTCGTGTTAGTTTTATGGTTTAAAAGGAAGATTATAATATAAGTATTAAAAACTGAAATATTCGGTAGTTTTGCATTGGCATGTCTATAGCGGGAGCTTGCATACAGTTGGATTTTTCTTCTGGAACCCAACACCCAGCAGTAGTCATGTTTTATTGTATGAGTATTGATATCTGTTACTACTCCTGTTTTTACTGTCTATAGTGTTTTGTTTTGCTGCATAATCGGACCAACACATGTGCCTTTAAAGGGCATACAAAGTTATATCCTTATCTTGTCTTTTCTTATTGGTATGACTTGAAATAATGTATGACTTCTAAAATCAGTCACTGCAGCACTATGTTTTAGAAATGTGTTAAAATTTCCAGGTTGCTTGTGAATTTGCAAGAATTGCTTTGCAATCAATATATAAAGATAGCAGATGCTACCATTGAAAGACGTGCGTGATAAAAGTGTAAGTGTGCGAACATACCAACTCATTCATCCATCCCAGCCAGTCACAGACAATTATGCAACTATCTATTTTGGCTTTTCATTTCCCAATGTATATACATAAGATGTCGGCCGAGGGATAACAGATTGCGATGCCGGGCCGAAAACCTGTGTATTGCGTCACTGAGGCAAAATTTGCTCTGTTTTGGTCTGTGTTGGGCGTCCACCATTTTTCCGTCTCTCGATTCAAAACTTTAAACACGTATTTCTCTAGCTTGCCTCTTTAAGTATAGACCCAAATAGTATATTTCATCTCAGATAGTAATAACAGAAGGTTACAATAAATATGGTTTATGAAATAAGCTTAGTTTTTGAAATAATTGAATATTTAGTCACGCGCGTATTTACTGGGCATGCCAGACTCTAGCTTTGCGTGTACATATAAAGAGTGGTCCGCAGCTGACCGTCGACCTTGACACTGGTATAACGCGTTTCGGCCGACAACTGTGTTTGCCTGGGTGTTCATACAGGACCGACATCTGTGAATGACGATCTAAACTTGGCATAGCTTAGTGTACTCGGACCCTAAAAGTGATTAGACTTTCACGCCAAACGACAATCACAAAGAATGGCAATTTACAAGGCTTAGTGACATAAATTGCGCACCCGATTAATGCATGGCTTTCCAACTTTTTTTATTTCACAATTGGCTGTATCTCACGCATCTACATTTTCTTTATCATTGAAATTGTATACATTTTTTTTTTCATTTTCATCATTTTTAATATAATTATTCTTTCTCCAACAGAGCTGCTTTTCACTAGAGTAGACCGCCCCCAAGCTACAGATGACTGGCCATGTGAACTGTGAGATCTTCTGCTATGGAGGTGTAAGATGTCACTATTACTTCTGGCTCGCGTGCGCACTTCCTGTCGTCTGCTTGGCTCCGCAGCTGTTATTATCTCCCTTTCCTTGGTGCTAGCAACTTCAGCGGCAATGCTTCAAGTTCAAGAAATAATCCTCGACTGTAAGATTCTTTGTCCCTTTTTGTGTGCTTTTTGTGTTGTTGTTGTTGTTGTTGTTGTTGTTGTTGTTGTTGTTGTTTTGTTGTGTTTTTTTTGTTTTTTTTATATAAGTCAAGTTTTTATGTCCCCTGACTTAATGATTCTATTGGTGAAATATAATAACGCTTCAGATTTGAAAAATGAAAAGACGAAAAGCGAAATAAAAAGGTATGGTGTTCCTGTAGATAACACCATTCCAAAAAAATATGAACTGAGCGTATTACTCAACACAGCCTTAATTTTTTTTTAACTGCAGAAATATTATTGCACAAAGGTTCTTATTGCAGTCGAGTATATAGCAAAATTTAGTATTATTTTCCCTTTCTCGTCAATATTTTCTATAAGTGTATTCAATTTGCTTCCCCAGACATGGATTTGAATTCAACCTGTGATGATCTAAACTGTCAGAACAGCAATTCTTGCCAGATGTCATTCACCAACGAAACATCAGCTCTAAGCGCCCATTGTTTATGTCGAGGCAGGTGGGCGGGGCCAAAATGCGAGCTGGAGCTCCGCCTCTCCGCTCTCACCATCCAATCACATTCCGTGTTGTTGACTCTTCATGAGATCGCTCCAAATGGGCCAGATCCAAGCCTTGGCACGCCATCAACAGCAAACAGCTTCCACGTTCAAGAATTGACTCTTTTTTTCTGGAACACCAACTACTCTGATGTATGTCGGATGATTCAATTATCACCTAGCGATGTGACCAATGGCAAGATCCACGTGAAAGGGTTGGAAAGAGGACAGCGGTATCTCTTCTGCGTTAGTAATGGTCACCTCGAATCATGCTCTTCCGTTACGGACACAAACTTTGAATCCCGGTCCAGAGAACCCAACTGTATCGAACTCAGGACACCATTGCACAGCCCTAAAGTATTACACATTGAAGTTGTTATTGTGACCTGCGTGGCTGCGATGTTAGTCCTGACCCTGTTTGTGTTCTGTTACCTCCATCGGCGCTCTCTTGTGTGTCAGCTGTGTCTGCATGTCGTCTGCTGTCGGCGCTGCAGCTGCTGCCGCGCTCTCTGGACACACAGGAAGGACGCAAACACTAGACGCATGCGCAACAAGCAGAGGCGTGGAGTCAGTAGTGATGTTCTTATGCAGGATGATATCCCGATGGACTTTGAAGAATTCGAAGGTGAGAATGACTTGTGTTCGCCAATATACAGTGGTGATGCTCAGGGGTATTTTGAAAGTAATTCGACGATACATGACCTCAAACTCGTGTCCAGACCTAGTTCTCTAGGTATTAAAACCACAGATTCTAGTCACACCGACAGAGACCATTGCGCTTTGTTGTATGAGAACCAAGACCTAATCACTCCGATCTATTCTCCACAAGACCACGACGTGATGAAGCTGGCTTTCTTGGATGATGACTGGGCACTCGGTAATCCGGGGGAGTTTGACCACCAAAATCACATTCGATGTTCGGATTTTATAACTCAACCACGAGATTCTCTTTTTTCTCCACCTTTAAAAGACAACGGAAAGTTCGCAACCCTCCAAGCGGGGTTTCCACTCCATCATATTTATCATCCTATGGAACCCCGCGGCATTGAAAGTTCCCTCTGGTCATGTCAAACAATGCCTAGGCGATTTACGCCAACCACATCACCCCCAATATTTCCACACTCTTTCTCTATGAATCGTAAACGCCCAGCATCGTTTTCATCCTACAGCTCAAGATACCCTGCCCACCTGTCGTCAAAGTCCGAAACACCGACTGAAGGTTGTGCATCTGACGTCGGTTTTTCTTTGGACTTTCGAAATAAACTACCATTGAATTTGCCCACCTGTTCTTCCTCTAACCCTGTATACCGTGGAAATGACATCTCACCAGAGATAGAGTATTCCGACGCCTCGGGTGATTACCGTTACCCTCCAGGGCCTAAGAACAGGACGCTATGTAACCAAAGCAACATAATCAGGAACCAACGCAGAAACTCATGCATTGATCAAGATGTAAAGCTCAGGAATTTCAAGCTGTCCAACCCTGCTCGATTCAACCGCCCTCTGTCCATGCCTATTGGGCGAATTCTAACGCCTGATCTTGCCTCCTCCTCTACGGACCATTATTTCGGAGATCGGTTCTCTAGCACGAACTATCCATACTTTCAGCCGAATTTCAAATACCTCAGTGGGTTGACCAGTCCTCCCACATACACCCCGAGTGTTAATGGATTTCCTTACACGAGTCCACACGCTACTGATCCACATGCTTGGCGGTATCACCTGCGAGATGAACCATTCCTGTTCAAACAGCGCTCAATTGACCCAGATTCTCAAAGTTATAATCAGTTCCAAATGAACTCTCTACCTAGAGATGTAGGCTCTTATAACAATACTTTGCCTCGGGCAAAGAAATCCAAAATGTCCCACCCTCATGTATCTTTTAACGACGCAAAGACAAGCGATGTGTTTGTTTCCCATACCCTTCCTAGGATTGCCAAACCTGGATCCTCTGTGTCAGCAAAGTCCGCCAAACGTCCACAGCAGCTTAGCCTCAGAGGTCACGTGATGGGCCTGCCCCAGGCCCACCGACCACGATCTGTCCACCTGACGGCCCCAACAGTGATTGGTAATCCCCAGAGCCAGGTATGCACCCCTCAGACAAAGCCTCCAGAAAGCTCAGTTTCTTTGCCATCCTCGCCATCAAAACAGCCGTCCTCAAGACCGGCGAAGAGTCTAATGAGCCACATTGAAAGCACGTTGTTCCCTAGAAAATCAGCTAAAGAGTCTGCGGCTACCATCAGGCGTGAAAACCAAGAATTTCTAGACCTGAAGTCTCCTGTTGCGGAGGACCGGACTAAATCTCACAGTAAAGGACGATCCAGGAAGAAAGCTGGGTCGACATCGTTCAGGATATTGAGCAGCGGCAGCAGCAGTGGGAGCGAGTTCACCTCTTTGGCTGACAGCTCCTATAAATGTTTCTTCAGGACAGAAGAAGCACAGCCTGTAGCCGAGGAGGCAGAGGACCCTGAAGAAGTTACTTCCTCAAACACTTCATCCTCCTCTCACCACATGTGCGATGAAACGGCCAACAAAAGCAGGCAGGGTTCGGACAGCGCTATTTCGAGCACAAAATCAACTTCAAAATCCAGACTAGAGAAATCTTTTCCGCGAAGCGACAGCATTTCCTGCTTCGCTGAAGATACGGTAAACCTTGTGACGCCATTTTGTACGGACGTTGATACGCCCACCTCAGAACCGGATGAGGAAGATACGTATAACGATGTGAATTCTATCCGGTTATCTTCGGAAACACTGAAGACTGAGGGTGCGTTCGATGAGAGTCGTGTTGGAAGCGGAGATTTATTTCTCTTGGAGAAGACTGGAGAGGATTGTAAAGAGCTTGAAGGCACAGAGCTAGAACGTCTTTACTTCGTTGCTGAACCGGAGTATTGGACCGACCAGCCGGAGGAATGGGAAGTTATGCTCTGAATACTCGGTTCTTTCAGTACTCGTACTCAAATACACTTGCAACCATCGTGTGTAATAACCGAATCAGTCCTCAAATTTTAGATTATTTACATGACATATCATGCCAATGACACCCACCGTGTTTTCCGGGGATATCCTTTACTGTGTTCATTCGCAAAATACCTCTATACATTTAACTATTTTTATAAATATATATTTTTTAGGAAATTATTGTATCAATTTAACTCATGCTTTACCAGAAACCAATTTATTTCATTCAATCATTATTTATTCTCACCTTTTGCAATACCATAGAATGTATTTAATGAATACAAACGTAATATCATAATTATATTATAGTCATCAGATCATTCAATATTTCGTAGCTTAAAATAAAACTTAACACGAAGTGATTTCAGCTAACACATTCATCCACTAAAAAGATCATTTGTCACACTAATAAATAAATTCTTCTTCCAGGTTTGCATATAACAGTGTTTTTTTTCGGATTCTGCCAAACCTCAAACAATGCGGCACCTTGTATAAACTGATGTCTAAAACTTGAGAAAAAAAATTGTAGATGGTGGTGGTATTGGCAGCTAAAAATTGTTTTGTGTAACACACCCTTAACGTATTTTAACAATAATTATTGGTGCATAAGTTCTTGTTACTTATTTATTTTCAAGTTGAGGGAAGTCTTGAAGTAATTGACAGCAATGAGCATACAAGTGTCTTACACTGATTTATGCACTTCTTAAATTCCAACTCTGTGTTATTAACTTCTGTTTTCGTACATTGAAAGATATAATCTGACGTTCTACCACTGTACCAGCTTGCCTCTACTAAACTCTTTACACGCAATCCATTCCAAGTCCCTGTGGAAAAAAATACACTGTTTGTTGCTGTTTTAGAACTTTTTGACGGTCACATTGCAAAAACAAATTGTTTTTTTTGTAACGTCGAGACTCTCACAATGCAAAAGCTATACTATACGTTGTATTGTGACATTTACAAACAATACAGGGTTTGTGGTAACATTGTGACTGTAAGACTGTAAAACTACAATGTTTTTATTTGCGGTAACGTTGAGACAATGAAACTGCAAAAACTTATAATATACTTGTGGTAATGTTCTCATTTACAACACTGCAAAAACTACATGTGCATGTCAATCTATTAGTTTTGACTGTAACATTGGAAAAGTCACAATTGCATGTGGTAAGTTTGTGACTGTAACACTGCAGAAACTTATATGTTTGTTGTACCGTTGTGACTATAACATCACAAACACTACAACTACTTGTGGTAACGTTGTGATTATAAAACTGCCAAAATATCTACTATTTGTGGTAATGTTGTGACTTTAACACTGCAAAAACCTCTATGTTTGTTGTAATGTTGTGACTATAACATTGCAAAACTATAATGACTTTCTGATAAATATGTGAGTAAGATATGACACGTTTTAATCAAGTGCAATGGTAGCTATTGTGGTATAGTTATTTAATTCGTTCTTCAATGAAGATGATTTAAGGAGAACTAAATACTGTACACGAATAGTTTTGTTGTTGTTTTTAATTTATTTTTTAATTTATCTTTTGCCTATAACATTTTTTCATATAATTATTCTATATGAAACGAAAAATTAATTATTGGACATGAAGTAGCGTAATTGAACATTAACCCAAAACAACATTTTCCATCAATCAGAGATCAAGCTTTATAACTCACTTTAGCCTTAAATCACTGTAGGTTTTTTTTTTTGTATAAGTGAAGTTTTCTTCTAGCAATACGTCTCCTAAGTTCATATGAAGGATCGTGTACGGCAATTGGGTCATTGTCTCTGTGGACCATAACTGTTAAGTAACTTTTGTATACACTACCAAGATAATAGTTCAGTTGGTAAAGCACTAGGTTTACGGACATGACGTTCGAAGTTCAATTCTCAACTGCTACCCCATACTTGTTTTGACGGAAAAAGCCGCGCACTCCTTATAAAATGTAATTGTTTGAAAAAATTTAAGAGTGTGTGAAAGTAATACAGTGGAGTCATGATTGTGTAAATCTCTTTGGTGAAGAGAAAAGTGTCCACTTAGATAAGACTGTATTTTATCCAGTTCAAAGTTACTTTAACAAAGAGGGAAACAATTTAACTGGTACCGCCATTTGATGTTAACTTTGAACGAGACTTAAGTTAAAAAAAAGTGTCTTTACTATCCAACATCAGCAGCAGGCTGTATTGCGGACGGATCGCAAGGCAAACGTCTTACAATTTTACGTGTTGCCATACAGAGACAGTACAAGAATACAGTGATTCTAGTCTCAGCCGGTCATTTTTATACTGACACCGACCAAACCACTAGAGGACGAATTTAAATAAAGGTAAGCTTTTGAACGATTGACCCTTTTCGAACAGGGGACCTTCTGATTGGGAGACCAACGCCCTATCACTTTCACCAGTTCGTATCCCGACTTAACACAACAAATGATCTTTACTTAGTTACGTTGACAAAGAAGAAAATTAATCTAATCCGGGTGTTATTTGATGTTGACGTTAATTAAGAAATTATTTTGTTCAGTTCAGAGTTACTTTGATAAGAAGAAAAATCTTTACAATCGAGTCGTGGTGTGATGTTTTCTCGAATCAGAATTGACTTTAAAAGTGTTGGCTTGGCCCTAGATTCTTCTTCTTTGGAAAAAAAAAACATTTCATCAGTCACCCCACTATTAATGTATATATGTAAAGGACTATAAAGGTTATGAAAAGCTTACTTGGTTGAATACTGGTATGTTTATGTTCTAAAAACAGTATTTTTTTAAATTATACATAACACATTATTATGTCGTTTTTGACTATACTGCAATATTGAATAAACGGTGTATATTCTTTTTTCATGAGTTCAAAATTATCAAAACGATGTGTCCTTTTACCACGGTGTTTTTGTGTGTTTGTCATTATTCATCAATAAAGATTATTTTTATGTCTGTCGGCTGAAAATACAATTTGTTTCTTTCTATTAATAGTCAAATTGGCATAAAAAAAAGTTTTAAAAAAGCAAGGTGAATCGGACATTGGTCGAATCTTGGACCTTGAAACCATGCATAGTGTGTTGGGAACCATCAAATACACCTTAAGAGATTGAAAAAGTAAAAACGTTACCATTTCAAGAAGCAGGAAATAATTTTTCTTTTTATTTGACTTTCGACTCAAAAGGTCGGTGGTTTGAGTCCTGACGATTTTGCTCACTACTGATTGCGTCTGATCTTCCTTGTCATTTTTATACTGAGGAGGCTCAATAAAGCCAAAACGTTAAAATACCCTTGAGCTGTTTTCGTTTGTTCAAGGTGGATACTGCTTTATCATTGAATAAAAAAAAACAATCATAGGGTTAGAGGGGGGTTGGAGATAAAGCTATTTCAACACGCTCAAGAAACTTTAGCTTTGCTCAAAATAACTCAATAAGCGGACCGCTACACTGACAACCAGAAGGTTGGTATCTTGTTTCATTGGTTTCTTAACGTCTGACATTAGCAAAGAGGTTACATCAAGGACGGGTCCGACGACCAACGTCTGACAACTTTATGTGCTGCCACACTCGAGAAAGGGCGGGGAGACCTGGAATCCTGTCTCAGCCGGGCACATGATACTGAGATCAACCCAACCAGTTGCAGGGGACGAAATCGGACAAAACAGTTTTTGACCAATGGTGGGATTCGAACCGCGAACCTCTCGATCCGAACATCAACGCTCTGCCACTTGAGCCAGTTCGCTCCCTCTCCATCAAGCAACAATGTGGCTAAGGCGGGAAGAAATATTCATAGAGGGATATCAAGGGTGGAGGGAAGTGCTAGACTGGTTGTTTTTATTTAAGTAGTTCGTAACGTCCCAATTTGAAAAGCTGTTACATCCTGAACGGGTCCCAAGGCAGGGGTATCACAATATTAGTGGCTGCCACGCATAGACAAAACGGCGATACCAGGACTCTGTTCAAACGATCACAGTATACTGACACCGACGGAACCAGCAGGGGATCAAAAAACGAACAATAATTTGGCAAATCATGGTATCGAACCAAAGACCTCCCGAATAGCAACCCAGCGCTTTACCATTTGATCCAATTCACCTTATGTGGTCTTATATGAAAATCTCATTAAGGTTAGTGTCTTATTGTCTGCCTAAAGGAAGACCCAGTCTTCGAAATTTTAGTGAACCTTAGACTCATCATGGGTACATGTATTGTCTTTTTTCTCCTTTTTCACTATTAAGCAGATTTACAAGAATGTTGTTGTACCGTATTTAAAACTACTGGGGTGTATTTGGTGGCATTTTGTGAGCAAATGTGAGCGATAACAATAGCAACAAAATACATACATTAACAAGCGGAAGAACCAGTACCGAATTATAAGAAGCAAGCTTTAAAATCCTCATCTATGTGTATCGACGAAGAGACACGTTCACAAACTTGCATCTCTTAATGTTGACTTAAGCAAACTCAAAGCAGACGAATGAAGCCAAGAAAAACTAAATTTGAAATCGGGAAGTCTAAACATGTTATCATTAGGCCACAGGATATAGACAGGATATTCCTTATTTTAGAATCTGTGGGTTGAGATATTCAATTTACTTTCCCAACGCGGAAGTAAAAGACATCACGCGTCTCTTCCACCATGCATAGCTAGATCTAGGCGAGAAATTTAACGTATAGCACGCCTGTTTCCTTTATAGCCACGGTGAATTTTGAGGATTAAAAAGTTGCGTTTAACATTGAGATTCTGTTGTTGAAAATTATAGATTGTAATATTCCTACACGTATTGTTATTGGTATGGCTGTTGTTGTTATTGTGATTGCTGCTGTTTTGAATGATTTTTTTTTGTTCTTGCTGTTTTTGCTGTTGTTGATTTGTTTGTGTTGTTGTTGTTGTTATTGTTGTTTTGTCGTCGCTTTTTTATTTATTAAGATGTTGGGGAAAGAAACACGGATGCATAGCCGCAACCTATTTCGGCCTTGTCAGGAAAAATGTGTTCTGCTTGCCATTCAAGCAAATTAATTATTTCTTCTGTTAAAATTATTCAAGCTAAATCTGGACTAAATTAACAAGACAAGAAGAGCCAAAGCTGATGTCTGCGTCAATAAACACGGAAAGAAGACGATGATATAAATTAATACAAATGAAAATGATAAAGGCGGGAGATATAATTTTTTTTAAAGTGTAAACACCAATAAAAACAACAACAACAACAACAATGGTCTAGATAGCGTTCTTTAGATTTATAAGTCATTATTATGGATTATTATGATAAGAGAGGCAGGGGATATGTATATTTTAATGTAGGCTATACACGCACAAAAAAATAAAACACTAAAGTGAAGCAAACTACGAAGAGTTGCCCGAAAAGACTTACTGTGTTGCTTGACACACACAGTTACGACCTTTTAAACAAGCCTGTCCATACATACCTTAAAATTTAATCATGACCTAGGTCTAGTCTATCCGTTTCTTTTGTATTGTCTTTATCTTTTTCTGAAGAATAGCCTGGATTGCCAAACAGTAATTCTTGATGCCTATCGATTGTCTGACATTCTTGCTACATAGCCAGTTAATTTACTTTGATTGATTTTTTTTACCTTATTTTTTATAACTATGGTGTCCTCAATGTGTGTCTGATGTCTAACACTTGTGTTAAGTTTGTGTAAGGTACTATGTATTTGAAACATGTAAAATATAAGGCTTTAAGGAGAGCAGCGACACAGGAAGATACGAATTATGGCTTCAAACATTACGTTTTTGTTGCATTGCCCATTTTTCAGAACACCGTGGGTTTTTTTATAATTATGTATCTAGGCAAAGCAGATTATGTAACAACATCGGTGGAATGATAACTGAAAGGCTGAAAAATAAGGTGTAAAGCCGGCTACTAAAGACGTGTACACAAACTTTGAATTAATACTTGTGGAAGAAATTGCAAAGACGTGACAGCACACTCAAGTCGAATATCTCTGCCGATAAAATAAAATTATATTCAACAGTAATATTTAATGGATAATCATAAGGGAACGAAGCGGAAAACTGGACACAATCATGTTTGAAAAAGAAACGAACAACAACTGACGATTAAGCTAAAGTGAGTAATCATGACTAATGTCATGATGAGATGTATGAATATCTGTCTACAAAATAAAAAGTTAGCAGTTAACCACTACATATTGTTTCACATGATAATAAAATTTTTGGGCTCGTTAAAGTAACTTCAAAATAATTGCAACGTCTGTGAGGAAAAAAGCACTTGGGAAAAATAATAAAGTCAATAGACTAATCGTGTCGATGGAATAATGCTGAAAGTGTGACATCATTATGTTCAGTACCTGATTTAGGTTGCAATTTTATTTCGGCGTGTAGGTGACATGATTCTTCTGTCGCCGAGCACACCGATGGCTTTACACAGAGCCGCGCATTTTCTGTGGTACTTGACCGCCAATAGCGGAAAAGGCGCTGATTCTGCGCAGCACATACAGACATTCATACACACTAGCAAGGAGACGGGACACTACAGGCCAAGAAAAAGGGCCAGAAAAATATGCATTAAAAAAGAAAACCACAGAATGAAATTCCGCTCGGAAAAACCCTTACATTTTTAATCGTTGAGTTAAAATATCAAATCAGATTTTTTTTTTTGCACGATGCATCTTTGGTGAGGAAATGGCCAGTGACAATCTGACCAGTCCAGACATAACGAGTTCACCCACTCAGTGACGAGGCGAATTCGGTGAGTGGGAATGTAAATTCCATTCCTCTAAAATCCTTAAAGTAAAAATTATTAAATGTTACAACAACTTCAGGCTAGAGGTTTTGCGATTACCAGATCCTTGGCGAACACGAAGACGATAGGTTAATTAAACTGCACCGGCTTCAAATCATAGCGCCATTCTAGACTTACTGAGCTATTTTAGTGGATACTGCCTTAATGGGTGTAATTATGTCACCCGTTTATCGTCCTATGCATCGCACATATTGTAATTCAAAGATCACTATGGTTTTGTTTACTTTACTCTTACTTTACGACGCAAAGCCATCTTTACTTTCTTACAATCGGAGTTTAGTAAAAACAATTTTTATTATCTCTTATACCATGAAGGGAATTTCGCAGTATCCAAAAATAATTTTTAACGATAATAAAAATAATAATTTATTAACTGTAAGAGTAGCCTAGTGTATGGCATGCCACTCTTATTCCTGGCCTAGGCTTAAAATATGGCCTTGAGACGCACACTAATTATTGTAGAAAAAATATTTCAGATACTCAGATAATTATTGTAGAAAAAAATATTTCAGATACTCAGATACCATAGAAGCCCTATAACATACTCTTTCACCGAGTGCCGCAGTATGTATTGAAGCCTTCGCGCTCACCACGCAGGTCTCATCTTTAGACCGTCAGTGAAAAACAGATAAAGGTCTGAATGATTTTCTATGATTTGTTTAAAATTTCCTCTGTAGCCTATACTCCCGGAGGGGTTTTGTCCTTCTGGAGAGCTCCCAGGTCAAGCATGCTCCCTGGTTTTTCCAGCGTCTAGGGAGGTATTTCCGAAAATTTGTCTTCTTCAATAGAGGTTGTATCTAAGTTGATTTCAAGAAGGAGTTGTTGAACACGTATTCCAAAAAGGGGAAATCGTAGCCTAAGGGCTTTAGATCGGGGTAGCACGAACGGCTCCAAGGCTGAGACGCAGTCCTTGGTGATGTATAGTGTCTTGCATTTTTATATAAGATGGTCTGGCAGAGACGTATACTTCGCTGTTTAGATCGTACCGAAGAGCGAGAGAGCTAGAGGAGAGACTCTCTATCTGCTCCCCACTCCGTTCCAGATCAGTTTTTAATAAGATTAAGTACTTTTTTTTTACTCTTTTTTCTTCAGAAATTTAAAGTGGGGGATAAAAGAGAGGTTTTTTTTTTTTTTGCGGTCAAATATAACGCCTAAAAATTTGGCTTCTTCTACATGGATTCTTAAGCCGCGGTCGATGTAGAGATCAGGATATCTGTGAAAATTCATTTTATTACAAAAATGAACAGCTATCATATTCTGAGGGGAGAATTTGAAGCCGTTTCTGTTGCCGCCCTATGGTTGGAACTGAAGAGGCCATCTAGCAGACGACCAAGTCGTCGAAATACAACGAGCAGTTTATTTTTTTTTTTTTTTACTACTTTTAAAAAAAATTTTTAGAGTCTCAGCTATCGAATTTATTTGAATGCCAAAAAGAAAAGACGAGAGAACGTTGCTCTTTACCACTCCCTGCTCCTGCCCGAAAGAGTCAGATAGAGAGGATCCAACCTTTACTTGGATCTTTTAGCTATGGAATTTTTAATGACGATGTGTAGATTGCCCTCAATACAACGAGCAGTTTATATTGGGTTTATTTTTTTTTATAGTCTCAGTTATCGAATTTATTTGAATGCCAAAAAGAAAAGGCGAGAGAACGTTGCTCTTTACCACTCCCTGCTCCTGCCCGAAAGAGTCAGGCAGAGAGGATCCAAACTTTACTTGGATCTGTCGATTAGCTATGAAATTTTTAATGAAGATGGGTAGGTTGCCCTCAAATGCCATATTTTTAATGTTAAGTATGCCATACTTCCAGGTTGTATCATAAGCTTTTTTCTAGGTCAAAGAAGACAGCGACCATGTGTTGGTTATTGATAACCGTCTGTCTGAGGATGGGGTGAGCCCACAGATCTATAAATAGCATTTTGGGTGAGCCCAAGGGTTTTTGTCTCTGCCAATGGGTGACATCAAACTCACAGTGCACACACCAGCAACTTCTGTCAGACACAATGACATTTTGTATCGTTAATACAACAACATATTAAGAAAGAAGGGGTTAACAAACTAAGCTCAATGTGGTCTCCCTAGACTGGAGTCTAGAAGGACCTTGATCGTGGTCTCCCTCGTGGTCTACCATTAAATCACCTGAATTGCTTAAAAAAGTAGTTTTTGCAAAGATTTATAGACTACCGTATACCCCGAAACGGTCTTTTATTTTTTTATTATTTTATTTATTTATTTTTATTATTCATTTATTTTTTGTTTAAAGCTATTTTTAATGAATGGACTACATGTGTTTTACAGCAACAAAAATCTTAGGCTACATAATGGGGAAGATATGAAATTATGTAAGCATCTCGTAAAAAGATGAAGAGAAAGAGTCAATGAGAGAGAGAGAGAGAGATTTAACTTTTTTAGAAGATAATTTTTTTACAAAACCCCATAAATTTTAGAAAATTAAATCTTACCTACCGACTGATTGTTTTGGCATACAGTCAAAGAAGTTATCACCACCTGTCCTTGAGTCCTTGAATATCTAGCCTAATTTTGGCAATATTGCACCATACGATCACACACACTTTGTTGACATCCTTTCTGGAATCTTACCGTGGGATCCTCATCCTTTATCATTTATACACAGATCTACTGTTTAAAACTGTATTTCTTTCGTTACCCTTAACATTTATTAATTGTTATATATATATAGAGTAAAATGGCTGAAGCAGATTGGGAAGACGTGACCATCATTGGCCATCGAGCTAGAGCTAACCAACAAAGATCAAAGCAGGCAAGATATAGACCTAGAGTCTAGAAATCTAGATCTAGGGGCCTAGACTTTCTAGATCCAGATTTTAAATCTATCAAAATATCTTGAGAATCCACTAACATTCTCTGTCTTCTAAGAAACGAGCTAGATTCTAGATCTAGTTTTTGAACTAAAAACCTCTCGCAACCGAAGCCGATGCTCTTTATGATAATCTCAGTGCTACTGCGCCCCAAAAATCTAGATCTATCTGTTAGTTAGGCTTAACATTTAAAAAAATAAGTAGCCTCCTAACCAAAGTTTATGAAATTGTATGATCTGTAAGCCTAGGTTTAGATTTAATCGAGCCACCTCAGCAGCAATGTGTGTGTGTGTGCAGTGTTTGGAGGTGTGTCTGAAGGTCACGCTGGGTGGGCGGAAATGATTGTTGCCTTAGCCTAGCTTAGCGTCTATCTAAACTCAATTACACAATAGTCATAAAATGATGCATACCTTCAAATTAAGCGTATAAACTTAGCGTAGTTAAGTTGAAAAATAATCTTGAGAGTTGCATGCCATGATATGGGCCCAGCTCTAGATTAGTGGGGCAAGTACATCGTGGAAGCTGAAGACTTTTTGTAAGATGCTTATAAAGATGATTGGTATGATACCACAACAATGTGCTTCTGGTCCTTGATCTACTTTTTATTCTTGAGCTATGAGTGACAGAGTCAATCTGAAGGTGTAGCGGTTGCTGGATCAGGTGCATGCTGCTCTTGTTGCAGTCCCTCCACCTCTCACTTGGTTCACTACTTAAAGAAACAGCGTTATATTGTATTAGCTTTCTGAATTTATAATGCTTTTAAAATCAAACACAGTTTGTGTGATTGCCATGCTGATTTAATAGTTGTTTCTAATCAGGGATGGGAATTGTCCGCGGAAACGCGGATTTCCGTGGAAGTTGAGTTTGAGCATCCTCGGAAATGTGTTCGCGTCCGCGGTCCTTTCGAATTGCAAAAATAAATTATCCAATAACTGAATCATCATAATCACCTCTCCCTCCATCAACTGCACCATCGTCATCATCATCTGTGAGAAAGAAACAGAGCTGCAGAGCTGCCAATCGTCCCGCATTTCGCGGGACAGTCCCGCTTTTTGATACCTTGTCCCGCCGTCCCGCCCGCGATGTAAAAAATGCCGTTTTGTCCCGCATGTTTTTTGGTTGTTTATTTCCACCCACTACAGCCATTGCCCTTAACAACTGCACATTTTCATTTTGTTTTGCGCTGACCGTTGTGCGTCACATGTTTTGTCCATGTTCAGTTTGCATACCATTAATTTTTAAGATCAACGAGAAAACCACAGTGGGTCTAAATCTATTCCTGTCAATCTAGGCCGAGCCAAAATGATGAAGGCCTAGCCATTCTTAAGTCGCCTTATTCCCGATGTGTAGGGACTGCTCATCCTCTTAGTCGGAACTAAATCTTGGCTAAGTCTTACACATAGATTTATATAACTTCCCCTAGGGGTAGTTATATGTCTATGGTCTTACAGTATCGCCTACGACGTCATATATATAATTATACTGAATCTCGTACTGAATACAGTAAACGGACACAATGTCCGTGATTTCCAAGAAAGAGAGATTTAAGCCGACCATAGACGTGTCAATAAATTGCAGCCATCAATTGGCTGGCAATATTGCTATACAATATCCCAAGCAATACTTGTCTTCCATCTGCCCACACACGCGTCGACAAAATCATTCGATCCACAAGATGAACTTGTGCAATTGTGTTAAATGCAGCATCAAACATCAAGCAGCAGCAGTAATGTCGCTCTCTGCGGCTATAATTATTAAGATTTTCATAAGAAGAGCTAAAAAAAGACGCTCACGTAGAGCATTGTGAAGTCATGGCTACTAAAAAAACGAAGTTATCTCATGTTAATTTAATAAGGGAATTACAAGATATCCCCGAAGACTGGAAAAACTACTTGAGCTTGAATAAAGAATCATATCTTGACTTATTGTAAAGGGTTACCCCTTTGATTAAAAAGCAAGACACTGTCATGCGCTCGGCTATAACCCCACATGAGCGAAAATTACATCGGCTTATTTCAAGACGGGCTGGAAAAGAAAAATCATCACGAAGAGAAGAAATTAACATGATTTTAAATAACACCAATGAGTAAACATGTTCAGCTTTGTAAAGTTTGTTAATTGTCTCTCATTCAGTTGAAATAAAATTGTGTTTGGATTTTTAAATAATTAACATATCTATATAACGCGAAGTGATGTAAAGTTATACCATATAATTATACTGATAGATAATTTGATAGAGAGACAAAAAAAAAAACATGGGCGGGAGTGGGGAGACAAGAATATTAAGTTTATAGAGGCAAATAACGAAAAAAAATTTAATTCTCTAAAACGCGTTCTAAAAAGCATCTCTACGCGTAGACTTTGCTAATTTTGGGTCGAGAAAAACGAATCTGTTGTCAGATTCAAAATCCGATGGCTCATAAATGAACATTTCACCAGCAAAAATAACCTACTGCACCGGCGTCGGCTTGTCTGGCCTTAAAAAAACAAAGGGCCTGCCGCAGATCGACAAGGTCGCGCGGCGCGGGCAATTTATTTTCAGGTAGTACCAGTCGATGAGCAATCAGCTTTTGAAGTCGATAAATTTCTGCAATATCCCCATACACCAAGCAAAATATTGCCAAAATGATCGCAAAGCGATGATTTACAGCAATTATTGCAACGTCTATGGCCGGCTTAAGAGCAACAAGTTACAGAAGTTGCGTTTAAGCCTTCTCCTTAAGACTACTTTTCATTATCAAATTTGTCTATGTTTCCTTAAAAATTATACAAGAAAATAAAGACAATATCAATCTAAATAATGAATTAAGTATCAATTCGTTTTTATGTTTCTTATTTCATTTATAAAAGTTGTAATATATATTACACACATGTCTTTCCATTATTTTCATAACAAAGGTGTTGATGTTTTGAACAATTTTGAGTTGAGATTATTCTCAAAGCTGGAAAATGCTTGACATACTAGTAATTTTTGGCAATAATATAATTTTTTTTGGTTTTATTTCGAAAGAAAAAAAATATGAAAGCGTAAACATGTAGTCTTCATTCAAGTAGATTAGATGTCTCTTAAAAACATTTATCATGAGGTTTATCTGGTACAACACATTAGGACAGCGTGGGAAGGCAAAGAGTGCTTCTCATTTGACATGTACTTTAATTTGTGCTTTTTGTCTGTAAATAGTTTTAATTGTTGATTTTACATTCAAAGTACTGTTTTTTTTCTTCCACTAAACTATGATTACTCATCATTAGACCCACTGTACTACCCATGTCAATAAAAAAGCATAACAATTGCCTACAAAAATAGAGCTTTAACTTCACATTTAGAACTAAGTAAGTGTTTTTATCACCCTAAGGTGTCTGTGGACTTACCTTCAGTTCCCTCTAAGAAAGGTCTGAGTCTGTAACCGATGTTTCCTGCGAGATCATATACAAGCATCTGCATCTTCTTCTCTGATCCTGTGGTAATCGTGTCCACGTTAAAATGTTTTGTTGGCTCAACGGACATAATGGTATCCAGTCCATATTTCCACGAGTACAAGAGAAATGTTTTACCTATTAGAGGAGCACAGGGGAAAAAATGTAAACAAAACATATGAAATACTCAAAACTTTACATTTTAGATTTTAAAGCATAATTTATAGTTGTTTTCATTATTAGGTTGAAATAATTTTATCTACTAAGGAATATTTATGTGCTTTTTATTAGTTTTATTTTTTAGTTTCATTGATATTTTGTGCACAAAAAAACATACTAAAATGAATACTTTAGGAAGAAAAGCACATGTGAATTTAGGATATCAATTAGATCTGATAAAAAGAATTTTTACTTCAAACATAAGTACTGCTCGTATACTACATACAACTGATTTTTAATGGTAATTTTTTGTTTCAAATCTTAATTACATTTAACAGCATAATTAGATCTAGATCTATACCTGATGATTGCTTCCCCAACAAAAGAATTTTCAGAGGGTATGAGTTCGACCAGGGTGCACTTAACCCTGTGCTGCAACCAGCTCCCATTTTAGTACAGTTATAGCAGCATCAGATACTATTCTTGAAGAATCTAAAACGGTTTTAAGCATCTTTACGCAGGGCAGAACTTCCAATCATTATAATCGTAGGCCTAGATTTCTAGATCTTAATTTTTTTCTTGAAATCACTTCCAATGGCCTAGATCTAGATCTATATTTGCTGTTCACATTGTGTCTAGGGTTTCTTGGATTTAGATAACAATTCTCCTTTTGTCTCTAATAATTCTGTATTAATTCTAGGATCTCAAATTTGAGATGAAATAAAGGCTAGGCTTCAAGTACTGCTTTGAAATACATCCATATTTTAACTGGGCAGCTACAGTAACGGAGGTTGATTCGCCATTTTACTGCTGATAGTTTACATTGGGAACCAATTTTACAGTAATAGTTGGATTGGATTTACTTTCATCGTCGGTACTGGCTTCTAATTTTTATTAAAATTAAGTTATTTATTTATTTTGAAATCTTTAGAATTTTGGTTTCAACATAATAGTTTTACAATTAAATAATTCAGAGAATCATTTAAAGTATAAATCCACCTACTTTGAGATTGTGAAAGTTCAAAAAAATAAGGCATAAGCAAAGTCCAGTCTACCCCAAGAAAGCAAATGAAAATGAAACAAAACAAGATGGCAGCGCCCATGGGGACAGGGGATCATGGATTTGGTGTTATAGAGCCACCTTATTGTAAACTGAAAAATTCATCTGATTCTTTTTCCAAGGGTTAGTTCAATTTTCAAATTTGTTTTCGTTGCACATACCACATAGATCTAGATCTAGATGCAGAGTGTTATAATGTTGAAGGTTCTTAAATTGGCCCTTTTTTACAGGAATTTTGCGCTACCGTAGGCTATCAATGTTTATAAGCACTAATACTCATTACTAATAGCCACTTTACTGCTGACTTTGTGGAAAGTAGTCACAAACACAGTAAGTTTGCTGCACCGCCCTCTTGAGTGTATTTGATACAGTTAATATTGCAGCTCAAATCATTTCAGGATATTGTCTGATCACAAGATTGTCCACTGTGAAAGTTTAACCAATAGCAGTGAAAGGCAAAATTACTGAAGCGATCAAATTATCAAACAGACTTTCTTTATGTGATTACAATGAGAGGGGAAATCCACCAATAGAGAGATATTTTCGAGTGGTTCAGTATATGTTTAATTAGTCAGATGTGGATTTATAAGTCCATGTAGGCCTAGTTGTATGGCGAATGAATCATATGCCGGAACATCTCAATGTATTTTGATGGAGTTTTTACATCTGTCGACAAATATAAACATTTACATTACTTGTGTTGCTTAAAAACGTGCTAAAGGCTCCAAGGGCTCAATATTGGAAAGGTTGGCTGCATTCAAAACTTTGATGGCACTGGACACTAATAGTTTTTCAACCCTACCCGGCGTGCAATCATATGATCGAGTGGGTGGGGTTGGATAAAAAATAAATATGGTGAATTTGATTCAAGTACCAGTGTTTTAGTAAGATCAAATTCCTTCCTATCCTTTAAAAGGTACATAATTAAAGAATAGGTTAACTCATCCCACAATTATTTTTGTATAATTATACATAATTTTGACCTATCAATTAAAAAAGAATGGTTATAAATAAATTCAGCATAGAAGATCATATATATGTTTACAACATATTTTTTAACTGTTATAAAATAAGTCCATTGTGCATGCAAACATTACATTAGAAGACAACAGCGCTGAGTCAGGGAAAAAATGGCATTTTTTAAATTTTATATCTGTTCATAAACTTTAATTTAATCAAAACCACCAACTTTTTCGCCTGCCAGGTAGGGATCGCATGGCTTAAATAGTGCCGAAAATGGAAAACAAAATTAATGAAAATGAAGATTAACAATCATAATGTCATTCATAATTTTACCAAATGAATGCAGATAGAATCTTCTGAATGTGAACTCTATCTCGAGTTTGGGGTTACATTTAAGTTACATTGGTTTCATGAATTATATTTTTTTTACTTATGTTGTTTCTTGTTTTCCAGCTGACCTCAGCAAACTACTACAGTTTTTGGAAATATTGAGTGGGTGTCATCAACAGCATGAGAAGATTTTGTCAGAGGCCAAATTTCTCCAACTTATGATATTCAATCGTAATAACCAGTTGAGAAAGGAAAAGTCTATTCAGCTGCTTAAAAGAGTGAGTTTACACTAATAAACATAGGTCTATATCGTGTATGTTTTGAAAACTTGATTCATATTAATTTATAAGTAAGTTTTAACAAGTACCTGAATAGGCCTATATCAATTATCATACATTAGATATATATATGTTTTGAAAACTTGATTCATGTACATGTAAGTAAGTTTCATTAAGTACCTTGCAAATATCTTATAAATGAAAGATCACTGCTAGATTATGCTTGGACAAAAACTAATTCATGGCACAGTTTGTCTTTTTCGAATGGTGCAATGTACATCACCAAATTAATTATATATTTCACCTTAAAAACATTTCATAATCATGTCAGACGATGTAGCTCAAATTGTGTTTGAAGTACAAGTTCCAACACCAACATGTACTAATGATACTTGTACCTCAAGAGGCTTACAATTGTTATTGTAATGTCCTTGACTTTTTGTATACAACATGTAGTTCTAGTGCATAAGTAAACATTTTGTTTTCAGTAGTGCTTAATTGTTTATTGTAGCTGAAAACTGCCAATAAATACTAATAATTATAATTTATTCATTCATTCATCAAGTAGCGGGTCTAGAGCAGACATAGGTGGTCATGGCATGCCACTAATCTCGTTGCTAACTTTAAAGTCTAAATTGCTCCTGTCTTTATTGGTCGCCGATTTTTTACAAAAGCTAAAAATAGCTAGTTTTCAGGGTTCAGTTGGTAAAAAAAGGTGTTTTCAGCGCTGAATTTCTTCTTCTTCTTTGTTCATCAGATGTAGTTACACTTCTGATATAAATGAGATTGTGCGCCGCAAGTCTTCCAGGCTTCTGCAAAGCTTTTGTCATAGTGGGACAGGGATAGCCAGATATGTTCTCTATAGACTGCCAGTAAGGAACATTCCTGCAGGATGTGATCGGATGTTTGATTTACTCTTTCACATGGGCATTGCTGTGTCGGTGCAATGTGGAGCTTGAGCAAGTGCTAGTTTAGGCGTTTGTGGCCAGTTCTGAGTCTAAATATGGTCACCAGTTCTTTTTGGTCTAATGCATTAGTATGAGTCTCTGCAGTTGTAGTTTGGGTGGTTTTGTTTCCACTTATTGTTACGCACAGTCTTGATGTATTTTCGTTTCAAAGTAAGTTGTAGATTTATCCTCCTGATGTTTTGGTGCACCCTGTTTTGTAAGAGTATCTGCTGTCTCATTTCCATGAAAGTTGCAATGTGATGGGACCCACTGCAGTGCTACTATTCTGTTGTCAATAGCATTGAGGGCTGAAGACTATTTATTTAGTGTCCTGGTTACTCTGTTATGCCTGGAGAAAAAATAAAGCATCTGTAAGGAAAATTATGTTGATCAAATCAGGTTCTATAGGGGCAGATTTTATATGGGTAGTTTCTTTTTTATGGCCTTGTTAGGACCAGTTGGCAACAAAGCTTTTCTTCTTGTCTTCCTGGGTTCTGGATATATATGTCAGCTCTGCCATTTCGGGTTGCTTCTTTGACAGAGTTGTCTATGTATAATATGCAAGTCCGTGTTTATGTTGGGAAGGGTATTTGGAGATGCTCTAAGGTTCAGGATTTTCTTTCTACATTGCTTTGGGAGTCTTTTGTTCTAATGCCAGGAATATTACTGTATTTAACTTGGAGCTTTTCTCTTTTTCCTCCAGGTACAGGCTTGTTTGAAACGTTTCCATATTGGCACTAAATTGTATAAGCATACTTCTGACTTGTATGAAGACACAAAAAGGTATGTTGTGCACTTAAAGACTGCATCAGATTTTTTCCCTTTTTAGGCTTTTATAATAGAACTAGCAGAATTTATGCATTCTCTGTAATCTTTGAAATCATAAAAAAGTACAAAAAACCTTTTTTTTTTTCATTTGCACTGCACTAAACATGGTCTTTTTAATTTTGTTTTATTTATCCTCCCTGCAAAAAGACTATACAATAATTATAATTGTACATGTATGGCATCTTCTTATTACGGTACCTAACATTGTAGTATAGTATAATGCAACAATTTGCTTTCACTTTCTTTCAAAATGGAAATAATTTTCCTTTAGAAAATGTAAGGAATGGAAATTGTAAATTTTAAATAAATTAGTGTCATAATTATATAGTCATCAATAACAGAAATAGTTGAGTGATACAACAATCTTTCCTTAGATCTTCTTTATAAAAGGGTTTGTACACTTTGATTTTTTGTTTTGTATTTGTAAGTTGCAGCTTATTTAAGACAATCATTTTGATGTTTCAAAAATGCAAAATCTTACTTTAGCAAGAAATGTCTTTATTTCAGGATATATTTATATCAAATTAAGGTCTTACTATGGAGGAAAAGTTCATCTATTTAAAGATTTGAATTTCTTTACTAATCATTTTTAGGAAACTTTAAATTGACATGCCCATTTTACTTTAAAAATAGATAATACAACATTAAAAAACAACAACAACATTTTGAATCGACTATTCATTAGGATAAAAAAGAGCAGCATGTAAAATAATGTAGAGAAAGAAGGCCTGAGGTCTAGGAAGAGGATCAATAGAATAGGAAAATCAACTTATCAGAGTTCAACACAAACAGGGTGCACTGTGTATGAAATATAATGAAAAGACATTAAAAATATGTCACTACTTATTCCTAAAATTATTGTAAAAGTGGTTAACAAATGAAATGCTATTCATATACATGTATTGTAGAATAAGAGTTTTGTGATTGTAACTAGATTTCAAATGTGCAAACATGCAATTACGACAAATAATTAAAAAAAACATACCGCTTTGAATCTATCTTTTGAAACATAAAAAATAATAAATCAATGTGTGTTCTATTCACAACCAGTGCTCTCAATGAGGTGAATTCTCCTGATGGATCCTGTTTTGTTCCAGCGAAGCAAATATGGGTCTTCACTCTCTACATCCTTCAGAAATATGTAGAGTTGCTAAGAGCCACTGCTACATATTGCGTCATTGCATACGAGTATCCTTGAAAAAAATTGCCGTTTAGTTTCATGCTCTTATACATGTGCTGTTAAGTTCATTATAAAAGATGAGACATTTCAAGGAGCGAACTGGTGCAAGTGGTAAAGTCTTCTAATTGGGAGGTCCATGGTTCAAAACTGACAATTTGTCCAAAATTAATTGTCTAATTTTGTCCCCTACTAGTTGGGTCATTCAGTATAATATGACCGACTGAGACAGGAGTCATGGTACCCTGTCACTGTCTCTGAGTGGCAGCACATAAAATTGTCAGACATTACTCTTGGGACTTGTCCACAATATAGCGCATATAGTGTTGACGTTTGATGCTAAGCAACAAACAAGGGACATTTCCTGGCAACAACTCAGTACTCTATACTGCAAGAGTGACAGTTGGTTGACCTCAGCAATATGAATAAGAATTGCCTCAGCCAGATCATAGACCTAAACTTGCACCTTCAGATTAGCACCTCTTTAAGCCTCTGAAGCGCAGTTTGGAAGGCTTGGAGTCTGAAGATATAGATGTTTTGGTTGTAGAAGTAAAAAGCTAGTTTGTTTTGCTTAATGCTAAATTTTGTAGACATGGTATAAATACTCTTCCAGCTTGTAGAAGCACATAGGTCACAACAGCAACTTTCTTGATAAATGCAATGTAGTTAGAAGTTAGATGCAACCAACCTGTCAATTTGACTGATATCCAAATAAATCTTTTTTTTTTTCAATTTTACCATGTGTATTGCATCACTTTTGGGAGAAGTCCCATATGTCAGTTTAACTGTGTTTTCATTATCCTTTTGCTGAGTAACAATAATCCTTACATAGAGCCTCCAGACATTTGAGTTGCCACTTTTCTACAGGCATGCTTATTCCTCAGATGTTACTGTTTATGGGCACTGTCTCACGGATCTGGTAATGCAAAACTATTTTCTGTGCAAATAGGAACCACCAATTTGTATTATTGTTATTTTATTTAAAAAAAAAAAAAAAAATATTAAAGAAATGTCCAAGTATACAGCTAGTATAAAATTGTATTAAAATTTGTGAGGAATAAGGATATCAATTTAAATGCAACAAATGTAAACAAAGAAAAATTTCACAAGGAAAAAAGGTATGGCTATTTAACGTTCAATACAAACTTGAAGGATGCTTAACTTACTCAACACTTAAAACTAGCGTTTTGGTGCTTTGCTTGTTTTTGTGAAAATCTTATCTTGTTAGACCTGTTTGTAGTGGAGATAAACGGGGAAAAAGTAGAGGACAATTTCTCGCAAAAATTTAAATTTTCATGTATCAACTATCATTGTTTGCACTGTCCACTTTTATTATTGACAATGACATACTGGA
Organism: Elysia chlorotica; assembly: GCA_003991915.1. Classification (NCBI taxonomy): domain Eukaryota; kingdom Metazoa; phylum Mollusca; class Gastropoda; family Plakobranchidae; genus Elysia; species Elysia chlorotica. The sequence goes on from RQTK01000011.1 coordinate 1,166,299, forward strand.
TATGAATTTTGTTCCCACCTTAGAATACTGAGTCAGAGTTAGCTTTACTAGACTCTTCAAGTTTATTAGAATGATAAGATAAATTAAACTTAGTCAGTTAGTCTTCTTTTTGCCAGATGCAGATTGTTACACTAAACCAAATCTCTGTTAGAACTACAAATACTGGAAATGAAATTAACATGTGCACTCTATTATTTTTTCGTTGAAGATAGGGAAAGACAATTTTCATTAATGTGGAGTAGATGTGAGGACGCTAGGGAGAATAAGGCACACGTTGTTGACATACATTTTGAGATAGGACCCCAGTTTTAACATAGAAAACTACTCTATACTGAACCTTTTTTCTAGAAATGATAGAGTAATTCCTTAAATTGCATTTTACCAAATTTTGAATCGTGTCGGATTCACTCGGTTGCTTCACCTTTAATGAATGTAATATCCAGAAAATTGATAGGGGTGCATTTATATCGAGCATTATATATAATGTACTTGGAGCTGATCAACATACATGTATATCTATTTCACCAGGAAGTGTTGCAGTGGTAAGCTCTGTGTATGATTATTTCATTTTATGAATTTTCTGATATTCCCAGGATTCTTTCAAAAACAATCAAAGAGAAAGCAATCAAGGTATATGGAGAAATATTTCAATTTCTCAAGCACATTCCACAAACACCTTCTCAATGGGTAAGATACACAATGTAGTAGTAAAAATAGCCTTGTCAGCCAATAGGGACTTCATTTTGCTTTATGTATAAGGATAAGAAGATGAGAGAAAAAAAATATTTTACCCAGCCATAATTATCATGAAGCACCGACTTCAGCTATAAGATGCTGCATATTCCTCATGCCCCACCATTGCTGTAATTGAGTTCTCAACATCAATTCAAACAATTTGTTAACATGTAAAAATCTAGGCAAGCCTTCGTTTCATCAGAATTTGAAATTCCAAAACCTCTGTATCTGTCATGAGCCTATGGATATTATACAAATATTCTATCAAATTTTGTATTTAATATGATGTCTAATGAATTTGATTGACTTCTTTCTCTGGGTGCTACTTTTATTCAAACTGAATCTTTACTCATACAGTGTTCATAAATATTAAAGTTATCCATGGTTTCAACAGAGCACTCTAAGAGCACCAGGTAAGCTGAGGAAAGATAAGGGTTGTTCTGTCTCCTAGTGCTTTATCTTATTCTAAATGGGAATAGGAAGATTATATTATCGTCTTGGTGTCTGGGTGGATATGAGCCTCGATTTTGTTGATATGTTACCCTGGAATCCAGGACGCATTATAGAGTTGAATCTTATACATGTATGCAAGATATGATCTGCTAGACCTGTCGCATGTGTCTAATTATATATACAAAGTCTTGTGGTGTGTTGTACTGTAATAAATGTGTGTGAGAACTTGAGGAACACCCTTGCCCTAATGGATTCCTCCCAATGATTTCAGGTCGAGCCACCTCTGTTGCCATCCATAAAAAGGCAAGAAGATGCACCGGATTCAGCAAAAACTTCAAGGTATTCAATTTTAGCCTGGAATTTTATTTCTAGAAAGCAGATGATTATTTGTGGCAAGTTCTAAACTGTAACTTCATGTTTTTTGTGTTATTATGATTTGTTATCAGTACGTTTTGAGTAAAATATTTGAGATATTGGGTTTTATAATGCCAATGGAGGAAGGCAGGAGGTGTGGCGATAATTCCATAAGAAAATGGCAGTCTTTGTGGAAGTTCTACTGACTAGTTGATAAGACTGCATGCACATTTATATTCATTAACTTTCATAACAGTGTAAACTTGGGGGGAAAATTTAAATCTGGACAGAACCCATTAAGCCTTCTCTTTGAGTAAGTAGAAAATGTCTGTAATATAAAATTCAACATTCATGTTGAAACAACAGAAAGATCAAAGACCAACTTAATCTTAAATCCCATCACTAGAATCTTGTTGTTTTTTTCCTAGGGCTAGTTTAGAGATTTCCTTTTGCTAGAGTATTATCTTCCTCTCTTGTTAGAGTTTTATTTCTCCTCTTGCTAGAGTTTTTTTTTTTTTTTACAAACCATTGGTGAGACATCTAATTATTATACACATGCTAAGACTTTTATTAAATCCTATCCTATCAGTAATGTAGCAATAATACATGTAATGCACATTTGTTCTGCCCCCTTCCCCGTGCTGCCCTCCAACCTTTACACATTCTTACTTATAGTTTTTATTTTACACTCTGAAGGACCAAAGGTATGTTACAGATGGCATCAGCTGATTCTCCTACAAAGAAAGAGACAAAAGGTGACACTCATTTCACCAACTCAAGTCAAAATGATGAAGAGGATTTAGGAGGTATGAACAAGTTGACATATTGAATGCAATCCTACTTAAATATCTGTTGAACAAATCTCAGCACCTGGGTATTTATATACTCAATTGATGGAATTTAAATGTTCTTAGGATTCCCGTGTACATTACCTTGGATCTTTATTCTTTGGGATGTTGTTCTTTAAAGAGCAATCCACTTTCATCATAACTGACATGGGTTCCATTGTTAAAACAAAACACATTTTGAATGGATAGTTCAGGGTCGATTTGTCATAAAGGGCTGAAGATACTCATTGAATTCAATGGCGATAAGCCTATACCTTTTATCTTTTGTTTTTTCAACTGAAAAAGAAATTACCTATGTCGTTATACCCATAAAACTTTCTTGATAGTTATTCAATTTCGTTATGTATGTATCATTCTCACTAAAAATAAATTCAAGTACTGGATGCATTTGATAAAGTGCATCTATGATGAGGTCTTTTAAGTTTCAGAAGATGAAAAAACGGAAATCAGATGTTATAAGAATATTTATAGTTAGTCTTTGTTTTATCATGAGAATTGAAATGTACAAAACAAAACTGTAGAACCATGCGATACTAATTTGACGTTTTCAATCAATGCACATTGCAGCTCTATGCTGAACTCTAAATCCTTAGCATGGCAGAATATACATGATAGGTATGATTTAATAGGTTTTTTTGTTTGTTTTTTTATATTTTCTTTTCAGAGCCTATTAGTCTTAAGGATCTGAGGGTTGATGAAAATTCAAACGTGAGGAAAAGGAAAAGGGAGGATGAGATACCCGAGGAACATTCTGTCAAGAAAAAGAAACTGGAGCCGTCAAAGTCCAAGAAAATGGAAAAGCTTTTGAAAAAGAAGCTTCTTGGAGACAAGGGGTTAAGTGATTTACCACTTGCAAGAAAGAAAAAGAAAAAAAATTCCAAAGTAGACAAGACCACCAAAGTGGCCAAGCTAAAGTCCAAGAATTTGAATCTGGGAATAAGTGAGGAGAAATCTCATACACAATTATGGAGCTTAGAGAGCCAAAAAGAAAAGAAATCAAAGTCCAAAGAGAAAAGGAAAAAGAAAAGGCTAGCTGATTATAGTGATAAACATGTCTTAAAATTTGAGAAATCCTCAAATGTTGTTTCCAAATCTAATACTACCTCAGGCAAAAACAAACGAAAGGGCAAAAAGTTGAAGATGCAACAGTAGTGTTTACGTATATCATGAGCATTATATACTGTCTTTATTATGAACTGCAAAAAAGCACAAACAAATTTAAAAAAGCCATGCCCTTAGAAGTCCAAATGTCATGACTTTTCTACCCAGAACAGTCAATGCTACATGTGGCCAGTTTGTTTCGGCATGTGGATCAAATCAGATATCTTTTTGCCTGTGGAAATATACGCTGATCAAGTCTGCAGATTAATGTCACTGAAAATCTAGGCACCTTAAGTTATAGGAATCAGTCTATGTAATTTTTGCAATAAGAAGATGAGAGAAAAAAAATATTTTACCCATCCATAATTATCATGAGGCACCAAATTCAGCTATAAGATGCTGCATATTCCTCATGCTGTAATTGATTTCTCAACATCAATTCAAACAATTTGTTAACATGTGTAAATCTAGGCAAGCCTTGGTTTCATCAGAATTTGAAATTCCAAAACCTCAGTACTTGTGGTGAGCCTATGGATATTATCATATAAATATTCTATCAAATTTTGCATGTGCTATGATGTGTAATAAATTTTATCATCTACTTTTTCTGGATGCTGCTTTTATTCAAATTGAATCTTTACTCATACAGTGTTAATAAATATTAAAGTTATCCATTCTTACAACAGTACAGAGCACTCTAAGAGCACTAGGTAAGCTGAGGCAAGATAAGGGATGTTCTGTCTCCTAGTGGTTAATATTGTTCTAAATGGGAATATGAAGTTTATTTTATCCTTTCAGTGTCTGGATGGATATAAGCCTCAATTTTGTTGATATGTTACCCTGGAGTTCAGGACGCATTATAGAGTTGAATCTTAAAGTTAAATGCAAGATATGATCTGCTAGACCTGTCACATGTGCCTAACTATATATACTAAGTCTTGTGGTGTGTAGTAGTGTAATAAATGTGTGAAAACTTTTCTTGAGGAACACCCTTACCCTAATGTGTTCCTCCCAATGATTTCAGGTCGAGCCACCTCTGTTGCCATCCATAAAAAGGCAAGAAGATGCAACAGATTCAGCAAAAACTTCAAGGTACTCAATTTTAGCCTAGAATTTTCTTTCTAGAAAGCAGATGATTATGTATTTAAACTGTAACTTCATGTTTTTTGTGTTATTATGATTTGTTATCAGTATGTTTTTAGTAAAACATTTGAGATGTTCGATTTTTTAAAGCCAATGGTGGAAGGCACAAGGTGTGTCGATGATTCCTTAAGAAAATGGCTGTCTTTGTGGCAGTTCTACTGACTAGTTGATAAGACTGCATGCATAGTTATATCCATTAACTTTCATAACAGTCTAAACTTGGGAGGAAACATTTAAATCTGCACAGAACCCAATAACTGAATGAGTCTATCTTGATGATGAATTTTTCTCTTTGAGTAAGTAGAAAAGGTCTAAAAAAATAAATTTCAACATTCATGTTGAAAAAGAGAAATCAAAAACCAACTTGATCTCAAATCCCATCACTAGAATCTTGTTGTAGAGATTTCCTTCTGTTAGAGTATTATTTTCCTCTCTTGTTGGAATTTTATTTCTCCTCTTGCTAGAGTGTTATTTTTTTTTACAAACCATTGGTGAGACATCTGATTATTATACACAGACACACATACTGAACTTGCACATTTTCTAACTTATGTCTAGCAAAACTTAACAATCAAATGTATTGTTTACCTGAAGAAACCTCTCACTTGTTAAAAATGATACAAAGTCAGAGGAACAGGATGATTAGAATTTAGGGTGTTCCAGATGCTAAGACCTTTATTTAATCCTATCATCAGTAATGTGCCCCCACCCTCCCCCTTTACACATTCTTACTTTATAGTTGTTGTTTTTTATATTCTCTCTGAAGGACCAAAAGCATGTTACAGTTGGCGTCGGCTGATTCTCCTACAAAGAAAGAGGCAAAAGGTGAAACTCATTTCACCAACTCAAGTCAAAATGATGAAGAGGATTTAGGAGGTATGAACTAGTTGACTTATTGAATGCAATCCTACTTAAATATCTGTTGGGATTTAAGTGTTTTAGGGATTCCCGTGTGCATTACATTATTCTTTGGGATATTGTTCTTTAAAGGGGAATCCACTTTTATCATAAATGACACAGGTTCCATTGTTTAAACAAAACACATTTTGAATGGATAGTTTAGGGTGGATTTTGTCATAAAGGGCTGAAGATACTCATTGAATTCAATGGCGAAATCTTTTTTTTTCCAGCTGAAATAGAAATTATCGATGTAATAATTCAGCTTTTTACCAGCCCATCAGTTATGCCCATAAAACTTTCCTGATAGTTATTCAATTTTTTATGTATGTATCATTCTCCGTAAAAATAAATTCAAGTACTGGGTGCATTTGATCAAGTTCATCTATGATGAGGTCTTTCAAGTTTCAGAAGAGAGAGAAAACTGAAATAGGATTTTTTTGTTTTTTTAGTAATAAACTTTTCAACAGTGCTTTAATTGCTTGATGTTATAAGAATGTTTATAGTTAACCTTTGTTTTATCATCATGAGAATTGAAATGTACTAAACAAAACTTAAGAACCATGTGATACTAATTTGACGTTTTCAATCAATGCACATTGCAGCTCTATGCTGAACTCTAAATCCTTAGCATGGCAGAATATACATGATAGGTATGATTTAATACATGTAGTTTTTTTTTTTTTTTTTACATTTTCTTTTCAGAGCCTATTAGTCTTATGGATCTGAGGGTTGATGAAAATTCAAACGTGAGGAAAAGGAAAAGGGAGGATGAGATACCTGAGGAACATTCTGTCAAGAAAAAGAAACTGGAGCCGTCAAAGTCCAAGAAAATGGAAAAGCTCTTGAAAAAGAAGCTTCTGGGAGACAAGGGGTTAAGTGATTTACCACTTGCAAGAAAGAAAAAGAAAAAAAATTCCAAAGTAGACAAGACCACCAAAGTGGCAAAGCTAAAGTCTAAGAATTTGAATCTGGGAATAAGTGAGGAGAAATCGCATACACATTTATTGAGCTTAGAGAGCCAAAAAGAAAAGAAATTAAAGTCCAAAGAGAAAAGGAAAAAGAAAAGGCTAGGTGATAAACATATCTTAAAATTTGAGAAATCTGCAAATGTTGTCTCGAAATCTAATAACACTACCTCAGGCAAAAACAAACGAAAGGGCAAAAAGTTGAAGATGCAACAGTAGTGTTTAGGTATATCATGAGCATTATGTACTGTCTTTATTAGGAACTGCAAAAAAGCACACAAAAATTTAAAAAGCCATGCCCTTAGAAGTCCAAATGTTATGATGACTTCCCAAAAGAGTTTAGCTTTGGCTTCTTCTATAGAAAAAAAGGACCAGTATGATACATGCCTTATATTTAATCCAACACGTCCCCATCAGAGGATCAGATAAGGGAGCAGCAAGAGCCTCTGAAAAGAAAAGAAACTGCATGTGGTAATGGTAATGAAGCTTTAATTAAGCAACTAGCCACTGCACTCTGGGATGTTGAGGCTTCTTGTTTTGAGCTGCAGAAGATTCTGCCCTGCCCATATGGCCAAGCAAGTTAGTGGTGTACAACCTCACCTTTTACAACTTTTCTACCCAGAACAGTCAATGCTACATGTGGCCAGTTTGTTTCGGCGTGTGGATCAAATCAGATAGCTTCTTGCCTGTGGAAATATATGCCGATCAAGTCTGTGTTCATAGATTAGAGACGGCAGATTAATGTCACTGAAAATCTAGGCACCTTAAATTATAGGAATCAGTCTATGTAATTTTTGCAAATATTCAGGTAGACAAGCTTGGTCTCTGTGCTGATCAGCACTCTAGGCGACAGAAAATTGTATAGGAATGAAACTACCTCGTCAGATTTGTTAAATCTCCTCTTACTACCACGATCCGTTCACTCAAGCGGAAAAAGACTTTTTAATGTAAAAAGATCTAGCTTAGAACTAAGAGGTATGGTGAGAGAACTTTTAGTGCAGCTGCAACGAAAATATGGACTAGTCTCACAACAATTGAGACACTGACTCATAGACGATGTTTAAAAAACTGTTAAAAACGCATTTATTCGATCACTCAGCTTAAATTTGTATGCAAATCATGTTCATGCATCGATAAATGCTTTTTTTTTCGATATGACATGAATTATTATCTATGTTCTATGTCAGTATGTTGTATCCTTTTTTAAATGAGATTTTTATGTTAAAAAGAGTCATGAGCTGAGTTTATTGGATATGGTGCTCTATAAATAAATTGTATTATTTATTATTATTTATATGTCTTCAAAATATATGTCCTTTACGTTTATGTTTGATACCACAAGTACCTGTATACGCCTTGAGACAATGATTTTAAGCTTAGCATTAGTCCTCAAAATCCTTCAAGTGCCATTGATATATATTTTCCGGCTTCTCTACATGGTAAAAAATGTCTGTATGTCGTACTTACACTTACAGGCTTTTAAATCCCAAATTTTAAACACTTTTCATTAAAATTCATGTACATGTATTCTTGATAATTACAAGTTCTTTTGCGATTCAATGTATGCCCATTTTTTTGAGTTGTTTGTATCATTATTGTAACTGAAAATGCAATTTATATGATAATAATTAAATTAATAAAATAGTTAATTTTTTTTACCCTCCTGTAAATTTGTAAATTTTCACTTAGAGAACTTTTTGACTTAGGCGTGTACTTCTTTCAATCATTTAACCTAATTAACTAATCAGGGAAATCCATAACATGGATGGTATCTTTTTTTAAGTTCTTTGTGCTTTTATAAACTAGATGAAAAAGCAAAGCATTGAGGATTGACATTGTCATAATGATGACAAGGACAAGCAGATTTGCTCTGCATGAATATATCATTCCGACCCAAACTTATAAAAGATGTTATACAATGTAGTTCTTGGTTTATTTTAGTATTGCATGTTCTAAAACTGAAATTATTTTGCAATACATGTCAGTGTTTAAAGGAACATCACAGATTCCTTTTCTAAGGGGTGCAGGCTCACTCCATAATTCATTCCCTATTTTGCTGCTGCAAAGAATACCAGTCCAACAAATTTATAAATGAATATCGATTAAAAATGTATATATTATATTGCTTTGTTTTCTTTTATCTAGTTTGACTTTACCCCATCTCCCCATTCCTCCAAATCTAGTCAACAAGTAGGCCTACTGAAGTAGCCACTGTATTTCTTAATTTTATTCAGACTATTCATCTCTATGTACCTTTGGCTTCCCTTACTCCCGTTGGCACAAAGGTTATGAATTCAAACCTTGTGATTAAAAATTTTTCTCATGCTCCCTGTGTCAAACCAGCTGGGAATGGGTAGGTGAGAGTCTGGCGAGGAAACTAATGGCAACATATGGATACCTCACAAACGCTGTTCGCCTTGTACATTTAGGAGCCTAACTCTTGGTCCCCGAGCGCTTTGTGAAAAAAGTATGGCACCTTTTTTTTACCTATAGTTTCCCTAGCCTAGCCTGCCTAAGGGAACATATATGGTAATGCATGCAGGTTTTAAAACAGGCTTGTTTTTACTTAAATCAAATTCTAACCAATAATCCTTTATTATTGTTCTTCATTATATTAAGTTGCTAGTATAAAAAAAATCAGTACAAGTATAATTTTCTGGTTTAGCAGAGATTTTTCAATTTCCTGTTTGTTTTCTATGATTAAAAGGTTGTTTTACTTAAAAAATCAGTTGTTTTTTTTAGCATCATAACCAATTGTCAATGACAATAATATATCTACATGTATATAAGTACCCATACGTATTGCACAACTATAACTATGAGGTGTGAAAAGAGAAGCAACACATGTAACTTCATTTTAATTTTAATCAGGAATCTCTGTATGTGAACAGATTGATCTCTTTTAAAAAAAATTTGCCATCAAAATACCTAAAAGTAAGATAAGTTGACCAAAAAGAAATCTGTGTTCATTTATCAACGCTACCAGAACATACATTTGTGTACATTAGTGCAAAAATGGTCTTATTCTCAGACCCTAACTGTAAAAAATCAGAGAGAATTTTGGAATTTTGAAAGATGAGATTGATATATATATATATATATATATAAAGAGAGAGAGAGAGGAGAGAGAGAGAGAGAGAGAGAGAGAAAGAAAGAAAAGGGGGGGGGGGAAGAGAGAATGCAATAATTGCAATGCTAAGAGAAGACTAGAGAGAAGAAAGAGTTACATTGTATTGGACTAAAGTTGTGATGCTTGTTGTGTTTGGTTTCCTATGTAGTTTAACTAGAGAAAACGAACAAAACTAATGTCGCAATAAAATACAATTTTCACTTGTGGTACCTACTCAAAAACTAAATCTTGTGTAGTAAAAGCTTAAAACAAAAAATATCTGACACTTCACACCAGAGATGGAGTACATTTTTCAACTATCTGGCTCCACCTCTGGAGATCTAAAAATACTTACAATGGGAGATTGAAAGACAAAGGTTACAATAAGAACTCCTTGGACATGTATGCACACAGGAATTAGCAGTGAAGATTAGTTCAGAGAATTGTGGGGATATTTTTGCTTCCTAGGACTAGGACTAGGAGTGCCAACAGCTCACTCTCTGGACAGAGAGTATTGAGTTGACTTTTTGCTTGACGTCCAAAGTTATCACTATATAGGCTACACAGTTGATGGTTCCCAAGACCAATATCTGATAATTTTGTGTGCTGTCACACAAAGACAGTGCTGGGATACCTGGATTGTCACAGTCACATTCAATTGACACCGACCGACTAGTAGGGGACTAAGTCAGACAAATACATTTTTGATCGATCATGGACTTCGCTTCCCCTTGACAGAGAGAGAGGTTTGCGGTTTGAACATGAGCTGTTGTACATATCCTTATAATAGATTCTTCAGGGCATAATGATATAAAATTAACCTAAGATTTCTTTTAACTTGTAATTTTTACTCTCCACAGTATTACACTCATCTTGAAGATGTAAAGACTCGAGCTCCACGCCTGGCTTCAGGCTTCAGGTGGCAAAGTTCTGATGTCGCCAGATATCTGGTTTTTCCTTTTGAGGGAGCTCCCCATTTGGGTGCTATAGTCCTGAAACTTCAACGTTTTTTTAACAATTGCATAATTTTACAGTTTACTAGTGTGTATAAAGAGGCCCTAACACTGTCACAGTATGATCTTTTTTTTAAAATGGAACAAAATCACATAGCAATGAGCATAGTTTGTACAATGATATTCAATATTTGTCAAAAATCTAACCAATCTTTCATATAAACACAAGTTTTTGGTGATATGAGTCCATCAACAGTACATCTTGTGATTACCTGAAGAAAAAATAAAATAAAAAAATCATACAGACATATAACCATTTGTATAACTTATAATCCTATGGTAGCTATAGGGATATGAAATTGAATTTAGTTTTAGAAAATTGTCCTTAAAAATAAAGCTAAAAGAAAAAAAAACATTTTAAATTAACTTTTATTCACTTATGCATTCATGATATCAGTATATGCTACCATTAATACAATAATAGTAATTTTTTTTAGGATAGACCTGATAGACCACTTTGAAATTATGAATATCCAAGATTTAAACATTTATAAATTCTGAACAAAAATTCTAAAAAAAAAAATAGTAAGCCTTGATTCATCATGCAATGTGAACATTGATGCATGAGTAATACTGTTGAACTTACAGGACAAACACCACAGGGAGTTTTCACAAGTCCAGAGGTGTCAGTGAGAGGCTGTTTAGCTCGATAGATTTTAATGGACTCGCCACCTGAACTGCCTGACAAGCGAGCAGAGAGCTCGGCTTTCCCATCGTAGATCAGAGTGTCAAGGATTGACTCCATGTCTTTCACAGACAAATTCACCTGTAGACATTTAGAATAGCAGGCTCATAGATCCGACAACATATATTCAATGTAATATGCAGAGTTGAAAGAGTACTGTTACCGTATCAGTTAAATGATATTTTTACCTTTATTAAAAATAAAGGATTGCTTAAAGTAACCAATCTATAATAAATATTAAAAAACTGTCACGTTTCATGGTTAAGCTTAAATAGGCCAAAACATACTTGCTATTTTTGATAAATGTAGTGAGTTCAGAAGGTTAATGGTAGTAGAAAATATAGTAAAAAAAAAAATCCAAGTTCATAATATAAGGTGAATGTAGGGATCTGCTATTGATGCATAATTTTAATATTTCAAATTAGAAAAATTCCTAAGCAATTTAAATTAAAGAGAAATACAGATATACCTTAATACATGTAGCTTGAATTAGAAATGTTTTCATAAAAATGTAATGCCCAAAATGTGCTAAATATTTTAAAAGTACATGTAACTTAATAATTGATCATTTACATTTTTTTCAAAAACAAATTTACCCTACTTTAAACAACATGTTTGTTATTCGATGAAGTTTTCTTTTCTTTTAAAGAGGTGCATGTAAATGAACGCTCATTAAAGATCACAGGCAGTACCAAATTAGAAACACAACTTTTAAATATTAGTTTGAGAATTGCCACAGACATAAGTTAAATGTTACCTTGCTGATTCCAAGATTTGTGATGTGCTGTAGAACATTGTCTGCAGAGGCATAAGATGTTTGAAGTCTTTTCCAGGGATCTTCTGGGTAAACAATGCTTGCATCTAGAGCCTGTAATAGTAAACAGATTTTAAAAGAAAACATTGTTATTGCACAGGTAATTCAATGCCTATCTGACATGTAAAATTTGTGTATATTTTTTAAATTAAATAAATTGTTGATATAAAATACTTTTGTAAGATAATCAAAACATGCCACCTCTCAATTGTTTGTAAATGATAACAAGAGAATTAATGGAAAAAAATACATATTTTTTACCTTTTGCTGAAGAAATTTGTGTGCCTGAGCGTTGAGAATCTCCACAAACTCTGACTCGAACTCTGAGGCACTGTACCAAGGCCCTCCAGTGACTGACTGATCAGGTTCTAGGTTGTACAACATGTACACTTTTTTCTTGGAAGCCTGTCAGCGCCATAAAATAAAATAGTAAATATTCAAGCAATCAAAGAATTTGATTAGGATAGTATGCAACAGCATACACTGTCGCTTCATCATGCTGAAACATTTATTATTTTAATTTCCTAGCTATAAATGTAAATGTATTTGAAAGATAAAAAAAACATATATTAATGATGAATGTTTGACTCCTTGGTTATGTTAGCATGTGCAACACTGGAGTAAAATTTTCATCATCCCAGACCCTCTACTTAGATTACGAGTGTATTGTACAAGATTAATTAAAACTGATCAATTTAAAATATAGTATTTTGTCTTGAAAAAGATATGAAACTGGTTTGGGTTGATATCATTATATCAGTTTAACATGACCGGCTCAGACAGAAGTCCTTCCGTTACTGTGTGGCAGCACATGAACCTTTATCAGACTTTATTTATAAGTCTTGGGACCCATCGTGGTATAGAATCCTCCTTTCCTTGGGAACCTAGAAGACTTCAAACAAGCTCTTATTCTAAAAAGCAATATATACCAAATATACAAAAAAATTTCAATCTTTATGGCTGTTTTATCTGACTAAGTAACTCATAAATGTTCTTATCAATATCAAACATGTGACAAAAATGTAAATAATTATATATTCTTTGAATAGCTATAACAATAGCATTCATAATTGAGCAATTAGTAGGAGATATAACCTATGCCTTGCTGGTGTTAAGACGTTGATGTAAGCAACTCACTGTGCAAACATGATGACTCCATGATAGAGAGGGGGGTGCGGTGGTCCAGGGGTAGAACATCGGCTTCCGACGCAAAAGGTCCCGAGTTCGAATCCTGGCTGTTGCGTTCCCTACTGGTTGGGTCGGTGTCAGTATAATGTGACCGGCTGAGACAGGAGTCATGGTATCCCCGCCCTGTCTCGTGTGTGGCAGCACATATAATTGTCAGACGTCCGTCTTGGGGTCCGTCCACAATATAGTCTATATAGTGCTGATGTTGGACGTTAAAACCAACTCAACAACACTCACTGGGTATCTATGCCTTGCTGGTGTTAAGACGTTGATGTAAGCAACTCACTGTAACAGACTTCACTGCCTTTATCAACTTTTTGCTTTCCAAATTCTTTAAGATCTTGTTGAGAACTTGTATGTTTTTAAGGTTGCTTTTCATTCTAATATCTCTGGTCCAAATTCCTGAGGATATTTAAAAAAAAAAAAAAGAAGAAGATGAAGTACAATATCCATAGAGTAGAGGCCTTTTTAATTATAAAAATAATTTCACCAAATTAAGATTTAATGAAACAAAATCAGAATTAAACTTGTAAAAGTTAATCTTTGAGAGATTTATGTGCCTTTGAAGATTTTTCTCTGAACTCGTAGTAAACTGAAAAAAAACCCATAACAATAACATAATTATACATTATTATTTTTTTACCTTTATTCTGAGCATCTTTGATGATTTGGAACACAACTTTCTCCTCTGTGTCGGCTCCTTTAATTTGGCTGGTGACAAAAAAACATAAATAAAAAAAAAAAAACGAGCATTTTCTATTTTAGACAATGATAGAATGGTATCAAAGTGGGTAAAACTTTAATATTCTTTGAAAAATTTCTTGAACATTTAAAAAATTCTAGTAATTTGTATCAGTACCAAAATTTTGTGTTTTGAATCTGAATCATCTTTATTAATATATATATATATCAATGTTGTTATTGGATAAACTTCAACAATGACTTAAAAATGTAATGTTTCACTAGATTTTAGCTTCTATTGTTTCAAGTTCTCACAGTCATTTATTCTGACTCCTAAATAAGATGAAAAATATTAAATGGCACTCATTTTAATGTTTTAATTGTTTGATCTTTGATAGATGTACAAGGGACCCATCGTGGTATAGAATCCTCCTTTCCTTGGGAACCTAGAAGACTTCAAACAAGCTCTTATTCTAAAAAGCAATATATACCAAATATACAAAAAAATTTCAATCTTTATGGCTGTTTTATCTGACTAAGTAACTTGTAAATGTTCTTATCAATGTCAAATATGTGACAAAAATGTAAATAATTATATTCTTTAACTAGCTAAACAATAGCATTCATAATTGAGTAATTAGTAGGAGTTGTAAACTATATCTTGCTGGTGTTAAGAGGGGGGTGCGGTGGCCCAGGGGTAGAACATCGGCTTCCGGCGCAAAAGGTCCCGAGTTTGAATCCTGGCGGTTGCGTTCCCTAATGGTTGGGTCGGTGTCAGTATAATGTCACCGGCTGAGACAGGAGTCATGGTATCCCCGCCCTGTCTCTTGTGTGGCAGCACATACAATTGTCAGATGTCCGTCTTGGGGTCCGTCCACAATATAGCCTATATAGTGCTGATGTTGGACGTTAAAACCAACTTAACTCAACTCAGCTGGTGTTAAGAATTTGATGCAAGCAACTCACTGTAACAGACTTCACTGCCTTTATCAACTTTTTGCTTTCCAAATTCTTCAAGATCTTGTTGAGAACTTGTATGTTTTTAAGGTTGCTTTTCATTCTAATATCTCTGGTCCAAATTCCTGAGGATATAAAAAAAAAAAAAAAGAAAAGATGAGGGTTAATACCTATAGCAGCCTTTTTAATTAGAAAAATAATTTCACGTAATTAAGATTTAATGAAACAAAATCATAAATTACCTTGTCAAAGTTAATCTTTGAGAGATTTATGTGCTTTTAAAGCTTTTCCTCTGAACTCGAAAACTCAAAAAAAAAAACAAAAAAAAACAAAACATATATACATTTTTTTACCTTTATTCTGAGCATCTTTGATGATTTGAAAGACAACTTTCTCCTCTGTGTCAGCTCCTTTAATTTGGCTGGTGACAAACAAACATAAATAAAAAAAAAAAAACGAGCATTATCTATTTTAGACCATGGTAGAATAGTACCAAAGTGGGTATTTAATATTCTTTGAAAAAATTCATGAAGATTTTAAAAATTCTAGTAAATTGCAGCTGCACCAAAATGTGTTGTTTTAAATCTGAATCATCTTTAATATTATATCAATGTTGTTATTGGATAAACTTCAACAATGACTTAAAAATGTAATGTTTCACTAGATATTAGCTTATATGGTTTCAAGTTCTCACAGTCATTTATTCTAACTCCTAAATAAGAAGAAAAATATCAAATGGGACTCATTTTTATGTTTTAATTGTTTGAACTTTGATAGATGTACAGTGGAGTCCACTTATAACGACAATTGAAACAACGAGAACTCGGTAATAACGAGACTTTTTCTCAACCCTCGTTTTTCTCCCTTCTTTAGCTTTGTAACTACGATTCTGGAATAACGAGAACAAATGGAAAGTGAACTCTGTAATAGCGAGAGATCGCCGACCCTCATGTTAAAAAAAAGTCATAGTCCTAAGGGCCTTTTCGCAGCCATTGTGTCGCAAATGACAAAGACCATGCATGAAGATTGCGAGGCAATAGGCTACTTCACTGCGTCACCCATCGCATTGCTGGTGTCAAAAGCGAGAGGCTAGCACACGCCTCTCGCTCTCTGCACACTAGGCCTAAGCTAAGCCTAAGAAAGAATAACCAATAAGCACGCCGCAGTAGGATGCCTCTCTTTGTTAATACCCTTCCCCAGCACAAGGTATTGGATATTTTATTATTTCCCTTTACAAGTGGAATAACGAGAGAAGGCATCTGGTCCGGGAGTTCTCGTTATACCAGAGTTTTACTGTAGTTAAAGGTAAAAAAAAAGGGGGGTTTGAAAAAATGTATGTAGAACTTCAAGTTTACTTTCTCTTACTAAACAGTGCTCCACTGAAATATAAATATTTTTTTTTAGATTTTCGACATGTCTTGAATAATTGGATAAATTAGATAATTTATGCAGAGTCAACATAAATGCACTACATAGTCATACCTAGCTGCATCTGGATCTTTCAGCTTGTAAAGTAATTTGGCTCCACTTTTCATTAGTTCTATCCGGTTCTGCAATGGTAATTTTAAAATAAAAATTATCAGTGACATTTTTTCTTAAAAAGAAAAAAAATGACATCTTTATTTCAAATCAAAAGTATTTTCCTGCTGCCAGTACTCTTAATAACAATCAGTTATTCCGGAAAACTTGCCCACATTATTTCTAATTTTATAAATAATGAGAAAATAATAAAAACAGCTTGGATTCACTT
>RQTK01000011.1:1187994-1193827 GCA_003991915.1 Elysia chlorotica
ACGAACACATTTTTGATCAATCGTGGGTTTCGAACCGCGGACCTACCGATCGGGAAACCAACGCTCTACCACCTAACAAAGTTAGCCCTCAGGCTGCTTCTGAAAGTATAAAGTGAAAAGGTTGATAATAAAGTGAAAGCAAAGATAAATATGTTGCGCTAAACGGTTAACAAAAAAAGAAGTAAATAAGACACTTCTCTCTTTCTTTCTCTCTATCTCTGTCTGTCTGTCTGTCTGTCTGTCTTTCTGTTTGTCTGTCTGTCTCTTAGCCATCCGGTATTTCAATGCACAATACTTGCATGTCGCCGTAGTCAACTTGTGCGACTGTCTCAAGATATCTGTGCAAAATCGTGCAGAATCGGTGAAAGCTGAAAAAAACGTCCTGCCGAAGTCACTCGGCCGTTATCGGGAGCGTGGTGTGAACGCTTCAAAAGAAATAATAAGTTTTTTGGTGCACTCTATCGCTCGGACGTGCGATTCAGGTCGAAAAATGCGAATGTTCTGATATAAACGAATAGGCCTATATCTTACGCAGAGAATATTGATTTTTCAAGTGCGCAAATTTGACGTTACTTGGTTAATTGTAAAATGAGAGGACCAAATTAGACCCACTTTTAGAAACTTAATTATAATTATGTAACTACAAATAAGAGCACGTAGGTTAATTTTTCTTATGAGTTATAAAAATGTCAAAAACAAAAGATCAGAAATAGCAATCAAACGTAAAAACGAGAAAACAAACTAAATGTTTACAATGATTTACTATACGCGTTTTTCACAGCTAAGTACCGGTAGCTCTGAAGAAACATAAATTTGAGTTTTAGTACCAAAACGATCTCAGTGAATTGATTGGGTTTCGGGATTTAATAAGTCTAGGTCTATATAAAGGTCGTAGATAAGCTCCAGCAGTATGCCCTGTATTTGACTAGAGAGTCTGGAAGTGAAGATCACAGTCAGGAAATTCACAACCTGGGAGTTCAGTTTGAGCATTTGCAAGTGTCTATTTACTAACATACTACTACTCAAAAGTTCGTTGTTTCCAGACAACAAAATCCATTTTTATGTTTTCGTTGTGTTTAATAACACAAATTTAAAACAGCTTTATGCGTTTACGTGATTCATTTATGTAAGGTTTTACTTTTTTTTGTCAAAGATTTTCCATAATTTTAATGTTGTTGTTTTTTTGTATGCTGCTATTTGTTAGTTGCCGTTTCCAAAAGAATTAGAACAGTTACGATTCCACAGTATATTACTTGTTATTAATTTCCTAACTGTTCTCCTTGTTTATAATTATTGCATTTCCGTGTTTCTTGTTTTCTTATTTACCCTAATATTTCTTAACTATCCAACATTTTTCTGCAACTCTCTCTACTGACATCCATATCAATCTCACTGATAATCCGCCCCTTTATCGTCCACTAACACATAATGTGTTAAAGTCCTTATGACCAAACTATTAATTACAGAGTGTAATTATCATCATTATTAATTATAACAAGAAGAAGAACAACAACAACAACAAAATAAAAACAATAATAATAACAATAATAACAACAACAACAACAACAACAACAACAACAACAACAACAACAAATGAAAATAATAATAATAATAATAATAATAATAATAATAATAATAATAATAATAATAATAATAATAATAATAATAATAATTTAAAATACTTTATATTACCACCCTTTGAGGATGTCTCTATTAGCGTAATTCCTATACGGACAAGATCCGCGAAGTCGCTCCTCCAAAGCCATTACGTCTGATCTATCGACCTGACAACACTCGTGAGATGACATAAAAAGTGTTTATTTGCGTTTTGTTGTTGCTTTTTTGTGTGTTTTTTTGTTGTTGTTGTTGATTTGTTAAACAAAAATAATACACAATTCGAAATAACACCATGGGAATGTTTTATAAGAAAAGAAGAATTATCCAAATAATAGCCTTATAAATTGACAGTCTAATTAAAATGTAAAAGAAACATTATGGTCCTTGATCTTGTTATACTAAAAGATCTCGACGGTTCACACGTTTGCTTGCGTTTTTATCAATAGCGCAAAAAGTGCCTCTTAACGTACAGGCAGGCCTACTTCTAAACCGCAGCTGCACTAGGTAAACCAAAACCAAAACATAATTAACATTTCGGGTTGTAGGTACAACGTCGTGACAGCTTACAACACACCGTAAGCCTAATTTCCATTTTACGACGTGTAGAGCGCGCAGTTTCTAGTCCAGGGCGCGAACTGGCTCAAGTGGCAGAAATCGGAAGGTTCGCAGTTCGAAACCCACCATAGGCACGATTTCGTCCCCTGATGGTTGAGTCGCTGTCAGTTTAAGAGTCCTGAGACTGGAGTTCAGGTTTGTTGCCCTGTCTCGGGTGTGGCAGCACATACAATAATTTATTGTCATACGTCAGTTTTGAGTCCCGTCCATAATACAGCCTATATAGTGCTAACGTTAGACGTTAAACAACCAACTCAACCAGCTCAATCAATCAACTCGAAAAACTGTGTGTTTAAAACATCTCAAAGCAATGAAACCTCATTCTCATGTCATTTTCAAGGCTATTAAGTGTGTGTATGTATGTGTGTGTGTATCATTTCAATACATATTATAACTCCTGTTAATTTTGCATATGGTACCCAAAATAATAGGAATACCTGAAGTGAACACATTAAAATTTTGCACAACAAGATTACTGATCTTTAAAAAAAAAATTTGTATCATAGTCAGGACAGAATAATACTTAGTGAGTAACTTCGTTCGACCTGCAAACCTACTAGACCTAAAATGTACACTGTCCTAATAAAACCTAATATCCTATTGATAATTATAGTTCACTTTGGTTCTAAATGCAAATGTTCGTTTATTTTGGTTATTATTTTTGGAATCCTCGATTTTGCACGTCTAAAACACCGTATTTATGTTGTTCTATTCTTTCGAATTAATTTTTGTCGTGTATTGATGTTTTAATCAGGATTCACAAAAAGATCAAAGAAACAACGTATATGCATCTAAATAATCTTATCTATCAACAGATTCTGCGTGGCGTTCTTGTGGTAATAGCGTTCACAACCACACAAATTAGTCACGGTAGTGGTAAGTAACCCTGTATTCATAGAGGCGACACATTTGTGTCACCGTAAGTTATGGGAGCAAGTCTATGTCATTTTTGCAAACATTCAAGTAGACGGTTACGACAGAAAAATTTTTAGGAATATAATATAAAACATAATAACTTTATACATTTTTGGCATTGAAATGTAAATATAGACTAAAGGATGAGGCAGTCAAAAGGGCAGTGGGTAGTTTGTATGACTGTTGTTGCCTAGCTTCCAACGTCAGCACTACAAAAGCAATATTGTGTACGGGCCCAAAGACTAAAGTCTTTTGTTGTTTTTAGCACAGGAAAGCAACCTTAACCAGATCGAAAACCATATCGAGTTAGAAAAATGAATAGCGTACAACCTAAGCATTGTATAGGGTTTTATTATGGACGGGCCCAAGACTAATATCTGACATACAGAGGCGGTGTGGGAATACCATGACTCCTGTAATAATTAATTTTAGCTTAATTTTTCCTGTTTACATTCCAGATATCAACAACCCCTGTGGAATAGGCAAAGGCTTATTTCATAAATATCCCGCTGATTGTCGATTCTATTATGTTTGCGCGTCCCCCACTAATGCTGTTAAGACGAGGTATGTTTGTTGCTTAGCGTCCTACGCCAGCATAGGCTATATTGTGGACGGACAAAAAGACTAACGTCTGACAATTTTACGCTCTGCTACACAGAGACAGTGAGGGGATACCATGACTACAATTTCAGCCGTTCTCACTATACTAGCAATGACCTGTCTAAGATAAGGTAGCCATAATAATTGTAGATGTTACATACAATCTAATACAGAAAAATAATACGTAACAAAATATGTGGCACCCCTCAATCAGTTAAAGTTCTGGACCAGTGACCGGTGGTCCGTAGTTCAAATTTCACCTCGTAATCATCACTTTTGAAAGGACTAGTTGGGAAGCCATGTGGTATGGACAACGCTGAAGATTTACAGACAAATTTGAAGTGTGCTCAACTGAAAATTATACCCTTCGGAATTAGAAATGTTTGCACCTTCAGAAATACCAACTCTATCATGCTATGAAAAAATGCGTAAAGATAATTTTTTGGCAACTGTTGTTTTGTTTTCTGTTTTTGCGTTTGATTGCTACTTGTTTGGACATTTTTATCAGTCATGAGAAATTTGTTAGCTGTTTTTACAGCCCAATGAGTTTTTTTAGAATAGGACTGATTTTACAATTAACCAAGCATTCTGATGTGTGCGCGATAAAATTTGCGCGCTTTACACAAAAATTCAACATTTGTACCTCAATTTTTTGAATCTTGCCCAGTAAAGATAGATATATGTTCGTCCACCACCCATATTTGCCATCTGCTGCCTGTTTAATTAATTAATTATGATAAAAATTTTAATGAACACGGATTTTCATAGCTGCAATGGAAAGCATAGTTTATTTTAGATATCAAAATTCAGCATGCGTTTTCCTGTTAAAGAGTAATACACGCACTCCATAATAATTATTGGACAGAGCCGCACATACAGTTTCAAAATACGCACGAACAATAATAATTATAGGTGTTTGTAGTTTTTTATGCATCTCTTGTGAAACAAATTGTCCAGTAAGTGCTGGTATATGTAGTGATTCATAATAATTTTAAATTTTGGTCACAGCTTGTAGTTGGACTTCCCAAAATCTAAAAAAAAACAGTTTTATTTGATTTGGTAAGTTGGTTTTTTAAAGTCTATCGTCATTTAGGCTGTATTGGGATTCGGACAGGCTTACCTGCTGCCACACATAATGTATTGTCAGGATAACAGCGATTACGTTATACTGATACCAACCTAACCAGTAGGGAACGACATCCTACAAAGACATTTGTCTAATCCTGGGCTCGAACTTCACCCCCACCCCCTCCCTCCCTAGTCTCCTTCCCCAAAAATATATTTTTTAAACTCCATTACTCTAAGGTAAACCAGCTAGACTATTATGAATGACGGAGAGAAGCTAAAGACATTTTGGGAAATACACAAAGAAATATAAGAAAGTAAGATTTTTCAATTGGTGATTTCAGAGAGTCGCCTCTCTAGTTTCGCAATAATGAAGTAAGATTTTTCAAGTGGTGATTTTAGAGAGTCGCCTGTCTAGTTTCGCAATTTCCAATACGGAGATGAAGTGCAAAATCATGAAGCATCACTATGTCGTGCAAAGGATTATCTATACTATTATTTCTGAACTTTCAAATTTGTGAGGCAAAAGGCTTCTGAACCACTGAACCAAATGACTTCAAATTGTGTAGGATACGTAATCTACAGTCATTAGATGCACATCTATAAAAGGAAGTGTGAAGTCTCTGTAGTTTTTCTGTTTGAAATTGTATTGTTTCCTCATTTGAATACCCTTTATCGGTTCACAAACGCCACAGTCAAACTTTTTAAAGCCAAACGTAAGTCTGCTATGCACGGCATACTGAACGGCGAATCACACACCTTTCGATGACTCAATCCGTACGATTTGTGGCCAAAACACAGTTGTAGATTCCCATTTAACTAAACTTTAAACTTACACTACTGCTTAAAGATTTTTATGGACTTCGCATTTAGGATTTTGGAGAGTCCGTTTTTTTTTAAAGTAAATAGTTCACAAAATAATGGAGAGAGAGAGAGAGGGAGAGAGAGCCACGGAGAGAGAGAGAGAGAGAGAGAGAGAGAGAGAGAGAGAGAGAGAGAGAGAGAGAGAGAGAGAGAGAGA
>RQTK01000011.1:1219305-1304994 GCA_003991915.1 Elysia chlorotica
GTAGTAGTAGTAGTAGTAGTAGTAGTAGTAGTAGTAGTAGTAGTAGTAGTAGTAGTAGTAGTAGTAGTAGTAGTAGTAGTAGTAGTAGTAGAAGTAGTAGTAGTTTTTGTTCCTATAGATTTCTATGCATGTATTTATTTGTGCTTAATATTTAATTCCAATGTATGTGTTGTCAAAATTGGCTAAACACAAGAACATGTTCAATTCTGATGAAAGTGCCTTATGTGTATAAAAGAATCTCTCGAATCCACACATTTGGAGTAGAGACTTCCAAAAAATGCAAAATCAGTTTCTTGAAGTTCGCATCACCATCGAAAAGAAGAAACTTAAGTGGCAATACCCTATTATTTGGTGAAGTACACCATGTTTTCTTCTTCCCTACAGATATTCATGTAAGTGTTTGAAAAACCCATATACTTTTGAATACTTTACAAATAAAAACTGAATGTTGTGTCACTTCACTAGCGGTGTTATCTTTATTTTGTCTTTGACAAGTATTTTATTGTATTTAGTTACCCGTCATGTGTTGTAAATACAAAGCCAAAGTAAGCTTATGACTTGTGATAATATAATTATGCGAACAAGAAGGCTTTAGACGGGTTTGAAGAACCGTGACATTTGACCATGTGTTTGTCTGGCGAGTTCATTTGAAAAACTATTGATATATGTAACAGTAAGTATTTGTAAAAAGACAAAATAATCAACGCACAAGGCAAGGTGTGAAACAGTTCATTTTTTTATTCCTAATTTCGCCATGAAATAGAGGTCAATAACTGCACAAAATATGAAACTTTAAATCAATAAAGGAAAAACAAACAAAACACAAGATCATTAAATCAATCAAAATTTTCAAAAACAGTTAAATATATAAAAATCTGTGTATTCCCTTACAAGTCACAATCTAAAGAGTATTTTATTATTGTCAAATATACATTTTTTCATAATACACAAATCATTTATATATAGATCTACATGTACCACTATTGCATTACATTAATGTACATGTACACAAATATTGAAAATGAAGAAATAGAAAGAGAAGATTATGAATTATGCCATTCAACAGCACATAGAAATTATAAGGGAATGACAGGAAATTCAGGAAAATGCATTTAAAAAAAAGGTGTGTCTCTCCCTACTAAACAAGAACATTTATGATGTTCTGTTTCATTGGTGGTTCAATATAGTGGCCCAAATCATGTGATTACAAGCCTTTTTTACATTTAAACTTCATGAAATGTTATATAGGGAAAAACTTTTAAATGAAGACCCAAACTCACCCACCATACAAATTGTGTGATGTGTATAATTTGAACCAGCCAAAAAAGTCACAATTGGAATTAAACTGGAGTAACCAACAGAAATCCACCAATCCTTTGAAAAAAGAAAAAGAAAAGAACATTGTACACATACATCACACTTTTTTTTAAAGAATAAGCTTGTAGTGTTTAAATATAGAATTGCACTGAATGTTTCATATAGCCATCACATAGTAATCTTTGGCATCAATAGACTGCAAGTGGAATGCGATTGGATGATATTTTTTATAGCTGCAGACAAAAGCCAAGATATTTAAGAATAATGTATGGTGTAACATACTGCGGAATCAAGAAAAATCAAATAATTTAAAAAGGTACTTTTTATGGGATGATTATATATTATCATTCGATAAGAAAAACGAAAATATGTCCTCTTAGCCTGAACAGCAATCAATTATGAGGAATTATATCTCCCCTCTGAAGAAATCCATAATTCCTTGAATTTACTTTTCTTGTCGAAGTGGAAATTAAATCAATATGTATCCCTCATCCATTAAAAAGACAATTTTTAAACATTCATTTAGAAAAAAAAATGTTTTACTTTATATATCCTTGATAGACCAAATTTGTCTTCCATTTTAAAGTTCTTGAGTTTAATTGTCAGTATTTCAGTATAGAACACCTATGTTTTTCATGTGTAAAAAGGGATGAACTACATATTTCAAATATCTTGGTCTATTGACATCACTTTGTCACAGATGCATTTAATTAGTTACCCATATCCAATACCCTAGCATGTATTATGCAAATTTAATCAAACGTTCAGCATTCTACAAGTATACCAAAAAATCCGTGCAAAATTAAAAGTATACTATGTACAAATTGATTTAAAAAATTAAAATAAGCCATGTTACAATTGAAGTTACAACATTGTCTATTTAAAAAAGAACCAAAATATTCTTGGGCTTTTAAATAAATACACAGGTCATTATAGTATTTTTATCTTCAGTGTACCAACTTGCCACAGTAAGACAAATTTTTATGACTAACAACATGTAAAAATAGAACCTATAGCACCCATTCATAAGAAAAAATATTGCAAGAAAGTACATGAGAAAAATTCGGAATACATTATCAGAGACACTTTTAACCATTACTTTATAATAGCTTTTAACTATTATTATGTGCTTTATGAAGAAAAAAAATTATTTTAAAACTATACATACTCTAAAAACACTGTTACATCTGCATGGAATATTAAATCAAGCTCCATAAATCAGCAAATGCACATTCTCATATAATTTCATAATAAATAATATCATTACAACTAGCAGTTTCAATGATCTTGTGCAGAATTGATTTTCAGGCATAACTTGAATACTGCATAAAGGCGCAGTACATGTATGCTTTTTATTTTGTAACACAAAGATGAATCATACTTTCAATAATTGAATAGTTTTTTTTGTTGTTTTTTTAAATCAATGTTTTAATTTATCCTGAGATAAATTTTCACCTGCAAGAAATATGAAATACACTATGTATATACAATTCCCTTTTTTCATTATTTATTACTTCAAACCCAAATATTTACATAATTATTTCACAATTGGGTTTAGTAACTTTCACCTTACATGAAATAGAATTTAGGGAAATGGATTGAAATATTGCAAATGTACCAACCATAACACTGATTTACAATTAAATAACATGGTCATGGTTATTCACTCTTTATGAAGAAATAAAAACAAAAAATCCTGCCACTGAATACAACTGGGAGTATCAATAATATACTGTGTCCCTTTTGATAAGGATCCTATAACTGACAAGTAATATTTTCCCACCCAATCATACCTCAGACCAGTAGTGACTGTACCATAATTATGAATGCAGGGAAAAACTACACACAATATTACTAGATCCCTATTTATTCCCCTCATATTGACTTTTTTTTATTCAGTTTGGTGGCCAAGCATCACTTAGAGGTTAGTTTTGACTGGTTTCATGCAAAATCATTAAGTACAAATGATAAGTTTATCTAAAGCAGAGGTCAGAATGTTGATGCATACAAAATCAAGACATTAGTTAGCAAGAGTAAAGAGATCGTAAACTTAAGTCAATGTATTCCACAATTTATGTTTTAAAAGCTCTGTTTATACAGTACAAACTCAACTGTAAATGAAAGGAAACAAACAACTCTTTAAAATAGTAGGAAAAAATTCATGGTTTAAGTGATGTTTTTATAGTAATATATAATGACAGGTTCCAAACAGCAGCCAAAGGATTTCTAGAACAAATTTACTTTTCTGAAAAGCAGAATCTGGACCTGGAAATCTTCAACAGTCAACAGAAAACTAAAATGAGTGGAACCATTTATGAACTAGAATTTCTTTTATAAAATATTACTATGGATAGGTAGGTTCTATCAGATTTTTTATGGTCTGAATTTTAGAAATGTATTTTAACAAAATGTATCCTTTACCTTTATACTCACTTAAACTGTCTATGTCAATAATTCAAAATTTTCCAAAATGCTGGAGATATGTTTACAGAAAAAATTTAAATTGTAGTTTACCATTTGAAAAAAAAATTCCAAAATTCTCAGTTGAAATGGGCGTTAACGATTATAAGAGCTATTCCATTCTCAACAACATCTTTTTTGCAATATCAAAAGCTGATTATAGCAGCAATATCATAGTTGCAAAAATTAGTGACAAAAACACTTTACAATCTGCGATAATGCTTGAGACCATGTACATTTAAATGAAGTATGAATAACTCTGTCAACTTAATTTCAATTGCACAATTTGAAGATCTTTAAAATAATGAGCGATTTACAGGACACTTTTACAACCGAAGAGTATTATAAGTATTTAACTAATTGCTATTAAAAAAAAACATGCAAAACGTACACTTATGACCAACTGCTAATCTTAAACCTATGTTGTCACTAAGCATCTTAATTCATCTAATAGCCCTTATTAAATCATATTCACGAATAGATAAGAAAATGAGGATCCTAGAGCTAGCCCTAAGGACATAGCTAGAGCCAGCATGATTCCTGCACCTTCCAAGTATTGTTCCTCCACACATCTGGGGAAAAAAAGTAAGATTTAGACAGATAAGTGGGAAAATTGAAAGCAACAAAGGAGCGGAAAGTTTGGAGGGGCATGATTGCCATTACTAAAAAGCATACAGAATTAATGTTTTTATCCTGACAAAGATAATCGTAAAGACTCGTCTTGGAAAAAAATTTGTTTGAGGAGTTGTGCTATTATATACATACGAAAAAACACACTAAAACCCCCCCCCCCCTCCCTAAAATAGTAAACCTTTATTTCATCTGATATTTTTAATTATTCCATAAAATAAATTCACCCTCAAATTATTATATATAGATTTTTTATGCTTCTAAATGTGAAAATCAAGTGACTAACATGTAACTATCAACTTTTGTTATGAGAAATCACCTAGTACTACTAAGAGACATATTATAAATATGGAGCAATGCTATTTTATACCACACTGAATTTTGTATAAGTAAAGGTTAGTACGTTCTCTATAGAGCGAGGGAGAGAGTTCTCTCTCTCTCCAGGTTTAACGTCTCCTAGATTCCCCTGGAGGATCCTATACGGCGACAGTAAAGGCTAGTACGTTGCAAAATTTGTTTTGAGTATTTGTCTTCGCTGCTCTAAATGTAAATGAAGTACAAGAAAATTAACTCTTGAAAACATTAGCTTAATCTGTTCCTGTCACCCCCCACACATGTTATGCAGGTCAATACACTTTTGTGCTTGCACCTTTTCGTATTGATTTGCACACTTTCCATTTCAAAATAATAAATATCAAAGCTTTTACCTATTCAAATTTTTGGAAATTCCTGAAAAGATCACACGTATGTTCTTTATCCATTTTTTAGTACAGTGTTCTTTTCCAATTTACGTTTGTTAATGAATGTCTCCGGGTTTACTGTACCGATTACACGACTATATAGGCAATCTTTCTGGGTACCGACATTACTCCTGCTACCCTATCCGTAGTAGGTTATTTCCGTGGCTATTTACTAAAGAACCGACCCGTAACGTGTAGTAATTTTCACCCTACTTTGCAATACGCAAGAAGGACATGGTAAGTAGAACTCCTGGTCTGCTTGGTCCAGGCTGAAATAGAAATGATTATGTTCTTTATCAACCGCATGGCCAATCCCAGCGCATACCATAACATCATAAAGGTCCTTAAAAACAAAGAAACATCAATATAAAAAAGAACCAAAAACAGTCCTTATATTACATTTAAATTGTTAACAAAAAAAACAATATATAATAGTTTAAAAAAAATAAAAATAAAGCTAGGTTTAAAAGAGAAACCAAACCTCTAAAAATATGCTCTAACAAAGAACACATTTCCGCAAAATTTTAAGAGAATTTCAGGGCCAAAACCAGTGCAAATGTGCCACATATACTTACAAATTTGAAAAGGAATGTGGACAAGCGACCCATGAAGTCACCAACATTGAAGAGAAGGAAACATACCACTGGTGTGAAATACGTCACTGCAAAAAAAGAAAAGGAACAAAATTAAAACTGTTACCACCATTCTACGCTTGTGGCTCTAATGTACCCATCTCATAATCGAAATGTCTCACACTGCAATGAAACCCTTTTGCATTCCTCAATTGATCATTTCTCTTATGTAACAAAGAACAATCTACAGAAAGAAATTTTAAAAGTTTATCTTTTAAAATACTTTTACTGATCCTTATCTCTTCTAGAGTATTCATGATCATGATTTCATGGACCCATATACACATGATGGATTTCTCTTGGATGAAAGACAAAAAAAAAAAAATACATGTGCGACTACTAGCGCAGCTACTGCTGCTACTACTACTACTACTGCTACCGTTACTACTACTACTACTACTACTACTACTACTACTACTACTACTACTACTACTACTACTACTACTTCTTCTTCTACAACCACTGTCATCATCTCTCTGTCCTCTCTCTTTGATCCTCCTCCTCATCTTCATCTAATTCTTCCTCCTCCATTTCCCCTTACTTGTGACATCCGAACATGGAATTAATCTACACTAGTCTTCAATGCATATATTATCACAAGGGCTTGGCATAAAGAGTAAAACAAAAGTTATGTTTAGTTGTGTCACCTGTCCAGGGTGTGTCCACCACTTGTGAAGACCGTATAAGGGAGCAAATGGCAGGGAAAACTGACAAAGTTACCCAGAAGACTAGACAAATGCTTATACAATGCTTCCAAAT
This sequence comes from Elysia chlorotica, assembly GCA_003991915.1. Classification (NCBI taxonomy): domain Eukaryota; kingdom Metazoa; phylum Mollusca; class Gastropoda; family Plakobranchidae; genus Elysia; species Elysia chlorotica. Next base: position 1,225,844 of record RQTK01000011.1, read on the forward strand.
CTGTTTGAAAAGTGAGAAGAAAAAAAAATGATTTAAACATGGCCGAGAATATACAGTGGAATCTGCATATTATGATAAAACCTTGTTTACATTAAACTTTTAAATTACCAGTTACTGTTTAATATAAAGTTGTGATACAAAACTTTTGGAATTAAAAAGTTAAAACATACTCTAAATTAGTGCTTCATTTCAATGTATGTCAACCAGCCAAAAGAAACGTACGCATGCATCTATCTCCCCAAACCAACAACAAAAAGTGAAGGAAAAAATGACCTCTCTTTCCAAGAAGCCAAAACCATCCTTAAGAATGTGAGAAAAGACCAATGGAAGGAAAGACACACAAAACATGTCAAGCATGACAGAATAATATTATGTAGCTTGAACAGACAATCCCAGACAGCGATAATCCGTCTCAGAACTGGGCACAACCGACTTAGGTAACACATGTATAAAATTTACAAAATCGGACAGTCGGGTCTGTGCTTGAGGGGTGCAGCAGCATAAAAATGTAGAGCATGCAGTGCAAGACTGCTATATCCATGAAAACATCAGAAGAACTGTACGGAGCCAGCGATTGGATTCGTTAAGCAAGCTCTACGGATCCTTGGAGGATTTAGAAGAAGAAGAAGAAGAAGAAGAAGAAGACGAAGAAGAAGAAACATGGCTGAAGTAATTAAGTGATTATTCTGAAGAAAAAAAATAACACCCCATATCATTAAAGGGTTATTCAGACCCAATTAGACCTCATATTACTGAATTCCCATGACATTCTTTGATAAAAATAAACCTAAATTATTGCTTGTCTTTTTTAAAAACCAATTTACTAAAAAAACAAAAAAAGAAAACAAAAAACGAAAAATACAACTAAATCTACTTACTCTCCTAAATATTGAGCAATAAAACTCCATCCTGGTTTCAGAATGCCTTTTTCGCCTCACATGATCATTTATTTCAGCAAGAGGTTTCTCCTCTGTAACGAGACGGAAAGATACTAACATGAAATATGGCAAACAAAACAAAAATTCTTAAATGCAACCTCAACCTACCTACATGCCACTAAAAACACATTGAAAGTAAAACAAATGAAAAAGCTATACATTATGACATACAGTAATATTTTGGGCTTGCCAGTTATTATACAATAAATAAAATTTTCATGTAATGAAAAAAAAAATGTTGAAAGACATATACTAATGAAAATAAATGGACAAGTTTTCCACCAAACACCAGAACTAAAAATTTGATTACTGGAAATTTTTTTGAAGTTTTTCAACATGACTTTTTCAGATTTACCTAAAATAATAACTAACTTAATATTCAATGTGTGTCAAGCACTGTTAGTCCTTTCATTTTGCATGTATGATCAATGGCATTTCTTTTCAAAGTAAAGAGTAAAATAGGCTTGCTGTTCAACTTACTTTGAAGTGACATATAATATTTTGAGTATTTCTGAGGAAAGAAAAAAAACCAAAAAAACTTTTGATCAGCATTTTAATATAGGTAAGAATTTGGTTAACATCATAGTGAGATCAATTAAATTAGTGGGAATAGATCAAAGAAAAAAGGAAGAATATAGTAAACAACCATTTTGTTTGATCCTCATCAGATCTGTTTACTATACCTAATCTTCATTATGATATTGTTGCAAGGCACAGTAAGTCTGTACATTTTTAAAGGCATTCACAACTAGAAGACTATTTTAAAGTCAAGAGGTTATCCTGACTGTATAAAAAAAAATTAATTTTAATGCATTTAAGAAATATATATCATGATTAGCTTGTTTCTTCTAGTATGCTTTAGATCACCTGTAGTGCTTGCTTTATTTTTGTACATCAAACCAAATAAAATCCCCCAAAAAACATAAAAAACATGCTTTAAGCATACAAACAAATTATTTTTGTTGTAATGAAGAACTATATAGCTTCCTTAATAAAAAGCATGAGTTTGTATACTTTTTGTTAGAAGAGCATACTTAATAGCATAATTAATAAAAGCATGAGCTTTATACCTTTTGTTAGAAGAGCATTATGTTGAGTCTTAGAAACATAGACCTTAGACTAGTAGATAGTCACTAGCTTTGTGGTCTCCTACCAAGGATGGTGGCTAATCCTTTTAGATCCAAATGTGTTTTGTTTATTCAATAAGAGGGAGGATTTAAAAAAATTGAAAGTCAATTTAATAACATTGTACTTGTGTTGAAAAAGATCAAGACTTGCAAACACAGGTTTTTGGTTAACCCGTGCAAAGGCATTTTTTAATGGAAACAAACAATAAATATAACAAACAAATCTTTTGTTATTCAAACTTTGCAGAAGTCAAAATGACTTAAACAGCTGTGTGGGAGAGAAAAAAAAAACCCACTCACCAAGAAATGCAAAGAGATGAAAAGAATCAGGGATAAAACTGTAACTCCTATGGCAATGAGGAAGTAGATTAAGGCACTTGCTATAGGCTCATCACCAGTTGCTATAGTCAAAAGGCTCATTAATGCTGAGAAGGTGCCACCTGCAGCCTGAAATGCAAGGATCAGAGTTGATTTTTTTTGTTTTTTGTGACACTCTTCAAATACTTAGAAGTAACAAGAGCGTTTTTGCCAACATAAATGATGATGTGAAAAAATCTTTAAGTTTTATGGCTAATTCTGCTACTTTGGAAAAAGGTGACACTTACATTTTTTTGTGCTTTGTTATTTTGAGGGTTCAGTTATTAAGGAACATGGGCAGTTATAATAATAATAATAATAATAATAATAATAATAATAATAATAATAATAATAATAATAATAATAATAATAGAAAAAAGCGCCTTTTAAACCATACAAAATAGGGTTTACATTTTTATTTTTTTATTTTACATACATATAGCACCCTAGTAAGCAATAAAATTTTAACAGAAGACAACCTAAAACAAAACTAAAAAAAAATTGCCTATTATTTATAATTATGAAAAATAGCTAGTACCTGGCCTATCATGGCACTTTGCGAATACAAAGGTGGAAACATGGCAGACAAACCCAGGATAGAGCCTGTCAACACTGACTGAACTCCTGTGGAATTTTACGCAAATTTCACATTCTTAATAATACATGTATAAGAACTTCCTAACGAATTAAATGATTTTACACAAATAACATTCCTTATAATGCATTAACTTCTTTTGAGCTAAACAAGTTTTACAAAAATTACACATTCTCATTAAAAATCGATTTCTTTTTAACTCAGTATGTTTTACAGAAATGATATTCCTAATAATACATCCACTTCTTCTGTACTGATCTGTCTTTACAGACTTCAATATTATTACAATTTAACCTTCATTATAGGAGATAGCTGTAAAACATAATATGACATATCCACACACAAAAAAAGGATTAAAAAAGGCAACAAAGAAACTCCCAAAGACTTACCACTCATGAAAGCAGCCAAACATAGCGTTATGAAAAAGAAGGCTTGCTGCCCTGTGAAAATAGACAATAAAGAATAAAAAATTCAACATCTATTTAGTGGAACTTTTGTCAATAAATACTGCTACATCATTATATCTTCACACAATATATAATTGTTATCACTGCAATTGCAAATTTAATCATGAAACTAATATAAAATTTCCATTGTAAATTTCTGAAAAGAGACACTTTTTTTTTCTTCCAGCTGTCTTACAGAACCCTTAATCAATTTAAATTTGTCATATATGATACTTTCAAACAGCTTTTTCTTCTTCTTTACTTCCCTAACTATTACTCTTATTGTCTCAAAGCAAAAAAAGGAAATTTTGTCAATAATAGAGTTGGTCAAAATAAAGGTCTGTGAGATCATTCATTACTGCGAAATCATTGAAAACACTTTAATTGCCAAACCTTTTACGACATATTTTATCCTTTTATCCCAAGAGTCAGAGTATTTAGATTTAAATCAATGATTTCTCAAAAAGGCCTGCAGTTTTTCTTTTCTACGATGACAGATTTTATATTCCCAAGCAGTTTATAATTCTTCTCAGCTGCACAGGCCTTCTTTGCAGAGGAGAATCTCTCTCCTACTTATATGTCTCCTATGTTCCCAAGGAGGATCTCACACAGCAACAGGTTCCAAGACTTATTAAGTCTGAAAAATGTTTCTACTGCTTGCACACAGACTGACAGAGACAGAACGGGGATGCCAAGACCCCTGTCTCAGATGGTTACAATATACTACCACCGACCCAACCGGTAAAAATCTTTTCTTTTTAAGTCTACAGAGGCAACCACAATCAATATTTACGGCAGTTGACCAAAGTTGATATCGGCAGGAAAATGGGAGGTATAAGTACTTAAAACTCACATGAGTCTGTATCCACCTTGACCAGGGCTGTCGTGATGACAAATATCACAGCAACCAGCAGGGTTGACACCACTACCCGTACTTTCACATTAATGCTAGAGAAAAACATAAAGGTAGATATTTTTCCTCTGTAAAAATACTGTACATCATGAGATTTTTTTCTCCAGAAAATAATAGCAAACGATCAAGTAAGTTATTACTGTAGTTTTAAGGAGGAATAAATATTGGTAAATTATATTAAAATTGTTTTCAATATATATCACTAATTTATTCTTCTGACTAAACCATATGTGGATCATAAAAGAACGACAACAATGCAACTTAATAAATAAAATTAATAAACATGAAAATGAGCAGAAAAACATGACAATATAAAGTTAAAGTCAAAATATATTTTATCACAATGTTCAATTGAAAAGAATAAAATTGACTCTTTTTAACTATTAATCATTCAATCAAAGATTCAAAACAAAAAAAACAACAACAAAAATACTTTCAGTGGACACAGCTAATGATGACATTAGACATTCATATTCTTTCTTGCCTGACTTTAATAAAAATCGAAAATATTAATTAACATTCACTTTCTTGAAGACAAAATTACCTTCTAACGAGCAAAACAGTGAGCACCATGAAGAAAAGGTTTGAGCATTGTGATACGATGGACAAGTAGCTTTCAAACTCCGACTGAAGCCTTGTATTGTTGTGCTTGGCATCAAATGGGACGATGCTGGTATTTCTGAACTTGTAGTCAAAATACTATTTGAAGAAGAAAAAGGAGAAAAAAAAAAATGTAAAAATTTAAATAAACAGACAATAGTAAAAGGTGTAACTAAACTAGGCTTCATCTATAGCCAAACATTTAACCAAGGACAATTGGAATTGTTGTTAGATGTTAAAAATTCAGAATTAATGGTCAAATGCTTTTAAACTTAAAGAGACAAAAATTGTACCTCCTTAGCAGTGATGAAAAAATTCCATGGCAGGAGAGATGACAGGCCCAAGAATCCAAATATGAAGAAAACTGCATAGCGCCTATAGAAAAAAAAAAGGAATTATAGTTACCTTATACATTTAAAAATAATTCCTACATTAGCCTTATCACATGCTTTAAAAACACAAACATGAAACAACCTATTAACTATTAACAAGACCCAAAACTGACATAGAGCCAGTCCTTAACTATAAAACCTTTATTTATTATTTCTCTAAGGCTGTTATAAGTGTTAAGAGTTGTTATTAGAAAGCACATTGGTTTCAGTTGCCATATTGTGGAGTTGGAAGGTCCTGGTTTTAAATACTAAGGCAAAACCCCTCAGTACATTGTATATCACATATATCTATCTAGGTCTAACTGTGCTTGTGCCAGCGCAATTTAATATCATAATTATTGGTCTGGGCAATTCTCATTTTGAAATAAATAATATAAAATCTTTGGCCATTTATAAATTCTTCTTAAACGCCCTTAACCTGAGGATAAGCTCTTCACACTGCATTGTTCAAGGCTTATTCCTTGTGTACCCACTAAATGTAGAACATTTTCAAAATCTTATAAAAGTTTAAAGCTTTGACATGTTATTATTTTGAAATGGAAGATGTACAGATAAACACAAAGAGATGCTAGCCAAGCACATATCAATATGCAAAATATGTGTGCGGACTCATGGGCACAGATTAAGAGCGAGCACGTCAATCTCAGCCTGTATGTGGAGTGAGACTGAGGGAGGGACCCACCTGCCTACACTACAGGCGTACTTCATCCACTTTTTGGCAACGGCTGAGCCTCAATGAATAGGAATAGGCCTTGAATCGTAGATTTTAATAACGTTAAATCAACGGAGTCACAATTGTTTGTCAGCAGTGCTCATTAAATCGCACTTTATATTTGAAGTTTTTCCAAAATGTATATTTTTTTAACCAAAAATGTGAAGGATACAAAAAAAGTGCACTTTAAACATGAGCCTTTTATCTTTACAGAAAATGACTTTTCATCGCTTACAAGTACTCAATGTGACTTGGTTTAAGAGCGAGGAGATCAATCTCAGCCCTGCATATTGAGAGAAACTGAAGGACCCACCTGTCTACTGGCGTGCTTGTTCCGCCTCTTGGCAAGGGGTCGGGCTCAATGAGGGGCGATTCCTCCCCAGGCTTATACTCTTTCTCATAGTCCATCAGTGCCTCTGGGCCCTCGCTCCTCTCATTTATGATCAGCTCCACCTCGCGCCCAGCAAAGGGAGAAGCCTGATTCACAGTAGATTTTCTGAAATATGATAAATTCAATGAGGCTTTAATTCTCCTAGTAAGCCAGTGGTTTTCATAATCATTATCATGCCGGGTATAATTATAATTATAAGCAAAAACATTAATCTTGAAGAAAAAAGGAAAAAGAAAAAAGAAAAAAAAGCCTTCAAAGGTGAACCAAAATATCAAAATATGTATACACCATAGAAAGATCAGATCCACAGATGCAGTACTGTGTGTCTCGTTAAAAATTACATTTAAACGAAGAAGAAGAAGAAGAAGAAGAAGAAGAAGAAGAAGAAGAAGAAAAGATCGGATATCTTTCTTTGACTGAAAATGATGAAGAAATTAACATTGAATATTAAACTATGCTAAATGGGCTTTTATGCCATCTCATATAAAAACAGAGGGCAAACAAACACCAGCATTGGCATCTACATCTAGAAGAATTAGATCTAGAGTCTTAGAATCTAAATATGAATTAAACCCATTATAAAAGACTGGATAGAAAATGTTAAATATTCTCAGATGCTCGCTCGATATAGATCTAGATTTAAATCAACATGTAGATAAAATCTAGCAAATCTATTTTTCAGGCGTAGTACAGAGTATTATTATTAACAAATACCTACATCTATAACTTAACGTCAGAGAATTATTCTGCGTATCCGTCCAAGCCTAGATCTAGAACTATTTGGGTAAAATGGTAATTCTAAAGTTTCGTTATTTTTTCACTAGGCTACTGAATATTTTTAACGCTTAAAAATGGTACATCATTCATTTTAAATCACCTACTAGATTCTAATGTACTCTTTGTTCGCATTTTGCGCACCCCCTAGGGAGTAGCGTTAGTGCGCTCGGGTCTTAGCAATGTGTCGCATAAAATGCTTGACAGATTCGCATAATTGTTCTTCTTACGGTGAGTTTTAAGCTATCCCGCGTTGTACATAGGACCGTAGATCTAGATCTAGTTCTTCTCAAACCTCTTCAAAAGATTTAGCGTATCCTTGTCGATAACCAAGGTAGAGTTGAAATCGTAGACCCCTTCTTTAAAAAAAAATGTAGGATACATTAGTTTCCCAAGCAAACAAGAATCACCACCATTATCATCATCACCATCATTTACACCATAACGTGGATTCTAAGAAGTTTCTCTTGAAATTAAAACTCAAACGAAGCAAATTTTGTAACGACTTAAAAATGTTTATGGTGAACTTGCAGCGCTTCCAAAACAAACAATTGCGTCGTAGTACATCTCACTTTATTTCTGTCCTTTCCATTCGTAATCATTTCCTTGAGCTAGAGATTACACGTATTTGGCATTTAAGATGATCAAACATATCTTTGTGAACAGCCATAACTACATATGATTATGTACTAAATGTAAACTATGCTTACAATGAACGTCTAGGCACGGACGCCATTAAAACTATGGTTTCTTACAGAGGCATCGAACTTTTTTTTTTTTTTAGGTATATAGTTGAAGGAGTATACGAAGCATTAGAAAATCAATATTTTCATATGAGATTTTAAGTTGGTGATATTTTTCTATACCAGGGACTGGTATGGTGGAGTGATGTTACATCTTACCTAATTGAAGTCATTACGAGGGGTAATCCAATTCTCTTTAATTGCAGTATCAGGCATAAGAGTAGGCTACTTTAAAAATACAACGCCTCTAGCAAAGTTTAGAATCTAATTTTAACAGCCGTATGAAAACTAACATATCATGCCAACCTAACACCCGTATAATAGTGACTTTGACCAACTGTTATCATCGAATTTTTTTTTTGAAAATCTAGTATCAACAGATAGAATATAAAACCACGGAAGTATGTTATTAACAGCAAGATGATACAATAAAGCATAATCATAAAAGTCAATTGTTTCGAAATACTTGATCTATCTATTATGAAATAACCACTTGAATACATTTCTTAAACACGAACAAAAACAAAGTAATTTGCTTCTGATATCATGTAATTAAAAAATCGAGCTGATCTACCAGTAGCTCTATATCAATAACTACTAGTACTATACACGTGATAAACAAGTGACAAGTGTATCAGAGAGTCAGAGCTGTCAACTCCATGCTAAAAAGGCAGATCCCCAGTTCGAAACTCACGATCGTTCAAAGAATATGTTTGTCCAATTTCGTCCCCCTACTGGTTGGGTCGGTGTCGGTATAATGTGAACGGTTGAGACAAGAGTCCAGATTTCCCGCACTGTCTGGTATGTAGCTGCACATAAAATTGTCAGACGTTATCTTGGGGCTCGTCCATAATTTAGCCAAAAATATAGAATTATAGAGCTGACTTTGGGCGTTAAGCAAATAACAAACAAACAAACGATCAGTACAGTATTAGCGTTGCGAATTCACCAAAAGCAATGGAAGAAATGAACTCTTATTAAGAGGAGTCCCAGAAAGAGGAGTGAATAACTCTTATTGGTCCGCCTTATCCTAGATTTTCAAAAAGAGAACACAAAGCGCACAGAGGTTGTTGTTGTTTTTTTAAAGATCTACTACAAAATAATTGTTGAGCATCTTTGATGTCTTCCTCCTATCAAGTGGAGTAACCTTTTTGCTATTTCGGTCGAAAGTTTATATTTTCATGGTTTTTTTTCAGTTTAGAGGGGTTGGCATTTCAATCTGCTCCAAACAAGACTAGGGCGGTACCCATACATTAATGAGAGACAGGGGTCATTAAAACGACGTACATAAAATTATGCATCCGCATTAAAAATTCACAGCTGTGTGCTGTGCCTATTTCTTCCTTATATAATAAGCTGCTCAGGGACCCCCCCTCCCCCCCGGCAAAAAAAACAAAAACAAAAAAACCCCAGTAAAAACAACAACCAGAATACGGTTTAAATTAGTCATTCAGCAATTCATTGCAGAGAAGAAAAAAAAACAACAAACAATTGTAGCCATCTAGAATCTTGAATTTCACTTTGGAATACGAATAAAAGACTTATAAAATCATCTACTTTTTACAAAAACTGTTCTGATAAATTTTAATATTCTTTGTTGTATCTACGCCTGACAATGCTTTAGATTTATTCACGCATGGATGTATGTAACTGAATAATACAGATATGGTGAAATTGTAATATGTTTGATTTTTCTTCTTTTAATTTGGCTACAAGCTTACTCAAGAAAGCAAAAATGAAGAAGGCCATTAAAAAAAAGTACACAGATAAATGAGGAAGTACGGACGTAAAGATCATACTCATAGACATAAAAAACGACCACCTTTTCACTGATGCACAGGTAAAATGATTTTTTTTAAAGGGATAGGGGAAAAAGATCGTTTATAAGACAGAATCAGCTTACGAAAATACCAACATATCATAGTTTAACACACATTAAATTTCAGCAATACAGTGGAGAAATGATTAGCAATACAGTGGAGAAATGATTATTATGCAGATTGACACTCCATTTAGATAGACTTCAAGTCGACGGTTCCAGGGTTGATTTTTACCACTGATTGCGTTGCGCAATAGGCCATGAGCATGAGACGCGATTCCGGAAAAAAAAAGTTGTCTGTGACATTTTCTACCGGTCATATCGAAGCGACATAGTTTTGAACAACCATTGATTACAAAAAATATCTAGATCAGATTTAATTTAATTTAGTATGCAAAGAAATGCTGTAGTTTCTTGGATGAAAAAAAAAAGATAAGAAAAGAAACACAAACAAAAACATTTCATGCGGGATACCTATTAGACGTTATTAAACGTTTAAACATCGCGAGCACGGCGAAAAGTCGAAAAAAAAAAAAGCATTTCAAACCAGAGCTTTCAAAAATTACAATTTATATAATCAGAGCAGAGAATGTCCCAACACAAAAAAGACCGAAACCTTACAAAAAGGAAGAAAGAAACAGCTATGACTGCTGAATGGATATTTTGTCCTACAGGGTGTCTGGCGCAGCGCTTCTTTTAAAAAAGAAATAAAATGCAAAACTACATCTTACAATCTTTATCCTTACTTTAAGATACAAGATCTGATAGTCCTGTAAGATGTTGACATGTTATGAATCATGAAGTTTGCAGAAAATGTTTTGAAACAGATAAAAAGTAGAAAAAAAGGAGGAACTAGATTCTTATTTAGGAGAGTTTCAGCCTTTGACAGCCCTGATAATATATAGAGTTAAAAGGAAAGGCATCGCCTATATTTATGATAATAATCATATTAAACGTTGCGCGTCTATCGTCACCTGATACCGCCAGTGACTTGTTACATCACGACGAGCTGATAAGCGCCCGACAACTTTTATGTAAGCGATGGGTGATTGATTAGCATACAATCACGACAATCACGCGGCTTTAACCTAAGCTATGGTATTTATGTTGACTAAATATCTTCGGCAATCCAATCGATACTACGAATGACCAGATACAACGAAAGAAAAAATAAAGAGAAATGGCTATAATTTTGATTAAAAATTCACCAGTCATAAACCTCTGAGAGGTGACCAAACTGCCCGAGGCACGAAAAAAGTCCGTCTTTGAGATATCATTTTGTGGCCACATAATGTGTCATACGAATCCATTCGCTCTTTCATGGTTCCGTGTATCTTTTAAAAGTTAACTTAGCTTAAATAACCGATGACCAAAAACAAAAATAGTGCAATTATGTATTAATTGCAGCACGTATTGCAAGTCCTAAAATAAATTATACAAATTGCAGGAAATCATTCCCGGCGAATTAAAAACAAAACCCAACATAACCATGAACCGACCAATGTTATCACTCACTCTCTAGTTTTTTTTAATCTTGTCCATGACCCACGCCTACGGTTCAAAACAAATCAAAATAAAACAAAAACGGATAAATTCACCGAAACAACGATACAGAAATGTGTAGTAAATCTCATTATTAAACATCTTCGCATCACACTGAGCATCTAATATTTTAAAACCATACAATTTTTAATGTCAGTCTTCTATTTTTGTGAATTTTTTTTTAGAAATATCTCAAAATATTGCGGACGCAAAAAAAATGTGTCTAGATGGCTTAAAAAAAGAAGAAGACAATAAAAACACCTCTTTTAATTATCAATCTCTACTATCATTCAATTCTAAGAATCAACAGAAATAAATAATGTTTATTCCGGTGTGCAAAATCTTTCACTACTTGCAATTAGATGACTTTGCCTTCTATTTTTAAAAGCCATATCACAAACCCACATGTAGACTGCACTAAGAAAACTTAAATCATGCGAATTCTGGTTGATCGTGCAATCAAACCAAGCTGCATCTAACCTTCAAGTTCAACACTAAGGGTCGAAAGCACGAGATCGTAGTAGCTTACGACTCGTCGTAAGCCTTCTTATTTCAAAACTTTAACGAGTCCTAAGCTTACCATAACATTGTGCTTACGGCCCTATTCAAAGATGACTCGCAGTCGAACGCGAGACTGCTGACTGTTATGGGGACGTCTATCGACATAAGGCCCTAATGGCATTAAAACATAGCCATTAAATATAATAAGGAAGTAAGTTAAAGGGGTACCAAGAATAGAGGCAAGTTATATGCTGCACATAGTGCAAAAAAAGGGAAAGAAATGAGTCGGATACCGACCCAAAGGCAGACAAAGGCTGGGCATGATGGTTAATAAAAAAAAAAAAAGCGATAGATTAATAAACGGAAAAGGCAAGTCAAAAGTTAAGGTAGGTGAAGGGTGAAGTGGGAAGGCCACAGAGAAGAAAGAGTTAAATAAGGTGAGATGTAAAAAAGAGGAGGTAGGAGAGAGAGAGAGAGAGAGAGAGAGAGAGAGAGAGAGAGAGAGAGAGAGAGAGAGAGAGAGAGAGAGAGAGAGAGAGAGAGAGAGAGAGAGAGAGAACAGAGAGTGAAAAGAGAGAGAGAGAGAGAGAGAGAGAGAGAGAGAGAGAGAAGGTGGGTGTAACAAAAAGAGAAGAAGGGATTTAATACATGAGAGTTAGAGATAGATGGAGGAAGGAAGAGAGAAAGAGAAAAAAGAGAGACATTGAAAACAAAAACGTATATAAAGACAGCTTTTTCGTAATGCCAGAAAGCTCATGCATCCAAGCTGTCATGTCACCTGCGGAGAGCTACAGGTCCTTTACTCCTTGGTTTCATTCATATCAAAGATAAAAAAAGATTGTAAAAGTCAATCTTAGAGGTCGTATCTTCACAGTAAATCATTAGTCCCTGGCCATTATATAAACAGGAAGTTATACTTATAGCTGGAATTTTGTTGGTTCCAGGTTAGAGCGATTGGCTTCTAATCGGAACATCCCGAGTTCGACCCGCGGTGGGGAAATCCTCTTCTGAAGTGCCGAGTTGACCGACCACAGAATAATGTTTATGCGACTACCGCTAGGTATAGTTTGCAGTGTCAACTGAGAGATGCATGCCAAAATATGGGAGCATAACAAATGTCTCTTAAATAAAGAAAATTCAAATGAAATCAGCTCCCGACTTTTCACCTCTCTATAGTAAGGAAGGTGGCGCATTCATAACGTATCTTTTTTAATCAATAAGATTGACAAGGAAATGCGCTTCATTGCCTCAATTCTAAGTCTATATAATTTACCCTCATTAGATTTTGGGAAATTTGAAAGCTTTTGTGCAGTTACGATTCCAAAAATACATGTTTTTTTTTATAATAAATAATGACCTTGCCTATCCAAGATGGGTTTTTTTTATTGTTTGTTTGTTGGTGGTGGGTTTTGTTGTTGTTTTTTCGGGGTGCGTTTCTTTCTTCCCTGTATTGTGTAAGTAACGTTTGTCCTGTTTTTGCTTCAAATTCAATGAAATAAAATGTACAACAGAGAGAGAGAGAGAGAGAGAGAGAGAGAGAGAGAGAGAGAGAGAGAGAAAGAGAGATAGATGAAAGTTATGTGTTATAATCATGCAGGGCAAGACAGAGAAAAGTATGACGATTTTTTTTTATTTGCGAGGGGGGTAAAAACAATGTTCAAATTTTATCTCTGATATATAGCTTTGTTTTAACGTTTGTAAGTATGACTGGCCATTAACCAAAACACAGGAAAGGACTTTACTTTTATTATTTTTTCACTTACTTTTAAATTGAAAACTTGTATGGTGTTCTATGTCATAAAGCACCTTCATAATACAAAGGCACTTCAACAATTTGGACTCATGCAGTTGAAAGCCCCTTTAATTGTTATCATCACAGTGAAAAGACAAGCCGAAAGGGGATATATCCGACATTCCAAGTCAATGCGCAGAAAATTCGCTAAAAGCCTGGGATCTGCTTTTACTACCGGTATTATGTATCCATTTTGACTGTAATTGAAAGCTATTTGGGCCAACACCTCTTTATAAAAGGCCAGTAGTTGGTCCTATTTCCGTGCGGTCGTATTCAACAGAACAGTACATTTAAGTAAGTCATTTAATTGGATACTCTAGTGATGGGAACTTAGGAGACACAAAGCACATGAGAGAGAGAGAGAGAGAGAGAGAGAGAGAGAGAGAGAGAGAGAGAGAGAGAGAGAGTAAGACATAAACAGACATAGAGTTAAGTTGAGTTGGTTTAGTTTAACGTCCAACGTCAGCACTATGCTTTATTGTGGACGGGCCCAAAGACTAACGTCTGACAATTTGTATTTGCTGCCACACAAGAGACAGCACGGGGATACCATGACAGACAGAGAGTAGGATATAAGGAGAGAGAGAGAGTATGTGTGTGAGAGAGAGAGTGCGAGGGAGGAAGAGAGAAAGGTCAACACTCTGTATCTACAAATTAATGTACAATGTGTACATGACCCCGTGGTAGATCTACAGAGTGCGTGGTTGTAACCGACTAGAGCACTGTAATTTCTAGACGGAGATGGCGATGTTATGCTTAGTAGCTCATACTGTACCCCTATTACATAGGCTGCGATAATGGTTTGGATAAACTTAGTGGTATTACAATTATACTACATCTAGCTCTAATCGTAGGATTCCCGCTGACAAAAGCCGACGTTACTTTATAGTTTGTTTATTCTTGTTATTGTTGTTATCGTCGTTTTTGTACATGTTTTTAACGAATGACATATTGATTTGGTTCGCGTGGCCACCTAAACTTAAGACGAGAGAGAAAGAGAAAGAGAAGGAGAGAGAGAGAGAGAGAGAGAGAGAGAGAGAAGAGAGAGACAGACAGACAGAGATTTGGTTTTGTTTATTGGTTTGTTACGGTGCATCGTCACCTACTTAGCTATATCGCAGATGGGTCCCGGCTCAAGACAAGTGTACGTGCTGCCAATGAGGTAGGGGTAAGGATGCCAAGACTTTTGTTGTTTCAGCCAGTCACATCGAGTGGATATCGACCAGGGATCTCCCAAATTGAATGAGAGGGGTGAGAAAAGATGGTGGGGGCGGGGCGGCCAAATTCAACAATTATCAAACGTCCGCGCCTGATACATTGATTATTTATATATAAAAAGTTTATTTGCGATCATCAGGAGATGCCAAACAGAGACAGGGCAAGGATGCCAAAACTTCTGTTGTTTCAGCCAGTCACATCGAGTGGATATCGACCATGCATCTCCCAATTTGAATGAGAGAGGCGAGAAAAGAAGGTGGGGGCGGGGCGGCCAAATTCAACAATTATCAAACGTCCGCGCCTGATACATTGATTATTTATATCATCAGGTCGTATTTGGGTAAGCCTCATCTCATTAAAAATATATAATATATATTTATATCTAGACCTACCAAAAGAGCATCGCTGAAAAACCCTTAATCTTCCAAGTCACACACTTGGTCGGCAGAATTTACAAGCCTTCCTAGGATATATATTTATAATACAACTCAGGGGTTAGTTGTTGTTGTTGTTTTAAATTTGGTTTGCCAAAGTCCCCTAATCACTTCGTTTAACTAATCCAAATACATAAAGTGTATTGCGGGGTTGTTTAATGCGATATCTGGATGGATTATATAATAAATCTAATCTCTTAACTGAACTGCACATAGAGCGTCCGCTCAATTCAACGTTGATCTGCAATAAGTTGTAATTGACGAGTTTGCGCACAGCGGAGATATGTAAAAATTTGTATTTAAATCTTTGCGAATGGCGAATCACAAAGCCATGAAAGTATCGCAGGAAGTAAATTGAACTGTCAATGTGAGAATTAAACCAAGCGTGTACTAAATTTTTTTTTAATGAAATAAAATAAAAGCGTTCTGTCCTGCGTGTGAACAGGGTAGCCAAAACGTGACATAATGTCCTCTGCTGAGGAAAGCATTTCGCCAGAGCAATTAATTCAATAAAACAAATTTACTACCTTATTTTATTGAGTGACTTGTCAATTCATTCGGGCTCAAAACATAATTATTCAGGGACGGGGTGCAAAAGGTCCGCAATTGCTGGCTTCCCTGATTCCCCTTAGGATTATGTGGGATAACATAGAGGTCGTAAAATATAAAGGCGTGCAGACACAATCAGTAAGACCGAACAGTACCCGTGGTTTGAATTGAGTACCAGTCAAATACATCTAAACATTGGATATGGTTAGCAAAATTTAATATAAAGAAAAATAAATGAATCCTAGTGTATAAAGACAGGGATATAATACACGGGGAAGACAAAGGCAAAGACGAAGAAGAAGAAGAAGAAGAAGAAGAAGAAGAAGAAGAAGAAGAAGAAGAAGAAGAAGAAGAAGAAGGAAGAAGAAGAAGAAGAAGAAGAAGAAGAAGAAGAGAAGGAGAAGAAGAAGAAGAAGAAGAAGGAGAAGAAGGAGGAGGAGGAGGAGGAGGAGGAGGAGGAGGAGGAGGAGGAGGAGAAAAAGAGCTGGAGGAAATAAACAAAGGGAACTAACAGCAAGTTTTTCAACTGATACAGCGTACCAGACTACTAAAACACCGAGAGTAAGTTACAAGTTTAAAACGTTTTTTCTTACCGTACCTAAATACTCGCCGGTCTAGACAAATTAGATCTTTTCCACAGAACAAGAAACACAAAGCTTAAAATCCTCGGTATGAAAACGAATACACTTCTTTTTTTTATCTTGAATCAAAGATGCAAGGGGAGACTTAAAAAGTTAGCGGCTTCTCTGCTCTGTCAAATGAACAGCCACGCACACGACCGCTACCGTACCGAGCCTTCCGAAAACGAACCCTACAATGTAGTTTTACCACAGTGAATGAATGGTGCCTAATCTAACCTTAACCACCACAAAAGTTGGACTCCGTCTGTAGACTGTGTGTACAAGTATGTAGATCTATATGTACTAGCGAAAGGCTGTTACGACGCACGAGCCCTTTGTGAAAATATGAAAAAAAGGTCAAGTGTCAAGACAATCAGCAGCTTAGTAAGTCTGAAAGAAAAATTGAATGGGACAACCAGTGGTTGTGTGGTCAGACTCAGACCACCAACTGAAGTGGGCATCGAGAGCCACTTTATGCGTTCGTTCCATGGTTCATAAAGGAATTTAACTTAACATCGCGGGCCTGGGATATTATGAATCCTTCATGCAGCGATGCCAACTGAATATTTTACTGAAATTTCACGTTTCAATGATATATAACCACAGGACAAACCCCCTTGACATAGTTTTACTGAACTGTGGTTTTTTTTTTCCAATGAAAATCCGTAAATTAAAAAAAAAATTGACATCACTGATGCATGACAATGAACTGTGTAGCTTACAAGTTGTTATATAAATGCGTAAGTTTTGAAGGGAAGCGGAGGAGGGGAAAAAACGTACCTCGCAGAAGGTTTACATTTAGGGTTCGTAATAATGGCACTTAAAATCATATGTCCATTGCTTTGAGGGTAGTACAGTGTATGAATTATTAAAGGAAAAACAACACTTAAGTAGGTGAACTACTGACACGAAAATAGTATGCCACTTGCGATCTAACAATCCTTTGTTCGATGAAAACTAACTATATCCGGTGTATGCAGGTCACTAATATATTATATCATTCTAGTTGTGAATGAGGGAATGGGATTAACTCATGATTTCATAAACTATATATTTCGAAACTTACTTAGAATTTCGTTTGGTTTCTAATTCTTCCCTTATTTTGTTAGTTTCGATTTTTAGTTAAAATGTTGATAATCATTAAAATACTAATGACGACGTGGGTATTATAGATTAGATCTGCAGTAAAAAAAAAGGGGGGTGGGGTTATTCAGTGATGCCACCCAAAGCTGGCGAAATTTCCGGAACTTTGGTAGTGGATAAAGAGCTGAAAATTTTCAAGATTTTCGTCCGTTTAAAATGTTTACATTAGGAATAATAGCGAGTATTTTCTTCTTTACCGGCTTCCAGTTAGACCTATTGTTTTTGTGTTATACATGTACTTATATCCGCCTCAACGAAGTTTATTTTTACTCTACATCTGCTCTAATTAATTTCATTACCGGTGATCAGAATTTCCTTAAATTTTTAACGGTGTTGTGTGCGTCCATTTCATGAAGGAATAAACACGATTTTTTTTTTTTTTTAAGATTTGAGCAAAACATGTAAATATCATACCGAAACATAATTAGCATAAATCCACATATACTTATTATATTATAATAAACGGTATTTTTTTCTATTGACCAAGCTACATGCTACAAGCTACAGAGTAGCATCATCGTCTCAATCAATCGATCCGTCAGGAGTACTCAAAGTCTTCAAGTGGAACAGATATTAAAAGCTCTACGCACGTGTTATAATGTTGCTTGAGCTAGTATACGCGCTTGAAACTGATGAAATGGATGAGTATTTTTTATTATTTAGCCAAATGCCCTTGAAAATGAAAGATAAAAACAACCGAATGTATCTTGCACAAGATCGGCACGATTTTTTATTTGCATTAGTACCCAAACGTGTAAAATGTATTCACACAAAACCAATATTTTCAGGGGAAGCCATAAAATCACAATTTTGATCCTTTGTTCGCCGCCAGTCTACTTTTCGTAACAAATCATAGAAAATGAAAGTATGGATAACTCTCTCCGAGGGAAGTTAAAAATAACATGGTGTCAATCAGTCGCCTTACTGTTAGGATGACATCGAGACGTACTTGACGTATATCCCGCTTTGAAACGTTTAGAAGTCATTTAATTTACGGTCAGTGTCCTAGATAACATCTTATCTAGACTCAGAGATCTAGATAATGGCAATTACAATGTTATCTAATCTGTGTAGCACAGCCAAAGATCTATAAACAATGGCACAGCGTGACTGAGTTTGGTAGGCAGCGGTTATGATTGTAGATGCATCGAGTCATTACTGTCCATAATATGACATTAAAAAAAAAAGACCGCATTGCCTACATGCCATATATGCACAAAGTTGACACAGGCAACTAGCTCCACCTGCGTGACAAGACATAATGTGATCACAAAAAGCTATATTTTTAACACAAATCACAGCAAAACCAATCTAGACCATCCCTGATAGTATAATTACCAATGGAGTGCATTAATCTAAGTCTTACAATTTTACATGCATAGATCCGCCACAATTAAAAGCATCTGATCCTGTTCAATCTGAGCAAGTTTCTAAAGTGGATCCGCTACAGCCCTGATTTTCTAGAATAGACACAATTCAATTAAATGACTCTCACGTACAATAACATCTTTTAGTTGTGTTTTTTTTTCCTTTTAGATGCGTCGCAAGCAACTAATCAGGACAGTCCCATTAACAACAGTAACGTGACATTATGCTACCATACAGAGTCAGGGCTAGGATCAGATCTTCAATCAACTGCACATGATTATAAATTCATGTGCACTTGTGCGAAATGGGAGGACCTTCCCGCCCGCAATTTCGCAACTAAAATTGTATGTATTTCAATGTTTTCCAACTAGCAGAAAATCCCCACCCCCACCCCCCATTTACTAATTTACTATGGCACTTGTAAGATAAAATAAAATTTATTTAGTTGATAAAGAGACTTAGAGAGAGAGAGAGAGAGAGAGAGAGAGAGAGAGAGAGAGAGAGACAGAGACAGACAGACAGACAACATACACACACTGACAGGGGAGGAGTGAGAAAGGAAAAGAAAAGAGGAGACAGAGAGATACAATTTATAATACCATTACCAATATTCTTTTTTATGCTGGAGAAAAAGCAATGAAAAAAAAGTCAAAATACATCACTGGGCTAAACAATTTAGAAAAATCCATAAGAGTCGAAAAAAGCATTGTAATCTGTTTACATTGGTATGCCACTAACAGTCTAACTGCATGAAAACCAATCCTTACAATTCCTTTAGGCTACCAAAAAAAAAAAAAAAATTTAACACTATGATTGGTTAATAAGAGAAAGAAAATGTTTGCATGATGAAAAAAAAACAACAAATTTTATAAAAAATTCGTATCTGTTAATATCATTCTTGTTTGCAACATGGGGCATTGCTACACAAGCAGGGTAGGAAAAATCAATTAGTAATTCAATACTGATTATTTCCACTAAGGTGCTATGATCCCAAGCCGGTAATTGTGATTTAAATGCAAACTTAACCTCTCTGGGGTATTTTGTGGAGATGTAGGCTTTGAGTTTGAATTTGACTTTGACTTGGTTTAATGTACAACATCAGCACGGTAAAGGTTGTATATATATGTATTGTGAACGGAACCCAAGACTGACGTCTGACAATTTTATGTGCTACCACACACGAGACAGGGGATAACGTTGGAATGCCATTTTCTCATAGTAAATCTAATCTTGTCTCACAGGGCAAGTATTTATATGTTGTAAGTATGATATAATAGGCAATTAATTGGTTAAACTTTCACAGGCTTACCTGCTCCACCACTCAGTCCTATGACTTGAGGATGCTTTGAATTGTGGTTTTTAAAGTAAACAGGCAGACCGATTATAAGTGTGCTTTTATTATATAAAAAATGTGAAGTCTCGTTTCCTGAAAAGTTTTCATTTATAAAAAGATGCTTGCTCGTTGTTACTGAACAATCAAGGATGTTTGTGGGAGTTGTGTTGCAGGGGAGACTCAATATTTTTTTATAATTCAATAATAATTGAATAACCTCCAGAACTGCACATTGGGTTCTAATTCAGACTCAGAGCCTTGAAAAGGTCCTGTGTGAAAGGGGATGGGCTTATGTCTGAATCTAAAGAGTCACTCGCGACTCAGTCAGCTTAACAACATGATAAAGGAAACATTTTTTTTTTTAATGTTTTGCGCTTGTGGCTCTGGGGTTAAAACACAAAAGGTCCGTGGTTTGAGCCCTTGCGATTTCGCTCCCTACTGGTTGGGTCGGTATAGGTATTTAATGAGACAAGAGTCATGGTATCCCTGCCCTAACTCGTGCGTGGCAGCATATAAAATTGTCAGACTCCAGTCTTCAGTTCCGTTCACAATATAGTCTATATAGTGCTAATGTTGGACGTTAAACCAACTCTTGAAACTTGCCAGAATGTCTGCCCCTTTCTTCTCCTAAATTCGCATGAAAGATCCTATTCAGCAACAGGATGTTGCTGTGATCGTCAGCTCATTTTTTTTTAAACTACAATTATCCAACCAGCAAGAAGCAATGCGGTGGTAAGAGCGGTTTTAGATAAAATTTGTGTCTCATTGGAAGCAGCGGGGTCTAACCATTGGCCACCACTACCCCGATTGTAAAAGGAACGGGTACTGAGAGAAAGAAACACAGAGTCACAGAGATGGAAAGTCAACAGGATAAACATGGAGAGAGAGAGAGAGAGAGAGAGAGAGAGAGAGAGAGAGAGGGAGAGAGACAGTATGTGCCTTCCATGAGAACGCTCCATATAAGTCTATAGATATATCCTTGTCAAACTCTGAGTTCCCTGATCGAGGAATAACAGCTGCCATAAGCTACCATTTAAGGTACCATAAGCATGACAAGAATATGACGGAAGAGGGATTTCTTTGATCTTCCACAACACAGCTCAGCTTGCATCTAAGATCTATATATAGCCTCTCATTTCCACAACACTCCTCTTCCACCGACTGGACTTGTGAAGATGCGCAAATATTTTCCAACATACTTCTAAAAGGCATATGTAGAAACAGTCATCATAATATTATAACGGTACCAAAAAAAAATAAAGAGAGAGAAAAAAATTTTTTTTTTTAATTTAAAATCTAGAAAATATAAATATTAGATCTAGTTTTAAAACAGATTCTTAGACTGATGCGGGGGTTTCACCATTGCTAAATTAGTGATATGAAGAGTGTGCAGAGGTAGTGTGTTTATATGCAGGGAGTTCTCACAGTCACAGGGATGGATACTAACAATTTTTTAATCAAAATCAATTCAATATAGGATTAGGATATATATGTGCACAAGGGAAGTGTGTAATTTGGTTTCTAAAGTGCCTTAATAAAGCAACTGGATCCAGATCTAGATTTTAGTTCTGGGTCTGGCAGTAACAAAAATAAAGCCTACCTGTCGTTTCTTTTCCCAAAGTTCCACACCGAATCATCAGGATATAATCTAGATCTAGAGATGTTCTATCAATGTAGATTGTAGATTAGAAATGACAGTCTGCAGATCTAATCAAAATCCAGGCTAAGCCCAATGAGCAGTCTTACTATATTAGTATCACTCTAGAATAACATCCCAGTAACACTCTAGGCAGTGATTTTTTCTCTCCTCAGATTAGATGTAATCTAATATCTAGATAATTAGATTACATCTAGATCTAGAATCTAGTCTATAGATTAGATCTAGATCTAGAGTCTAGATCTAGAATCTAGTCTAGAGTGACAATTTGGAGAATTTTTTCTCGTCTGGAAAATGGTCATGTGAGATCCACGTGTGATCTCAGCGAGATGAATTTGTACAGATGTCTTCAGGGAACATAAACAGCTGTTCGACTTCGCAACTTTACATACTAGTCTACTGTTGCGAACCAGGGGAATTTGTATAAAGACCATAGCAAAGACCAACTGAAGATAACGAAGATGCTGCCAGTCTACCACTTGAAACCATTGACCTAGATTCTGTGTAACTGTTTTCTTTTTCAACTTCCGTATTATGGTTGCTTTTCCTTTCGGTAGCAATTAGAGGTGTTACTTTCTAAAACAGGCGTGGAAATAGTTAGCATCTTACTACAAAATAAATTGCGACGTCGTTTTTAACTTAAATTTACGAATTTTCAGTATTTAAAAATTCGGCAAGTCAAAGTTCAGTAACGGTATGTCAAACGTTATACTGAGAGCCGACGTCCTATGCCGCTTTACCCTAAACGTTAATTAAAAAAAAAAAGTTGATCTTACTGTCATCACTGAATAATGATGTTGAGAGTTACCAACAAGTTACCGTCCTTTTCATAGGATTGGTCACACCATTGCCCCTGAGGAGATGGAGTTACGAGTATGATAATTACCCCGCTCTCCGCAGTGAATGCCTCGTTACGTACCTCTATGGGTAATGTTTTACGTGTAGCTTCCCATTCTTTAAAAATTAATTTTATCTCCTTTAACTTTTTAAATTTTACAATCACTGACATTAGTAAGTATACCAAGGCAGATAACCTAGACCAATCAAAAGACATTATATCTGTAAGAAAATCACCTCAGCGTCTTTTCTCCTTTGCAAAGCTATGCACGTTTTGACGGCCACTGCTCATTCATGACGTTGCTTAAACAATTATTTAAGTTACAAAGAACTTAAATATATAGGCATTTGTAATTTATATTTAATAAAATACAATTTGACCCGGCTGTCTGAATTGGGTGCTTTTCTATAGTGGTATTCAAACAACTTTTTTTTGTTATTTCCATTCCTACAAATGAAATACCCTACTTTTGATCCAGCCATTTTCTGAAAGGATTTCTAGTCTCTTCTGGGGGGGGGGGGGTGGGGGGGGGTGGGGGGTTTAGAGAATATGTATATTAAGTATTTTAGCTGCGGCGGAGAAAACGCAGCTATGATTTACTTATAACTTGCAGCTACAGCGGCTGCAGATGCTGCTTCGACTGCTGCTGCTGCTGCCGCGATCACTACTACTCCTACTCCTACTACTACTACTACTACTACTACTACTACTACTACTACTACTACTACTACTACTACTACTACTACTACTACTACTACTACTACTACTACTACTACTACTACTACTACTACTACTACTACCTTATAATAAGAAAGTGTAACAACAAAGTAATTTGGAGAAGAGTCAACTTCTGTCAATAAAATGTGTGTCGAGGAAAAAAAAATGGATGGCCGTCGACTTCTTGCTTTGGCTGAAAGCGTGGGTGAAAAATGACATATTAAAGGATCATTTTAACCCCACCCATAAACCATAGACATCACACTCCAAACTAATCCACGACCAACGACGCCATGCTGTCAACTGCAACCTTGGCCAATGCACTAAAGCTCTGCCCCAAACCGCTCACCTTTTTTTCATTCCAAGTCTAATTTTGCTACCCGTCGTCTGTTTTTTTGTAAATTGTTCCTTGATGTATATGTTTTATTTTTGTACCCAAGGAGGCTCAATAAAATCGCTTTATCAGAGATAATGTTAAGAAGATGTGAAAGAAAAATAACAGCAAAAAAGGCGTAGCTAAGTGATCGATGTTCGGAGATGAAGACTCAGTTGTCCTGATAAGAACCCGAAAGTTATTTACGAAATGATCAATGTTTGTTGCAGAAAAAGATCTACGGCTTCAGAAATTATAACGTCGAAAGATGGAATCATTCTACTTAAAATGAGGGAGGGGGTAGAGAAAGTGATCAGAATAATAATAGGCCTATAGTAACATTATACGAAGATGAAAATTGATGTTTGCATTTAGGAAAAAATTAGACTTGCCATCAATTCCACTAGCTGATGTGAGTATTGAACAGAATATATCACACTGATAAGGTCGCACTTTATTTGAATAGAATCTGTCTTCATTCGTCTAAAAAGGCAGTAACAATGGAATGTGAATCACATAGAACAACGAACTAATTAGACATGCCACTAAAATTATGTTGTGTATGATAATGATAAAAGGCCCGAAATATAATAACGAAAAAATTTCTCCCATAACAGTGCGGCTTTGTCGAGGACAAAGGGGCGACAAAAAGCACAAAAGGCACTAGAGAACCAGAAAGATTTAAAATAATTCCTGTTTTATCGATTAACCAAAGAGTTCGATTTAGTGAAACGTGTTAACTTCATGTAGTTACTAAAAAGTATATACATAGACGAGAGGGGTCTCAGGGTTCTCTAAAACCACGCATATACTGTCATTTATTGGAAGAAAACAGATCTAGATCTTTTCACACTGCACAATGAATGTGCCTTCTTCTATATGTGCGACTAGGTCTTTTCATTTTGTTCTGTTACCTGTATATTGGCTGGGGTTTCTCTACGTGTTGTAGGCCCTACATGTAGATATATTCAGACAGTCTGTACATTTTCTACGTTGTCTTTGCCGGCTTTTTATTCCTATTTTTTTTCGCTGTCTTTTTTCTGATCAGTCCTCTCCGTGCAAAGAATAGTGAGAACCATGTTAAAGTTCGAGTTAATAGCTTATAACATAAAAGCGGTATTACATAAACACTAAGAACCACGGTGAATAACTAGAAAAACATTGAATTACAAAACCAATACAATTGTGGAAGTACAAACGCTGTGTGATGTGTTTGACTCCAACAAAGTTGAATGGTGGGATACCAATTAAAAAACAAAAACGAAAAAACACCAAGAAAAACAACAACAAAAACAACAACAACAACAATAATAACAACAACGTGAAAGAAAGGAACAATGAAGAAGTCTGTATCAAATTCAATATTAGCCCATTTCTATCAATTATTGGAATGAAGTATGCAACACTGAATTGACACAGGCCCACGCAACTCCTCTGAAAACCATCACCACCATCAACAACGACAGAATCAACAACAACAACAACAACAACAACAACAACAACAACAACAACAACAAAACATGAATGAGACAAAATAAGAACAAGGACCCATCCTTTTTTCACAACGTTAAGTACCCATGTTCTCTTCCACCAAATGTTTAGACTTGGGAAACCCTCGCTCGCTCAGTGATACAAGTAAAACTATTGCTTCTTTGAATCTGCATTTTACAATAAATAAATAAGTCAGTAAATAAAAATTTGACCATTTTTAAATGTTTAAACACAAAACACGTAATATTTCAAACTGATATATCCTCTTTTAAGGTTCTAGAGAACTAGTTTTTCTCGGTTACCATGGCGGCGGAATTGTTTTAATGAGCTGCGAACAGTCCCTACCTCTGTGAAACAACATTACTTTCTCTTTGACAAAATGGAGAACGAAGTACAGGCCGAGGTTCCTGGCGAGGGTGAATCTAACAAAACAGTGCCTGATGTAGTTAGCTCGAGCCCTATTGATGGTGTGAAAGAAGATACTTTTGAAAAAGATGACGAGGATGAAAATGAAGTAAAATCTCATGGAGAGGGAGAGGATTTCACAGAGGATGCAGAGGCTTTGAAGCAAGAGCTGGAGACCATTGTTGTCGTTCCGCCAGAACCAGAAGTGCCGTATGTTCATTGTATAAAATAACTCATTGGCATAAAATGAACGATTTAAACAATGATTTGAACCCCGCTGGGTTTCGCTGATATTTAAAGACCTTCTGAGTGCCTTTTTTCAATCTAGAACATGGGGTTAGATCTAGTAGGCCTTAATATCAAATAAGAGTTTAAAGGGGGGGGGGGGGATATAGCAAGTTGTTTCAGGCAAAAAGGAATCTACTGCTAAAGTAAGAAATGTTCAATCTTTAAGGACTCTTGCTATCTTTTCATCAATCATGTATTTCCGTTTTGTTGCTATTATGTTTAGGCTAGGCCTACTGTTCTACATTTGAGAAGCAGTGTTAAAGGATTAGCCTTTTCACATCACATGATTTAAAGCCTGCTTCTTGCATGCACACTATTTAAAACAAAAATAAAAGCTTTGAATTTTTATTAAATTAAAATGCATGTTGTACAGATCAATACACAGAGGTGCAAGCACAAGAGCACACCAATACTCAAAATATGTGATGGGAAAAGGTTAAAACATTGGTCTATTTTTTTTTCAAACATTCAAATCAATGTGTTTGATCATTCATAAAAAAATGCCACATGGTTATGTGTTTTTTTTAATGTCCAATATTCATTCATTAGTGTACCAATTATTCATGCTCTCTTTTATGAATTATTCAACAAATAGGCCCTACATGTACAAATATACATTTGTATATACAATATTCTTTCTACACAGGAAACAGCCAGTGGAAGTATTTGACCCGGCTGAGTTTCCTTCATCCTACAAAGACAATTTACCGAAAGAACTAATGGTATTGCAATATGCTGACAATTTTCGACGCCAGTATGTTCACCTTTACAGAGATCGCAAGCCTTTATTGCTGAATCCTGTGAACGAATGTGGAATTGAGGTTTGTGTGAAAATAATAGGGGAAGCAATTTATGAATTAACTAACCAATCTTTATGCAAAATACTTAAATAAAAAGATGGTCCCATGTTTCACAGACCATTTGGGAACCAAAGATTAGGATTCTGATTATACCAGGCAAGCAGCATAATTATGTAAGGTAGATTGCCATTAATTTCCTTGATGCGCTTTCTTTTTCTATGACTCAAGAGCCTAAACTACCCATTTCAAGCTGCAGCAATGCAGAAAATTTGTCTACATCAGGGATATAACCCAGCACGATCTCCAAGATGACTCAGTGCCCCAATCATTGTCATTATATAATTAATCATTTACTATCAAACCCCTCTTGATTTGGAAAGTTTTTGTATGGTTCTTTGAATGTATTAACCTAGAGGAGTTTGTGAACACATAATTAGTTGACTATTTCACTCGTGGTGTTATTTACATGACTTGTGCATTTATATATATATGTGTGTTATATTAGTGTTTTATCAAATTATATCACAATGTGGCAACTGAATATTACTAACATTACTCTTCATGTTTTTTATTTTTGCATTATATTACATTCTTAAAAAAAAAAAAAAGAAAAAGCAGAGCTAACCAAAAGCAATGTCATCAAGTTTAAGATCTATACTAAATTTTAATGGGTTTTTTTCCACATTACAGAAGTTTGTATGTACCACAATTCGACCTAGTCAGTTGCCGTTCAAGGAACTGTACAATTGGGAAGGAGCCGCTGAGTTTGTAGCAGACTATCTCAACTTTGAGACTCTTGAGCCTGCTTTTGAATTGGTATGAAATTTAGTTATATGCTTTGCATAGTAACATTTTCAGGGCTCTTTTTAAGTTTTGTGTTGAGCTCTTCAATTTTAAGTTCCAAAAACCTGCATAATATATTTAAACTCTCTTGACTTTAAAGCCATTATAGTTTTTAGGCATTGCCGTCCACTTGTCTGATACAAAAGATTTATAAAACGCAAGCAGGGACCCTCTATAAGAGTTTCATATAATCACTTAAAGAATCAGTAATGTTGCTTGCGTTCTATAAATCTTTTTTATCAAACAAGTGGACGGCAATGACTAAAAACTATAATGGCGTAAAATCATGCATTTTTAAATTAAGTAATTGAATACAGAATTTAAATAAAAAGTAACCTAAGATTGATTGACATTTTATCCCTAAAAAAACATTTTGTTTCAGCCAACACGCCTTCTTTCACCCGCTACCGTCCTGAAACGACAGAAAGGAAACTGCTTTGAGTTCAGCACACTTTTGTGTTCTCTGTTGATTGGAGCAGGATATGATGCATATGTTGTCAATGGCTATGCAACAAGGGAAACTTGCCTTGCAGATGAATCAAGAGAAATATGCCCTTTGCTGCGGAAAAAAGAAGAGGTATTGTGACTTGTGAGATTTTTCTCCCCTTCTCGTGTGGAAGAAAAAAGAAAAAAAAATCTGTTTTATTTATCATCATGAGATTAAGAACAAGCAAAATTTTTAATGAATTAGTTTAAAAGAAAATTATTATCGAAAATGGGAAATTGCTTGACTTTGTGATCTAATTGGCTACAATATTGTGGATTTTCTTGCCAGCAAAAAGAAGAAAAGAAGCAAAAAGTAACAAAGAAATATACAGTGAAACCACCGAAAGATCTGAAGAGCAAATTTGAACAAAAAATGGATGCAAGGAGGTTGGCAGAACAAAAGGCAGAAGAGGATAAGAGAAGAGCTGAAGAGGAACAAAAACTTGCGGTAAGAAATTTTGCAATTATAGGATTATTGTTCTTAGGTATAATAATAAAATAACGGTGCTTGCATTTTTTTCTGCTGTTTAACCATGAAATTTAAAAAGCTTACATCCCTCTTTGATTTTCAATAAGATATTTCAACTATGAAAGTGAGAAAAAGATTTTGCCGACAAAAAAAAAGTTTACTGGACCTAGGACAGTATGAATTCTAAGAAGGAGGCCAATGTTTATGTATTGTGGTATGATGTATGATTTTTTTTTCTGAAGAAAGTTGTGGTTTGTTGAACTATATTCAAATAATTTAGTATGATTTTTTTTTTTGCCGACAAAAATAAAGTTTACTGGACCTAGGACAGTATAAGAATGAGACCAATGTTTATGTATTGTGGTATGATGTATGATTTTTTTTTCTGAAGAAAGTTGTGGTTTGTTGAACTATATTCAAATAATTTACTTTATTGACACCAACCAACAAGTAGAGGTCAAGGTGTCCAAATTTGGATTTGTACGCTCTATTTACTGAGCTATGTTGTCCACACATCTTAGTTTTCATAAATCAATATGCTCTAAAAAAATTGTAAGACCAGGTTGTGATAAACAGTGTAATAATTCAAAATTGTTTAAACTTATACTGTTTGAGCAGTGTTCTTAAGACTGTTGTTTGATTTTTAATATGTAAAAATTTTGCCATAATGCTATTTACAGGAACTTGAGAAACCTCCTCCTGATCCACTCCATGGTCTGCGCATTCATGCCTGGGTCTTGGTGCTCTCTGGCAAGAGAGAAGTACCAGAAAGCTTTTTCATCGAACCTTTCACTGGTCTGTCGCACTCAACTGGCAGTGAATCTTATTTGGGTATTGAATCTGTTTGGAACCACAACAACTACTGGGTTTGCATGCAAGACTGCTCAGATGGTGTCGCGGTTAGTTTGTTTCAATATTTTTCTTTTATTTTTTAATGAAGTAAATAATAATTTATGGTATAACAAATTTTACTTGAAATTTCTTTGCTACAAAAAAGAAAGCTCTTTATACTTACTTTAATTTTCTTCATAAAGAAATATAATAGCTTTCAAGTGAAGACTGAAAGAAAAGTATTAAAAATCTGAGTCGATAAGAAAAATTAAGATTAATGAGCCAGGAATAAACAATCTTCTTGGGGAACTCGAAATAACAAGCTTTATTTCGAAAATCACCGTTTGCTGTTACAATCAGCATATCTTCACTCTAAAAAACAAAAAACAAAACAAAAACACCTTATCTTGTGACATACATGCTTGGAAACTAATATGTCTTGTTTTTCATAAAAGTTAAATTGAAATTAGACATTACTATTTTCTGCTCTTGAATATAAATAATGCTTTTGCTATCAGCCTTGGTTAATGCCAGTGACCATCACCTGTCTTGTCAATCTATTGCATTCTTGCTTATGTGTTTCCTGAGCAGAAATTGAGCTACGACCTTGGAGACTGCACAATGTGGGAGTTCATGTTTCCTGGAGTGGACAAAAATCAGCTGCTCATCCCTGAAGCAGAAGATGATCTTGACAATTTGGATGATGATGAAGTTTGTACTTATGTATAGAAATACTAGCATATTGCATCTCTATTCGATATGGAAAAATACTGTCTTAAAGATGAATATAGAAGACGAATGGATAAATTAGATATAGCATTCATTCTGCGATGTATTTGATATAATTTGTTTTGTATCTGCACTGGTTATGATAGAATGGTTGAATGGAAAAGAACATAGTGAGTCTTGATCGATCTTGCTTTCAATATTTATTTTTAAATCTTTCAATTCATATTTTCTTCATGTCTATAATTTTTTTAAACTTTGAAACATTTAATGTAGGCCTACAGGATATCACGACAGAAAATTGATCAAAGATCCCATACTTTATAGTTTAAAAGAAATATATTTTTATCACTTCTAACCAGACAAAAGAGGAAAAGATTATTTTTCTCTTTTAACGAAATAAGGAAATTATTTGAAATTTGTTGAATGATGTGGCTAAGTATTCTGATGTTCAAAGGGTTGATATGGGAACTCATTTTCACCTGCAAACCATAGTCTGCATAGATTTACAAACAAAATAATTAAACTACTAGAGTATTTTATATATAGATATACTATTAATGTTTCTGTATGTAAATTCTTTAACCTGATATACTTTTCTCTCACCATCAATTTTTATGCAGGATAAGGAAGAGGAAGAAGTCCACCTTGATTTACCTCCATCATGGGTGGATCCACTCAAATTGTCACAAAAAGGTTAGAAATAAAAAGATATTTGAAAAAAGCTAGTTTGCTGCAATTTTGATCTGTATTTTAACATAACTGAAATGCCTTAGATGATTTTGATTCAAAGACATTTAGATTTGCAATGTTTTTTTGGTCTCATTAGATGAACTTTAAAGTCTATTGAAGAATATTTTTTTTTATTTTACTTGTAGTACTCGATTATAACTCAAACTAGAACAGTTCTACTTTCCTTTTAACTGGACTATCCACATTTTTATTCATCTCCATGTCTCTTTAACCTTCTTACTTCACAGGACTCATGGTCTATACCTCGTGTGCACACTATTTTTTGGAATTTTAAAGAATTTACAAAAAGTTTTGATATTTATTATTCTTAAGGGTGTGTTTATCAATGCAATCATGTGCTAGCACAAGAACATATCAATTAGCGTAATGTGAAAAGGTTAATCAAAGAAGAAAAAAAGTTCATGGAGCAGGGAACTAAAGAGGCTGAAAAGTACATTGTATGTATCACTGAGTGATGATTACCTTAGAATCTGAATCATTTTTTGTTTGTTTGCATTTGCAGATTTTGAGATGCGGTGTCCTCAGGGCAAGAAAACAAAACTGTATAAAAGGGCAAAGCTTGAGAAATTTGCTCACTATCTACTAGATGATGGCTTGATTTCACGGCTATCTGTTTTTGATGACCAAGAATGTAAGAAACTATAAATTGAAGTTATTAGATGTAAGAGAAAGTTTATTTACCTGAGAAAATATAGACAAGAATATACACTTTCATATATGTATAAAACTTCAACTCAGAGATGAATTGGAACATGTGAATACTTAAAACTAATTTGTAAAAAAAATATAAGGTAAGACCCCAAGAAATATCAACCATCATGAATGTTAAGGGTGACACATTTGTATTCAAATAATTAGAATCTGAAACAAACATAGCCTTTGTTGAGCCCATGTAAACACTACTACTTAGATATAAATAATACCCTTGTAGACCATAGATATGGTATTTCTTTAACTCAATGGAGACTCACCGGACGTATACGTCCGGTAACATAAAGAACGGTCCAGGACGCACCGGTCGTATATGACCGGTAGATTTTATGATTTTTTTTCTTTTACACGCTGTAAGCGACCTAAGGGAAACTACTTCTAAATCAAAGTAGAACTCTTTATTTACGGTTTTCGTTTCCCTTAGACCGTAATTTTCAAACTTTGGAGCGTTTTTTATCGATTTATTACTTCGCATGACTCATCGTCTATACCTCGTGTGTTCACTATTTTTTTTAATTTTAAAGAATTGAAAAAAGGTTTTGATATTTATTATTCTCTAAATTATGTGTTTATCAATGCAAACATGTGCTAGAACAAGAACATATTAATGAGTGTGATGGGAAAAGGTTAATCAAAGAAGAAAAAAATTCATGGAGCAGGGAACTAAAGAGGCTGAAAAGTACATTGTATGTATCACAGAAAGATGATTTTTTTTGTCATGAAAAAGATAAGACCACTATTTAAGGTTTTTAGAAAATTGTACTTACCATAGAATCTGAATCAATTTTTGTTTGTTTGTATTTGCAGATTTTGAGATGCGGTGTCCTCAGGGCAAGAAAACAAAACTGTATAAAAGGGCAAAGCTTGAGAAATTTGCTCACTATCTACTAGATGATGGCTTGATTTCACGGCTATCTGTTTTTGATGACCAAGAATGTAAGAAACTATAAATTGAAGTTATTAAATGTAAGAGAAAGTTTATTTACCTGAAAAAATATAGACAAGAATATACATTTTCATATATTATAAAACTTCAATTCAGAGATGAATTGGAACATGTGAATACTTAAAACTAATTTGTAAAAAAAATATAAGGTAAGACCTCAAGAAATATCAACCCCCATGAATGTTAAGGGTGACACATTTGTATTCAAATAATTAGAATCTGAAACAAACATAGCCTTTGTTGAGCCCATGTAAACACTACTACTTAGATATAAATAATACCCTTGTAGACCATAGATATGGTATTTCTTTAAGCCTGAGGGTTTTAGATGGATCTATAAGGAAAAAGAGGGTATTTTATAATGTATTGTGTCATATTTTTATGATTTTACGGGCTGCAGTGGGTTTAAAACTTTAACATAAAAAAAAAACAACCTTGGTGATAGATGTTAAAAAATTCTCAAACATTTCACTAACATTTTAATATTTAAAGAAGTTTTCTTGTTTATGCAAACACCAGTGACTGATCTGCAAGTGGTAAAGGAATATTATGAGCACCGTAGTGATAAACTGAATATGAGAGTTCACAACCACCGCACAGGATGGATCACTGAACACTTCCATCCCGGACGCTCAAAAAATGTGAAAGGTGAAGATAATTAAGTGATAAAAGTAACATTATGGTCTACTTCTCTATACTTTTTAATACTTTAAGAAAAAATTTCTTTTGCTTATATTTAGCATTTCTTCAAAGATTTTTTTTCCATTCTCAAAATGAAAAGAAACATTTAGTATGGCTAAACATATAGCATTTCACATTGGTGAGGCAATGGTAGAATCAATTTCATTAATATTATAAGCAATAATCTAGGAATAAAATATTTTTAGAACTGTTAGATACTTTGATTACAAAATCTTCGTTTTAAGATTTATTTCATCTATTTTTAAATTTCAGAGCATTGTTACAGAGCAAGTGCACCTGCTCCAGAGAATGATCGCACCATGCACTTCTACGATGAAGCCAGAGTTGATGGTTTGCTGAAGCGTATTGAAACACCACTTTCTATGACAGAACACTACAAAAATCGGGATGATTTTCTGTTTTACAAGCATGTTGACTTTGGTAAACGAACCAAGAAATTTGGCCCTCAAGACGAGGTGGTGACAAGCAATCCACGACCAATAGTTGTGAGTTTTTTTTAACTCAATTTTTTCATGCTTTTTACTTTGTGACAGTAAGTAGCAAAACAACATTTTTATTTCTTCTTTGAAAGAGTACACTATAACGTATTTTGCTGAAAAGTTGATTTTGTTTTCTGGTGCAATATTCTATGGGTAAATAAAAGAAAAGATGGCATGTTTATTCATCAAGTGATAAAAAAATTGGGTTCCATATCTTATTTAAATACACTTTGTTTGGTGCTCTGAAAGTTTTAGCACTATTTCACATTACATGCGTTTTAAATTTTTTTTTCTACATACTAATTAGCCTAAAAACTGCTGACAGGAAATCAGAAAGCATTAATCAGACTAATCCAGATTATAAAAGTCTTATTATCTGTCTTTTCATATTTTGCGAAACCCTTAGTCTTATGAGGATATGTGCCTATGTATTAAAATATTAGCAAATATTCTTTTCCTTTAGAAAATGATACAGAGATTTGAACGCAACCCCAAGAAACCAGCCAACGCTGACATCAGTGAGCTGATATTTCTGATGAATGAGGACAAAATCCAGCTGACATATCACACAGTAAATGCTCACATCGCATCGTCCACAAGAGAATTCATAAAACCACAAAATTGGGATGAAAAAGGAGCAATGTTAGCTTGGTCCCCTGACATGCATGCAACTTTCCAGGTACAGGGGTACTTTTGATGTTTTAAAAGTCTTTTCTGAAATTTGAAATTTTACAGACTGTTCATGCAGTATAAGCATATTGTAAAATTGATTTTATAAGCTAAAACCTGACAAATGCCTGCTAAGAATATACAAGTTTTTATTGTTTTTGTTAAGGCCAAAATTGACCTAGATAATTTTTTGTTGGACAAAAGAGTGATAAATAAAAAAATTGATTAAAAATAAACAAATGAGCTTATATAAGATAAAGAAATTATCGCATGAAATGTTCCATTTCAGATCATGCTGAAATTTCTTTCTTTCCTGTTTGTTAAGGTTGATCCAAATGCTGACCTAAGTAAGCAAGTTGAACTGTATGAAAACCTACTTCAACTGCTTAAAATGGAGGAATCATGCAGGGAGGGTGTAAGGGAGTCGGAAGAAGAGGTTTGCTTCTTGTTTTACATTTTTAGAAAATAAAATATTTACTGAATCAGAGGCATAATTATGAAAGGTGTGGTTTGAGCATTCTCTTGAATTCAAATGTCACAATTTATTTTAGATGATATGCTTCTCGCCAAACAACTAATTTTTGTCTGTAACATTGAATTTAGTGTTTTCTTGACTTAAAACATTTTTTTAATCTATACTAAACTGTTAAAATCTCATATTGATATTTTAAAATTTAAAGAGAAATGGCTTTGGCAAGGTAGACTAATGATATGTACAGCGTGGAATCATTTTTTTTTCCAGAGGCAGGTCTTTAAAATCTTGTTACCTAGGGATTGGAGAAACTTGATATCTCTAATAAATTTAGAATCGAAAAAATATTCCTACAAAAAAAATAAATAAAAGAATTAAGATTGCAAATAGTTTGAGAAAAAAAATCTTTATTCAACTACAAAAGAACCAAATAACTTGCCCATTACAGTACTGCCGTTAATTGTTCATTATTTGTCACTTATTATTTAAAAAAAATTTCCTTCAAAGCTTATCCATCAATATTATTTGGATGTTATTGGTTTTCTTGACAGATGTATTTTTAAATGTTAGTTGGGAAGTTACACAAAAATTGACATTTTTTGGAAGTGAGCTACATAATTACTTTAATTGGCTATTTATTTCTCTTCAGGTAAAGGAAATTATAAATGATCGTCAGAAAGAAGAACAAGCGTCTGAACTGGATATTTCTGTCTATGACACTGAGAGAAATGAGAAAGCAAAGAAGCATAGGAGAGAACTGGTAATAATTATTTTGTTTCATTTTTTTTTACCAATAAATAATAATAATAAAAAAACCTTTATGACTTTAACACAATCAATACTGTTGTAAATCCTTTCTTTTTGGTAATAATTATTTCTTTATCTATTTTAAATGTAATGTTTCCTGTGGCATCTACTGAGAGATACCCCATTCGCTTTGAAGATTAGCCTAACTCAACGTCTAAAAAATAATCGCCATTCCCAATTTAGCTAGAATAAAATTGCAACTGCAAATTTAAGAAATAAAGCTCCTTGGTATTTAGAAGGATAAAAATTCAACCAAACTAGGCAAAGATAAAAAGACATATACGTTAGTACATACATAAGCAGATTTTTATCTGTAAAAATAGTAAAAAGGCTAAGAATTACTATTTTTGCATTACAATGAATTTTAACATACTTTAATCACAAAACATTTGCACACGTTTCATTGATGCTGGTGTAAAATGTATCTTGATGGACATATGAAACAATTTCCTGCAATTTAAATACAGTTGTAAACATTTTTCTTTTTCTTAAAAAAAAAAAGTATATATACAATTATATGCAGAAAAAGAATGTCTTAAATTTGTATCTCAGGAAAGGCAACAAATGGAAGAGAAAATGCGGAAACAAGAGATGGAAATAGACTACCTTGCACCATTTTTGGCTCAAATGGAAGATCCTGAAAAGATTGGCCGTGCAGATGCCTGCAAGCTGAAAGAGGATTGCTTAGCTGACTTGAAGCAGCGACTCATTGATAAGGCCAATCTCATCCAGTTTAGATTTGAGAAGGTAGTCTTTTTGTAGACTGGTTATGAACTTAACAGATTGTTGTTGTTTGTTTGTTTTTTTCACCACAAAGACGACATTATTTCTAAAGAATAAGATTACAAGAAAGGCAAAATACAAATTCACTTAGATAATATTAATTGTTTAGAAAGGTTTTTTTTTGGTTGGTTTTCTAATACCCAAGGTTAGGAGATGGACTATATTGTAAACTGGGACTAAAGTTTAAATATGTTACAAGCTGCCTCACAGAGAATGTGCAGGGATACCTCAGCTGGTGGTGACTTTTTACTGACACAAACAAAACCAGTTAGTGTAAGGAAAAAATCTGACAAATAAAAATATCGAATCATAGGTTTTGAACTAGGGGCCATTGGGAAATCAATAATCTACTACTTGCGCCCATTCGCCCCCACAAGCTAAACGATCTGATTTTATTTGTTTAAAACAGGAAACACAGGAACTTCAGAAGAAGCAAGCGTGGTATCAACAGAACCAGGTATCCATGTCAAAGGATGATGAAGAAGAGTATCTCAACTATTGCAGTGAGGCAATGTTTAGAATTCACATTTTGGAGCTGAGACTTAACAGGTTAGTCAGTTGTAATATTGCTGGACTAAAGCATATATTGTCAAAACAAAAATTGATTCATTGTTTTACTAAGAATACTTCAAAAGAAAATATCGTTGTGTCGAATATACCTGGCCAATCCCTGTCCCACTACAATGAAAGCTTTATGGAATCCTGGAGGACCTGTGGCGTACAACCCTTATATATATATATATATATTAGAAGGGAAAC
This sequence comes from Elysia chlorotica, assembly GCA_003991915.1. NCBI lineage: Eukaryota > Metazoa > Mollusca > Gastropoda > Plakobranchidae > Elysia > Elysia chlorotica. The sequence continues at coordinate 1,263,156 of RQTK01000011.1, forward strand.
TATCTATTGATGAACGAGGATGAAAAATAAGTAAAATATCAATACGGTAAAACATGATTACAGCACAACTTTTGGTTCCAGAGGAAAAAACCCATTGCAAGCAAGTTTCCGCTATAGACATGCCAAGAAAACAGTACCGGAAATTTGAACAGTGACACCCATTATGCGACCCACCCTCCTTATCTATCTCTCTCTTTGTCTAACTCTCTCTCTCTCTCCCCCTCTCTCTCTTTCTGTGAGAGTCTCTCCCTCCCCAATTTCTCTCCCGCTTACTCTATGAACTTGAGATTCCCTATCTCCAGTTGGCTGACCAATCACGTTGCTGTATCTTTGCATGTGATTTTTTACTCCGTTCCTGTATCCCACCCCCTATAGTTTCCCACTACACATTCGTATCCTTTGTTTAGATTAGATCTATACCCTTGCACAATGTATCACGTTCACCCATTTCTATGTACCGTTAAACTCAAGTGGGGATAATAGGCTTTATATAGTAGAAAAAATGGGGATTCTTGAAATGTCGCACTCTAGTGGGTGCCGTTGTAAGTATGCACTTATGTTACCTGTCAGCATCGCCACGTGTAACAGAAGCAGACAAAATCAATGCCCAGATAAATTTACTCTAGTCTTCTCTGTCCTCACAATGCATGTAAATTGATGCTGTCGTCAATGCTGCAGTACTTTTTCTGATGTTGTCTATGTATTGTTAATGCGGTCTACCTCTTTTCCTTGAGCATTCCATTTATCCTTGCAAAAATGTTTCCATTAATTAAATTTTTTTTCTTCTAATTGTCGTTTTAGACATTTCAGGTCGTAAGTACAATGTCACTGTATCTTAAATGGTGTCATAAGCCTTCTTGTTCTTATACATGTAGTTAAAGACAAGTTTTAAGCTTACCACAACATTGTATTTACAACCCCTGATCACCTTGAAGGACCATTGTTCAGATATCTTGTTTTTTCAAGAGATACCTCAAAAGTAAGCAATAAACTGTTTGTCTCTGTGAAATAATGTTTCATTATTCATATTGTTCATTCTTTTTTTTTCCCTCCTCCCCACTTTATTACACATGTTTTTCCCATCTCTCAACACCATTCTTACAACACCCATACCCCCCCCCCTCCTCTCCCACCTAACCCCACAAAGGTGTAATTATTTATATTTAAACAGCCCCATGTCCCTTTTTTTTACAAATTTTTTATCCTGACATATGACTTATAAGGCCATTCCAACATTTTTTATTTCAGACACAAGGAGATGGCACCACATAAGTACATGGCTTTGGAGCAAAAATTAAGGACTGATCCTCGCCTTGCTGAATATTTGTAAACCGTTGTGGGTATCCAAATATAATTTTTTTTAGTTATTTATCATTTTAAAAAAAATTTAACATGTGTAAAAAGATGTGCCGCAAAGAGCATGTGTTGGACATCTTTTAAAGCGGATTTTATAAAATAGGTTCGCTCAGCCTTAAACTGGATAATTTTTAAAGTAAACATTTTAATCTGTTCTCATAATGTGTAGGTTTCATGCTTGAATTGGAATACCTTGGTAAAGATATGCCAAGGATGAGATAAATAGTTTTTCATGCATTTTGTGTGTAAAATTAAAGCTGGAAATTAAAATACCTGTGATATGCTGCTTTTAAACTTGCTTTTTAAAGAAAATTCTAATAGTATTGTTAATAATATAAAAGAAAACATTCTTTTCAATATTGTTCAGACACATTGGTCGTGATAAAAAAGCCAGGCTTCATACTTTGTTGTGTTTTTTTTTCTTTAATATTTTCTAGTAATTTAATATTCATCTGAGCAATACAAACAAAGACACAGATTTCTTTTTCAACCAATTCTGACCATAATGGTAAAATCAGCATTTGAATTGATATATTCTCCTTTTCATTTATATCGTATAATTTGTAAATTGAAGCATAACAAAAGTGTATGCATATAAATGTCATTGTCTCTTAGATCTGGTGCAAGAGTATGTAATTATTAAAGCAAATAACTATTGTTATTCAAAGGTTGCAATTAATGTAAGTTCTAAAAAAAAACTTCCTGTACCTTGTGAAATTCGAGTGTATGTGTATATTTACATATTCATTTGAATATGATATGTAGGTTTGCTATGTGTTTGGTGGGTTAAATTAAATTTTATTTTAGAATGAAATTAATATAGAACTGTTTACTGTATAATGATTGATCTAATTAATTTTAAGAATACTATTTTTTTATAATGAAAAAGGGCCAAATGCTAAAAAAGAGTTTTCCTATGTCTTATTGTTTCAACAATGCTGTTAAAATGCACACAAATAAAATAAATTTATTAATACATTTGCCTTTCATTGAGTGATTGAAACGTTTTGCCTTTGGTAACAAATTTTGTTTACATTACCAGAAAAAACTGCTAGGCTTTTAACTATATTTTTTAAATTCATACAGGACAAAAAAGTTAACAATGTTTGTGATTGGTAGTAAATGAGACATTGCGCATTTAACTCGTACCACAGGTGTTTTTGTAGTTATTTTCAAGGAACAGGTTATAACATGCTTATCCTTTTTTTCCATCAAAGGTGTGCATGCAACAGTGCAAATTCCAAAAAAAAATATCAAAGTTTTTCAAATTTGAAAGCTTTTAACTTAAAGCTTTGTTTCTCAAACTTACAGCCTAGTATCAATTCATTCACACACAAAATGTTTTTGTTTTGATCATCTTCTGGTAAGTCTTTTGTCAATAGAGTTCAAATTGACTTCGTAATCATAATTATCATAATTATCAAAATTTTAACGCCTACATGAAGTTAATGAAAGAGATATTGTAATTATTATTTCAAGGACTTAATTTTGTTTGTTACAGTATGCTATATTAACCACTTATGGGTAAGAAGGTTTGTTTGGCTTTTTTTGTCTACTTAGATTGTTTGTGTTTTAATTTTGGAATCTAAAAAGTTCTAAGTAAACAGTTTAATTTTTGTCACTACATTTCTTTATCTTACATTTTCGCTATGCAATTTACGCTTTGAAATACGACGAGCATTTATATAGATTATGCAATTTCAATTTTTAACATGACTATCAACATACAGGCACTGGCACTCCATGTCCAATTAATGAATCAGAAAGAAGGCAACTCAATACACAAATCATTGCAATTTAATACGGTTTATTCAGCCATGTTATTTCACTGCCTGTTCTCATTGCCTGTTTTCCCTGACAGAGGCAGATCAAAGTTTTTTCCTAAAAGAAAAATTTGCTCTCAGGTGACAAGAAAACTAGGCAGGACAAAACACTCCGCTATTAATTATGTTGCCGAATGTCGAGGCTTCATAAATCCAAAAAAATCATACTCCTGTTGATGGAAAGATACAGTGGTACGTTAAAGATAGCAACCAAATTTCAATCATTCCGACAAACAGATCACTGTACATATTAATTTTTTTTCTTAGAATTGTAAGTTTAGGGTATGAGATTTCGCAAGATTAGTTATTCCACTTTGATAAAAAGCATGTCTTGAAAGATGCTCAACAAGCAGAAATCTCATATTTAAAATTTGTAGTGGATCCAAAAATAATAGTTTTGTTCATTCACGCACTAAAAATACCTAACAAATTTGACTCTTTGCTAACCCCTAGTTGGATTTTAGCATCTTTGTACTTAGGTCTACTACTCAAAGGTTTATAAGTACAACATTGCTGTAGCCTTCTTATTCGCGTTATTATTGTTACAACACACCGTAAGCTACCACTTGTTATCAGCAGAAATGAAGAAAAAATCGTTACAAATAATAATAAATGTCATCACTGGATAAAATAATGTTGGAAGCTGATTGGAGCTATTAATAATTCTAGGGCAAGCTATACATAGCTCTAAATTAAACCATGATTTAGGCGAGTTCATTTAAAGTTCTATTAATAAGCTATAGCGTGTAAGCACTTGTACAAAGAGTATCATTTTTGTTACGCAAAAGTGCCCCAATGCAAAGATTGCGATGAAATTATCCCAATTTTGTTAAAAGTTTTATTATGACGCCAAAGAGCTATGGACTACCTGTATATTTTTAAAGTTAACTTTTAAATATTCCTTACTATTAGTTTAAACTTACTCGAAGTGGTCTTGTGTCATAGTCCAGTTACTTTCCTTTGTCTCTGCAATACAAAAGGAATAGGATGGTGTTCAGGGGAAGGGGCAAGATATGCGATGTAGTAAAGGAAAGCAGACTGGAGGGAGAAATTATTTGAAAAATGAGCAAATTGTGCATTTTAAAAGTGAATATTGCGGGTAAAGGATAACAGAAGTTAAAAATAGGTTTAAAAAATCCACCGCAGGCCATATTATTTGAAATAGCTTTATGACCGTTTAAATTAATACACAGTGCTTAACCTGATCGTTTTCAATTTGTAATTATTTTAATTATAGATAAATTCCTACGATGGTTTATAATTACTTTACTACTTTTAACACGTACGAGTTAACAAAATAATAACTTACAGCATTTTCTTCTTGGGCTCCCCCTTGATTGCCCTACAGGAGAAGGAACATATAACAACAACAAAATTAATATGCCATCTTTCTTAATAACCAGAGTTAAAACTTAAATAAAATTGTAATTATTCATGGGATAGAAAGCTTAGCTTGCGCGTTTAAATGATATTTAAAAGAAACATAAAGATTAGGCCTACTCAACAGAGGTTGAAAATTCGATGTGCTAAATGATGGTGAAGGAAAGAGGGGATAAAATTTAAATGTCTTGAAATGAATAAATGGGCATTCCAAAAACGCTACATAGAGAAAAATGAAAATTAAATAACGGCTTTATATAAATATATTGAATAAAACTGTACATCGTGGAAACAAAATAAATCTTTGATAAGTTTTACGAACCTAAATTTTAGCGAATAATTTGATAATTATGGAAATAGGCCTCAAGATGTTTTGTGTTTGTCCAAGACATTGGGTGAAATGCGCGAACATGGCGTAGCCTTCGTCTCGTCGTAAGCCTTCCTATTCTTATACTGTTACGACGAGACGTTAGCTACGTCTTGTTTGTGCATTATAGCCATTGTTTCTGAGGCCTCTACAAACTAAAAATGTGCAATGAAATCCAAAACTTTTTTTCCAGTTTAACTCTCAATTCAGCCCAAACTAAAAATAATTATTATTTTGCATTATTGAAAAAATTAAATAACTTACTCTGTGCTCTCTTTGGTGCACATTGTCTGGCTGGTTCTGTAAAAAAAAAAAACAATATTATTGGGTTTTATGTTTGGGATTATGTTCAGGAGAAAAACCTTTAATGTGCAATGAAATCCAATACCCCTTTTTTATCATAAAAATGAACTATAATTATTGTGTTTTTGATTCCGTAAAAAATATGAGCTTACTATATGCTGGTTTCTTTGGTGCGCAATTTCTGACTGGTCCTGTAAAAAAAAAAAGAAAATAATGGGTTTTTTTAGATGTTCAGGAGAAAGCTTTAACTGGTAATCTATTGGTAGACAATGGTTATTCTACTTTTGGCAACCTTTCATCGAACCCAAATGATTTAAAATAGTATGTTCATATCTGAAGGGGTGTATATTTTAGAGAACTAAAATTAAAGTAACATAAACAACTTCTCAAACAAAATTGGAAATCCTTCCTCCTTGTCTTAAGAAAAGGAACTTAGGCAATGGGAATTGCATTTTGTGTATCAATCAAAATAAACCTGTGTTATTAAATTCAATACCTTATTTTCCAAATAAAACTCTTTTTTCAAATATAACTTTCTTTATTCAGTCCAAACTGAAATTTATTATTTTGTTCTTTCTTTTTGTAAAAAATTCAAAAAACTTACTGGAAGTAAGAATCTAGAGGCAATAAAAAGACAACAGTTTTCCACTACCTTTTCATAACTTACTTTTAATCGAAGCTCATCTGACTTAAAATGGAATCTTCATATCTGAGTGAGTGTGCATTCTTACATAACTAAGATCAAAGCAGCATTCACAGCCTCTCAAACAAATTCACGAATTCTTTAACCAAATACCTTGTCTTAAGAAGAGGAGCATATGTTTTTTGTGGATTCCTACTCAAACATAAACAATTAGGTTCTATCCTTTTTTCCCCCAAATATAACCCTCTTTATCCAGCCAAAAATATTATTTTGGTTTGCTTCCGTAAAAAATAAAATAACTTAATGGGTGCAACTCTCTTTGGTGTGCATTACGGACTAGTTCTGTGCTTCCGTAAGAAATATGAGCTTACTATATGCTGGTTTCTTTGGTGCCCAATGTCTGACTGGTCCTGTAAAAAAAAGAAAATAATGTTGTTTTTTTAGATGTTCAGGAGAAAGCTTTAACTGGTAATCTATTGGTCGACAATGGTTATTCTACTTAACTTTTGGCAACCTTTCATCGAACCCGAAATGATTTAAAATGGTATGTACATATCTGAAGGAGTGTATATTTTAGAGAACTAAGATAAGTAGCATTAACAACTTCTCAAACAAAATTACAAATCCTTCCTCCTTGTCTTAAGAAAAGGAACTTACGCAATGGGAATTGTATTTTGTGTATCAATCAAAATAAACCTGTGTTTATTGTCTTCCAAATATAACTCTTTTTTTTTTCAAATATAAATCTCTTTATTCAGCCCAAACTGACATTGATTTTTTTTTGTTCTTTCTTTTTGTAAAGAATTTAAGTTACTTACTGGGTGCAACTCTCTTTGGTGCGCATTTCCGGACTGGTGCTGCAAACAAAAATAAATGGGTTTTATGTTTCGGAGACAGATTTCAGTGAATTCAGTTATACCCTCTCCACACACACTTTTGTGTCTGTACTCCTCGAGAAAATGTGTGATACTTTGAGATCTTAGTATGTGCTATTTACACGTTGATAATAATTCTATTTTTATATTCAAAAGGGTTTTATATTGTTTTTTTATATACGATTATAAGTGCAAACACCTTTTCTTCTTCAGTTAAATGCCTTTATAAAACATTTATGATACATAAACCTGACCATATTCTTTTGAGAATGACGGTTTGACATGAGCTTAGTATCAAAAGAAAAACAAAACAAAAAGTAGTTTGGAAAATCATTTTCATAAAAACCTACTTGGCTTGTGGGGAGGAGGGCATGCTCGTTTAGGTTGTGGCTCTGAAACAAAAAGAGCATTTATTTTAGTGGAATATATGTAAGTTAAGGATTTTCCAAATAAAACTTCAATAATCCTTATATAAAATTTGAGTGGACTAAAAATGCCGATAGGTATGAAAAATTATTAACAATCACGGTAATGATAGGTATGAAAAATTATTAACAATCAAAGTAATGACATAATTATTAACAATGAAGTTTAAAAAAAAACTCATGATGAGAAACACATATTTAGATTTACTGGGAATTTATTTATGGTTTGTAGTACACCTGTGTTATAAAATCCAACACCTTCTTTTCCAGCTAAAACTCTCTTTATTCTCCCCAATCTAAAAAAAAATAATATTATTTTGTTATTTCTGTTCGTTAAAAATTTCAAATAACTTACTAGGTGCTACTCTCTTTGGTGGGCATTTCTGGGCTGGTCCTAAAAAAATGGGTTTTATGTTTAGGAGACAGAGTTCAGTAAGAGTCAGGAGGTAATTAAAAGATGATAATTTTCCTACTTAACTTTTGGAAACTTTTAATCAACGCTCAACTGGCTTAAAATTGTATCTTCACATCCGAAGGAGTGATCATTCTTGCAGAATTAATATCAAAGCAACATTCACAGCTTTTACAGCCTCTAAACTATGAAAATGTGAGTTCAGTTATACCCTCTCCACACACACTTTTGTGTCTGTACTCCTCGAGAAAATGTGTGATACTTTGATATCTTAGTATGTGCTATTTAAACGTAGATAATAATTCTATATTATGTTCAAAAGGATTTCATATTTTTTTTTTTTATATAAGATTAAATAAAATTATAAGTGCCAACACCTTTTAACCTTCAGTTACTTTATAAAACATTTATCATACATAAAACTGACCATATTCTTTTGAGACTGACGGTTTGACATGAGCTTAGTATCAAAAGAAAACAACAAAAAGTAGTTTGGAAAATCATTTCCATAAAAACCTACTTGGCTTGGGGGGAGGAGGGCATGCTCGTTTAGGTTGTGGCTCTGAAACAAAAAGAGCATTTATTTTAGTGGTAAATATGTAAGTTAAGGATTTTCCAAATAAAGCTTCTTTAGGAAACAATAATCCTTATATAAAATTGGAGTGGACTAAAAATGCCGATAAGTATGAAAAATTATTAAAATCAAAGTAATGACATAATTATTAACAATGTAGTTAAAAAAACTCACGATGAGAAACACACATTTAGATAGAGCCTACTGGGAATTTATTTATGATTTGTAAAAAAAAACAAATGGCTTTTATTGTTAGGAGAAAGACTTAGGTAGTAGTCTAGAGACAATTAAAGGACACCATTTTTCCACATAAGTTTAAGTAACTTTTAATCCAAGCTCAACTGACTTGAAATTGTATCTTTATATCTGAATGAGTGTGCATTCTTACAAAACTAAGATAAAAACAGTATTCATAGTCTCTCAAACAAAGTCACGAATCCTCCACACCAACACCTTGTCTTAAAAAGAGGAGCATACAAAATATGCTTGTTGTGTATATACCTATACCTATTTTTCGAATCTTACTCTCTTTCTTCAGCAAATTTTCTTATTAATTTACTTTGCTCCGTAAAAACTAAACATACTAGGTACTACTGGCTTCGGTGCTACTGGCTTTGGTGCTACTTTCTTTGGTGCTACTGGCTTTGGTGCTACTTTCTTTGGTGCTACTGTCTTCGGTGCCATTATAGGGGGTCCGCATTTGAAGATTCGTTCTGCAAAACAAAAACAAATGGGTTTTATTGTTAGGAGAAAGACGTAGTAGTCTAGAGACAATTGAAAAACACCAGTTGTCCACATAAGTTTAAGTAACTTTTAATCCAAGCTCAACTGAATTGAAACTGTCTCTATATTTCTGAATGAGTGTGCATTCTTACAGAACTAAGATTAAAACAGCATTCATAGTCTCTTAAAAAACGTACGAACCCTATACCCTGCACTTTATCTTAGAAAAAGGAACATATGCTTTTTGTGTATGCCTACTAAGACATGTGCAATAAAATTCTATACCTTTTTTCGAATCAAACTCTCTTTCTTCAGCAAAAACAATTATTAATTTACTTTGCTTCCGTAAAAACTAAACGTACTAGGTGTAACTTTCTTTGGTGCTACAGTCGGCGGTGGCGTTATAGGCGGTCCGCATTTGTAGACTCGTTCTGCAAAACAAAAACAAAAACAAATGGGTTTTATTGTTTTCACGAATCCTTTACACCAACACCTTATCTTAGAAAGAGGAACATAATATGCTTTTTGTGTATGCCTACTAAGACAGGTGCAATAAAATTCTATACCTTTTTTTCAAATCGAACTCTCTTTCTTCAGCAAAAACAATTATTAATTTACTTTGCTTACGTAAAAACTAAACGTACTAGGTGTAACTTTCTTTGGTGCTACCGTCGTCGGTGGCGTTATAGGCGGTCCGCATTTGTAGACTCGTTCTGCAAAACAAGAAAACAAAAAACAAATGGGTTTTATTGTTTGTAGAAATATTTAAGAAGCAGTCTAGAGACAATTGAAAAACACCAGTTTTCCGCATAAGTTTAAGTAAGTTTTAATCCAAGCTCAACTTAATTGAAATTGTCTCTTTATTTCTGAATGCGTGTGCATTCTTACATAACTAAGATTAAAACAGTATTCATAGGCTCTTAAAGAAATGTACGAATCATAATACCCTACACCTTATCTTCGAAAGAGGAACATATGCTTTTTGTGTATGTCTACTAAGACATGTGCAATAAAATTCTATACTTTTTTTTCGAATCGAACTCTCTTTCTTCAGGAAAAACAATTATTAATTTACTTTGCTTCCGTAAAAACTAAACGTACTAGGTGCAACTTTCTTTGGTGCTTCTTTCTTTGGTGCTACTGGCTTCGGTGCTACTGGCTTCGGTGCTACTGGCTTTGGTGCTACTGGCTTTGGTGCTACTGGCTTTGGTGCTACTGTCTTTGGTGCTACTGGCTTTGGTGCTACTTTCTTTGGTGCTACTGGCTTCGGTGCTACTGTCTTCGGTGCTACTGGCTTTGGTGCTACTGGCTTTGGTGCTACTTTCTTTGGTGCTACTGGCTTTGGTGCTACTGGCTTTGGTGCTACTTTCTTTGGTGCTACTGGCTTCGGTGCTACTGGCTTCGGTGCTACTGTCTTCGGTGCCATTTTAGGTGGTCCGCATTTGAAGACTCGTTCTGGAAAACAAAAAACGAATGAGTTTTATTGTTTGGAAAAAGACTTAGGTAGTAGTCAAGAGACAAATAAAAGGCACCAATTGTCCACATAAGTTTAATTAAATTTTAATCGAAGCTCAACTAACTTGAAATTGTATCTTTATACCTCAATGAGTGTGCATTTTTACAGAAGTAAGATCAAAGCAGCATTCATAGCCTCTTAAACAAATTAACAAATCCTTTACCCCAATACCTTGTCTTAAGAAAGGGAACATAATGCTCAACTTAATTTGTCAATTGTAACCCTCTTTATTCAGCCCCATTTTTTCATTTTGCTTTACTTTCTTTAAAAAATACTTACTAGGTGCAGCTTTCTTTGGTGCTACTGTCTTTGGTGCTACTGTCTTTGGTTCTACTTTCTTTGGGGCTACTGTCTTTGGTGCTACTTTCTTTGGAGCTACTGTCTTTGGTGCTACTTTCTTTGGTGCTACTTTCTTTGGTGCTACTTTCTTTGGTGCTACTGTCTTTGGTGATACTTTCTTTGGTGCTACTGTCTTTGGTGCTACTTTCTTTGGTGCTACGTTCTTTGGTGGTACTCTCTTTGGTGCCACTCTTTGTGGTCCGCATTTCTGGACTGGTTCTGCAAAACAATAACAAAAGGATTTTATGTTTAGGAGAGATATTTAAACAGTAGTCTAGAGCATGTAAAGACAATAGTTTCTTTACTTCAATTTTGGCAATTTTTAATCGAAGCTCAACTGACTTGGTATCTTCATATACTAAAGAGTGTGCATTCTTACAGAACTAAGATCAAAGCAGCATCCATAGCCTCTCAAACAAATTGACGAATCCTTTAATCCAAAACTTTGTCTTTAGAAAAGGAACATAATGCCCGACTTTATTTTTTCAAGTATAACCCTCTTTATTCAGCTATATTATTTTTTTATTTTGCTTTACTTCTTTAAAAATTTAAACTTACTGGGAGCAACTTTCTTTGGTTCAACTTTCTTTGGTGTAACTTTCTTTGGCGCTACTTTCTTTGGTGCAACTTTCTTTGGTGCTACTTTCTTTGGCGCTACTTTCTTTGGTGCTACTTTCTTTGGCGCTACTTTCTTTGGTGCTTTTTTCTTTGGTGCTACTGTCTTTGGTTCAACTTTCTTTGGTGCTACTTTCTTTGGCGCTACTTTCTTTGGTGTAACTTTCTTTGGCGCTACTTTTTTTGGCGCTACTTTCTTTGGTGCTTCTTTCTTTGGTGCTACTTTCTTCGGCGCTACTTTCTTTGGTGCTACTTTCTTTGGTGCTTCCTTCTTTGGTGCTTTCTTCTTTGGTGCTACTTTCTTTGGTGCGTTTTTCTTTGGCGCTACTTTCTTTGGTGCTTCTTTCTTTGGTGCAACTTTCTTTGGTGCAACGTTCTTTGGTGCTACTTTCTTTGGTGCTTCCTTCTTTGGTGCTTCCTTCTTTGGTGCTACTTTCTTTGGCGCTACTTTCTTTGGTGCTACTTTCTTTGGTGCTTCCTTCTTTGGTGCTTCTTTCTTTGGTGCTACTTTCTTTGGTGCTTCTTTCTTTGGTGCTACTTTCTTTGGCGCTACTTTCTTTGGTGCTACTTTCTTTGGTGCTTCCTTCTTTGGTGCTACTTTCTTTGGCGCTACTTTCTTTGGTGCGTTTTTCTTTGGCGCTACTTTCTTTGGTGCTACTTTCTTTGGTGCGTTTTTCTTTGGTGCTACTTTCTTTGGTGCTACTTTCTTTGGTGCTTCTTTCTTTGGTGCTACTTTCTTTGGTGCTACTTTCTTTGGTGCTTCCTTCTTTGGTTCTACTGTCTTTGGCGCAACTTTCTTTGGCGCTACTTTCTTTGGCGCCACTTTCTTTGGCGCTACTTTCTTTGGTGCTGCTTTCTTTGGTGCGAATTTTCGGACTGGTTCTGCAAAACAAAAACAAATGGTTTTTTTTGTTTAGAAGAAAGGCTTAAGTTTAAATGTAGATGAAATTTAAAGACAACAGTTTTCTACTTTACTTTTGGCAACTTTTAATTGAAGCTCAACAGACTTAAAATGGTATTCTCATATCTCATATCAGTACAGAGGTAAGTTTCAAGCAACATTCACAGCCTCTCAAACAAATTCACGAATCTTTTACCCCAACACCTTGCCTTAAGAAGAGGAGCATATGCTTTTTGTGTATGCCTATAGAAAAGTATGTTATATTAAAAACAAATATCATTATAATTAGAAAATATGTCAGTTATTTGAACTGCCTGAAAAATTATTTTCTTTTATAGAAGGCCGTTACAAGTCATTCGTCAGATCTTGGGTAGTAAGTACAACTTATTGGTAGCGTACGATGCGTCTTTATGTAGTGAGAATACAAAGACTACCGAGACTTTGTACTTACAGCCCGTAAAAATTCAGACACAGAAATTAATAAAGATATTACTTTTTTGCAATGATAAAAAGTACTTTTGGAAATGTCCATGAAGACTTACTCGCCTTGGGGCTTTCTGCCTGCAATCGAGGCTAACATGATTTGAAATTGATTCTTTAATACAACCATCCACATAAATTATTTGTTTTCTTTTTTTAGCAATAAAGCTCAGACTACAATCACTTGAACAAAATATGTTTTTCCTATCTAGGGAAAAATGAATTTTTGTGGTGCTTCGAGAAAACCCTTCATAAAGGGAAAATTGTTTAATTAGCTTTGCCACACGTAGATTTTTATTGTATGAGTATTTTATTCTTTATTTGAGCTTAAAATCTCAGACTGCTTCTGATGCAGCCCTTTTTTTTAAATTTAAACATGGTACGCAAAGTAGAGATAGAGATCGTCTCTTAAGAATTGGTACAACACTTAATTGCACAAGTAATTTACAAATTTCCTTTAAGACTTACTTGGCTTAAGGGGTGTTGGCTTTCTGCCTGCGTAGGGGCATGTTTGTTTAGGAGGTTCCGCTGTTGAAAAAAATGAAAAAAGATAGTTTTGATTCGTAATTATATACCTTACACTTATAAACTCTGCTTTACTTTAGTCTCAGCTTAACAACCCTGTCCTTCCCAACAAAGGTTTGCTTGTGTAAAGGCGATTTTAATATCACTTTTTTCATATTTAACTAATTTAAAAAACACACAAAGGAAAATTAGAAGAAGAAATCACATGCAGAATACGATGAGACTCGACGCACTTAGGAAAAAACAACAACGTAAAAACCCTTAGAGATGAAAAAATATACAGAGTGTCTGGAAAGAATGGCGTACGACGAATGGGTGTTACCACCATTGAGGTATCAAACACAGTCCTTTACTACGAGCCTTGCCCAACGACTAAGAACTGCACAAAGAGCTATGGGAAAAATTAATATGCTTGAAACTAAGAAACCAAACGCTGAGATTCCATACTTGAGTAGAGGGCGAACGTATCCTTTGTACGTGTTTCTCAGAATATTTACATCCGCTTCCCCAGCTAGCTTGCGAAGGAGACAGGTTCTTGTGACACCTTTAATTTAGCAAGATTCTATGTCTGCTTTTCAGATCATCCTGGATCAAAAGTTACACCACGATATTTGGAGTTGATTTCTTGGTGAGGTGACTATCTAGTGTGAGAGTTAACTTTTGTTTTTGTGTTGTTAGGATGGAGATGGTATAGGTGATTTGTTGTGCATTTGCTTTCATAAGTCAGTCCTTTGTCCATCAATCCAATCTCTTCAGAGCAGCTCTTGGAGTCTTGTTTTGGCTGTTCCTATGTACTCTTCCGCTGCCCAAAGCACAGGATCATCTGCACAAAGAGCTGCTCCGACGACTCTGGGTATGACACTTTGTAGATTGTTGATATTATTTTATTGAGAAAAGCGTTGGGAATAAGGAACTTATTTAAGGGACACCATGGTGAAGTATGAGGCGGCGGCTTGTGTCTCTTTGAGCTCTTACTCTCGCTGGTCTGTCGCAGAAGGGTTGGTTCAGCCATTAGTGCATTTCATCTGTAACTGCACCTTCCCTAAGCTTGTATGACAGGCCCCTATTCTTGACTCTATCGAAGGCCTTTTCCACATCCACCCATACCACTACTGTGGTTTTCTTTTCTTGAAATCGATCTTCAATACTTTGAGAGGTGAAAGTGATTTGATCTTCGGTTCTCCTTCCTTTTCTGAACTCTCCGTCCTCCTCAATAAATATGTTATCACTTTGGAGGTGCCATGTGTGTCTTGAGTTCACCATGATCCTCACAGTTTTACACAGGCAACTAATAAGAGCAATTGGTCTATAGTTTAAGTCCCCTTGTTAAATGAATTTAATTTTTATCAAAAAGAAATGTACATGTATCTCAATGTCACCAAAAAGTACATGTCGGATGCTCTGTTTTATCAACTGTGGTCACACACACAAAATCTAGGTTATTTTTAAACATATATTATATATTATGTTTACTGCACTTTAACCTTTTAGTTTTCTAAGGCTGGGCCAAAACCGCTTACAAAATGTATTCACAGTTAGTGTATAAAACAATAATTTACAGATTACTCCTGTTTTTCCTTCTGATAAAAACCCACAACGTTATCGGTTTTATTTAGTTTACCTGGCTTTCCTGGTTTGACTGGCTTTCCTGGTTTCACTGATTTTCCTGGCTTCTTGGATTTTTCTTGAGCTCTTGGTTTACCTGGCTTTCCTGGTTTTCCTGGTTTTACAGGTTTTCCTGGTTTCTCGGGCTTTCCTGGTTTCACTGGTCTACGGGATAGTGGTTTCACCGGCTTTCCTAGAAGCGGATCAAAAGGCAAGTCTTTTAAATGCAACTCTTTATTTTCATAACGTATAATTTAAGTCTTTCTAAAGACTATTTCGTTTAATAGCACTTTAACCTTTTTTGGTATTTTCTTTCAGATATTTTTATTTTGAAGTGGATATTTTAGGCATTTGATATTTTCCTATCACAAATTTAACAGACAGTTAAAGAAGTAACCAAGAGGACGGATATTCTAATGTTTTATTATCTTGGTCGCTTGTAAGGGACTTTTAGTTGATGCCGTAAATAAAGCTACGTAAAGACATACTATATAAAACTGTTTGTGTATTTAAATAATTTACAACTGGACTATGTGCTAAGGACTAAAGTTCTGAACATATTTGTAATTTCTTTACCTTGAGGAAAGGAGACTTAAACAAAAAGTGCAAATCTTATTATATATTTAAAATTCAAGTTTAATGTTTGGTGTATCACCTGGCTTTTCTGGTTTTCCTGGCTTTTTGGTTTTTTCTTGGGCTCTTGGTTTTCCTAACTTTCCTGCTTTGCTTGGTTTTTCTGGCTTTCCTGGTTTCGTTGGTTTAACCGGTTTTCCTGGTTGACTGGGTTTTCCTGGCTTTTCTGGCTTGTTTGGATGTCCGCATGCTGGTTTCTCAGGCTTTCCTTTACAAGGGTAAAAAGCCAATAGATTTACTATTACTATTTATTCTTACGAGGCACACTGATGTTTTGTATTATATTCTATAGAAAATGTAAAACGTGTGGTAAAAACACAAACATTAAAGGTTTATATATTTCGTTAACTTTGAAACGTTGAGTAGATAAAGTGTAAAAGCCACCTAGGTTACACATTAAAAAGAACTACACAAATATATTCTAGCAGCTTAAAAAAGAAATAAAAAGGGCAGGAGGAGGCAACAATTTTGCAAAGAGTTTAAAAAGGGTTCCTCAGTATTTTTTCTTTATAATAATAGGAACATTCTCGGTTCACCTTGTTTAATTCACTTTATTGTTTAAGCTTTCTAAATCTGGACCAAAACCGTTTACAAAAATGTATTCACAGTTAGTGTATAAACAATAATTTACAGATTACTCCTGTTTTTCCTTCTGATAAAAACCCACAACGTTATCGGTTTTATTTAGTTTACCTGGCTTTCCTGGTTTGACTGGCTTTCCTGGTTTCACTGATTTTCCTGGCTTCTTGGATTTTTCTTGAGCTCTTGGTTTACCTGGCTTTCCTGGTTTTCCTGGTTTCACAGGTTTTCCTGGTTTCTCGGGCTTTCCTGGTTTCACTGGTCTACGGGATAGTGGTTTCACCGGCTTTCCTAGAAACGGATCAAAAGACAAGTCTTTTAAATGCAACTCTTTATTTTCATAACGTTTAATTTAAGTATTTTAGGCATTTGATATTTTCCTATCACAAATTTAGCAGACAGTTAAAGAAGTAACCAAGAGGACGGATATTCTAATGTTTTATGGTCTTGATCGCTTGTAAGGGACTTTTAGTTGATACCGTAAATAAAGCTACGTAAAGACATACTATATAAACCTTATTGTGTATTTAAATAATTTACAACTGGACTATGTGCTAAGGACTAGAGTGCTGAACATATTTGTAATTTCTGTACCTTGAGGAAAGGAGACTTAAACAAAAAGTGCAAATCTTAATATATATTTAAAATTCCATTTTAATGTTTGGTGTTCTAATATATATTTAAAATTCCATTTTAATGTTTGGTGTATTACCTGGCTTTTCTGGTTTTCCTGGCTTTTTGGTTTTTTCTTGGGCTCTTGGTTTTCCTGGCTTTCCTGGTTTCGTTGGTTTGACCGGTTTCCCTGGTTGACTGGGTTTTCCTGGCTTTTCTGGTTTTCCAGGTTTTTCTGGCTTTTCTGGCTGTTTTGGATTTCCGTTTTCTGGTTTCCCAGGATTTTCTTTAGAGAAAGAGTAATAGGTTATTAGATTTTTTTATTCTCACGAGGCACATTGATGTTTTAAAAATGATTATTTTGTTCTATACAAAATGTAAAACGTGTAACAAATTCAAACATTTAGATTCTATAGAGCGTAAAATCAGAAACTGTTTCCGGTGCATGCTTTAAAAAAATTAAACATGGTACTCGCAACGTAGAGATTGAGATCGTCTTTTAAGTATCGGGACAACATTTAATTGCACATGTGGTTTTAGAAAATTACTCTAAAACTTACTTGTCTTAGGGGGTGTCGGCTTTCTGCCTGCGTTGGGACATGTTGGTTTACTTGGTACCGCTGTGTAAAAATGCAAAAATATTTTAGATTTTATTAGATTTAATAAAAAGAAGAAAAAAAAACATTCAGCAAGTGTATATAAATAATTTTTAAAGGTAGTTTTGTTTCGTAAGTATATACTTTAAACTAATAAACTATACCTTAGTGATTATAAGTTGTAGTCTCAACTAAAAAAAAACCTGTCCTTTCCAACAAGTTTGCTTATGTATAAAGGATTTTAATATCATTTTTTCATATTAAACTAATTATAAAATCCCACAAAGGAAAATTAGAAGAAGAAAATCACATGCCGAATACGATGATAATCGAATCACTTTGGAAAAAAACCTTTAGAGTTTGAGAAAAGAGACACAGTCTCTGAAAAGACTGATGTGCGACGAATGGGTGTTACCAATAGTGACATCATTTAGGTATTAAACACCATTTTTTACTAAGAGACTTGCCCAACGACTAAGAAATGCACAAAGAGCTATGGAAAAAATATGCTTAAAAGTCAGAAAACAAACCGGACTTAGAGACAATGGATAACACCATATGGACCAAAAGATTCACCGACTGGCAGCAACGGAATGAAAGGAAGGTAGATAAGGAGATGGCGTGTAGATATTGTTTTTTGAAGGTGGACATAGAGTGGATCAGGGAAGCACAATAACGTGAGTGTTTTGAATCTGTTGCGGAGGTCTACACTTCACAGTGGATGAACACAGCTTTGCAGTACCTGTAGGAGCTGTAGAAATAATACAAAAAAACGTGTTTTATCTGTTGTGGAAAAAATTACAATCCTTGAAGTCTGTTTTTTTTCGTTAGTGAATTAATTTTAAATACGTTCACATTAGTTCATACATAAAGTCTCAGATCAGATCAAAGTATTCAAGTAAATAAATATATTTCTGAAATGCCTTCCTTTAAAATGTTTTTGTAGCTAAGGTTTGACGATTTTTATCATTACAAAATCAATGTTTGTATATTTATCGAGCCGTGTGTTGTTTTTCTGTTGGTCCCCACGACATTGATGCGCCAAGAGGATAATGAAAAACATAACCAAACGCAATTCAACTAAATAACTGTTTTCAAAAAGTCTTTTTGGCGGCTTAGGTAGTTTTGTAAATTTTGGAATTTTGGGGAGTTTTGAGACGTGGGGGAATTTTGGTGTCCCTGTAAAATAATGCATTGGTTTTGTTATCAAAAAATATTGGTAAGGATACATTTGAACTATACATTTTGAAATTTAACCAATCAATTTGAAACTTATTCTCTTTTATAAAGACCCTTTTACAGGGCGTACTTTGTGATTCTACCCTGCTATATTTGGCATGCAGAAATATCCGAGATTACTATGTAACTCAGGTGTATAATCAACCAACCATGCCATTCTATTGTTCACTGGAGAGAAAAAGAATTGATTAATTTTGAGTAATTTACGTTAATCGCATTCCAAACTATTACATCTCAAACTAATTTTTGGAGTGACAGGCTCTGTAATCATTTTCTGTAACTAATCCTGATAGGGAAAAAAATCAAAGGAAACATATAGACAAGTAATTTGAGATCTTAGTTGTGTGAATCACTTTTAAATCTATGATATAATGCGCTCAAATCACAGTTAATTTTGTTTTCATTATCTTGTATACAAAATGTAAAGCATGTGGTAAAAACACGAACAATTTAAGTTTTATAGATGTTTCAATTTGAACACAATTTGAACCTTTTCGGTTTACCTTGTTTACTTGACTTAATGGTTTTATTTTTGTAAAGGCTGGACCAAAATTACAGATGGCTCCTCTTTTTCCCTTCTGATAAAAACCTTTTAAGCAATGTTATCTGTTTTATATAGTTTACCTGGTTTTCCTGGTTTGACTGGTTTTCCGGGCTTTCCTGGTTTCACTGGTTTTCGGGATATTGGTTTCACAGGCTTTCCTAGTAACGGATCAAAAGGCAAGTCTATTAAATACAGTTATTGGTTTTATTAACGTTTAGTGCAAGTCGTTATAAAAAGTTAATAGATGATTTTGTTTAATAACATTTTGCACTTTTTGGGTAATTCCATTCAGACACCCAAATTTTTAATTGGATATTTTAAGTGTTTGATTCTTTCCTATTACAAATATAACAGACAGTTGAAAAATAGCCAAGAGCACAAACATTCTAAGGTTTCATCGCCTTGGTCGCTTGTAAGTTGATACTGGAAATAAAACTCCGTAAAGCCACGCAATATAAATCTTATTGTGTGTTTTAGACATTTATAACTAGACTAGAGTGCTGAACATATTATTTGCAATTGCTGTACCCTAAGGAAAGGTGACTACAACAAGAAACCACAAACCCATTTCCATTTCAATGTTTGGTGTCTCACCTGGATTTTCTGTTTTTTCTATTTTTTTAGATTTTTCTTGGGCTCTTGGTGTCCCTGGCTGGTCTGATTTACTTGGTACTCCTGGCTTTCCAGGTTTGCTTGGTTTTCCTGGCTTTCCTGGTTTAACCGGTTTCCCTGGTTGAGTGGGGTTTTCAGGTTTATCAGGTTTTCCTGGCTTTCCTGGTTTACATGGTTTTCGGCATGGTGGTTTCACAGGCTTTCCTACAATTGTGTTTAAGAAAAAAAAATATATACACATTGATTCTCCTAACTGGTCCATGTTTCTTGTATTATGTCTCTCTAAAAACAAAAACAACATGTAAAAGCTTGAAATATATGAAAGACCCAAAGATATTTATTGATGTCTTTATCGTTTCTACAGAGTCTTCAAGTTCTTTTATAAAAACTATTTTAAAAAATACAGATACCTCTTCCTTTTTGTCTTAAAAACATAAAACAAAGTTTTCTATTTCATATCATTTACCTGGCTTTTCCGGCTTGTCTGGCTTTCCTGATTTCCCTGGTTTTAATGGTTTTGTTGGTTGACTGGGCTTTCCTGCTTTTCCTGGTTTCCCAGGCTTTTCTGGTTTTCCTGGGTTTTCTGGTTTTACTGGTTTTCCTAGTAAAGGGTCGAAAGGCACGTCTTTTAATTGAAACTCTTTATTTTTATGACGTATAGTGTTACTTATTATTCTAATAACCTTTTAAAACGAGTTTTGTTTCCTTTCATACACTATAATTTTTTTAGGGGAGTGCATTTGTTTCTTTTCCAATTACAAATTTAACAGACAGGAAAAGCAAACAAGAGAGCGTAAATGTTAAGTTTTTTTATCGGCTCCATTGCTTGTAAGGGACCTCTAACTGATGCAGTAAATAAATCTATGTTAAGCCATACTGTATACGCTTTGTGTATAAGTAATTTTTTACAAGACATTCTTCGAAGAGCTGTAGGCATTTTTTAAACTGTAGACTACTACAAAAATTTAGTAAATCTCAATTATATTGAAATTCATTTTTAATGCTTGGCATGTTACCTGGATTTTGTGGTTTGCCTGGCTTTTTGTCCTTTTCTTGGGCTCTTGGTGTCCCTGGTGCAGGTGCAGGTGCAGGTACAGGTACAGGTACAGGTACAGCTTTTGGTACTAAGGACAAAAATCATGGTAACCTTTATTAGCGTGATTTGTGGTCAGTGAGTTTACAAACGTTTCCCTTATATTAAAGTTTGTAAAGTAATACAATGAGACAAAACAAATTGGGCAAATATAACCTTCCAGTTTTTTACATGAAGTATGCTAAGAGGTTTGTTAAAATCTGTTGTATAGTTGTGAAAGTTGGACAATAGCAGATGATGTTAGAAAAAGACTGAAAGCAACAGAAATGTGTTTTTAAAAGATATCGAGAATATTATGGAAGGCTAAGAGTGAAAAAAGAGAATGAGGCAAGAAAATATGGATCTTTGATAATAAAAAAAAGTCCGAAAAAGGCAAATGCAAATTGTAATTGTCTTTTTCGATGCAAAAGTATAGAACATTTAGCCCTACCGGAGGGGGGATTGAAAGAATAAAACGTTGACAAAGAAAACCCTACATAGATAGGCAACCAATAAAAAGAGGACACTTTAGACTTTTTTAAGCAATCTGAACAAAGATCAACCCTTTTAGTTTTGCGGGTGAAAGAGATTCACTTACCAGGAGTTTTGCTTGCTGGCTTTGGTTCAGGTGCAGCAGGTGCAGGTGCAGCTTGTGGTACTATGGAAAAAACATCATAACGTTTATAAATGCGACTAGGCTTTTACATTTAAATCTGTGAAGTAATAAGATAGGATATGGCCAATGAGCGAATTTAATCTTTCAGTTTTTTTACTTGAAGTATGCTAAGATGTTTGATCAAATCTTTTATATTGTTGTGAAAGTTGGACAATAGCAGACGATGTTAGAAAAAGACATAAAGCAACACTAATTAGTTTTAGAAGAGCTCTAAGAATATCATGGAAGGTGAAACATAAAAACGATGATGAGGTTACAAAAGATAAAGTTTTGATTTTAAAGAAAATGTCAAATGCAATGTGGAGATATCAAGATTTATATAAAGGCATAGAACATTGAAAAAGATGGCTGAAAAGTCGACAACAAATACCCTACGTAGATTACCTAAACAGTTTGGCAACCAAAAAAGAATTAAGGACATTTATCTGAACAAAAAGTTTAATGGCGGTATAAGAGTATCTATGTCTGGTCTAGACCCGGTACTTGATAATTGAATGAATGCTAAGATGTATTTAATGTAATTTTAAGTTTGCTATAATCCTACATTATTTCAAACAATGTTGTCCTTGTTGTAATGTATTTTCACCACTAGAAAATGAGAAAATGCTATTCTTTTACTGTGAAGACATAGGATTGTGTATTACTTTACCCTCTGCGTTATGGATATGTGTGTTTATGACACACTGATGTACGCCAATAATACCACCTTTACCGATATCAATCTTATTTTAAAGTCATATAGCAATCGCTAATTATTGGTTACAGAAATACTTCAATCAAAGCTAATTCAAACCTCTTAACGTTATCGGGAAAGGGATTCACTCACCAGGCATTTTGCATACTGGCTCTGGTGCAGGTATAGGTGCTGGCGCTGGTGCATCTTTTGGTACTAAGGACAAAAATCATACGATCAAACGTTTTCGAACGTGATTTGTGTGCAGTCAGTTTACAACCTTGGCTCTCACATTAAAAATTGTGAAGTAATACAATGAGACAAGAAAATTTGGGATAATTATAATCTTTAAGTTTTTTACAAAAAGTTTGCTAAGATGTTTGTTTAAATCTTTTGTATTATTGTGAAAGTTGAAAGAATATGATGTTAGAAAAGACTTAAAGCAAGAGAAATGTGTTTTAAAAGGTATCGAAGAATATCACAGAAGGAAAAGAGTAAAACGACAATGAGGCTAGAAAAGATGGATATTTGATAAAAATGTCAGAAAAAGGCAAATGCAATGTGTAAATATCTAAGTCGATGTAAAAGTATGGAACATTTAGCCCTAAATTTGATTCCATGTTGTCCTTGTTACAATGTATTTTGCCATGAGAAAATGAGAAAATGCTACCCTTTTACCGGACAGACATAGGGTTATGAAATGTTGTACCATTTGAGTTATGGATATACGTTTAAATTACTCACTGATTTAAGCCAATATAACCACTTTGACTTATATAAACGTCCAGAATGTTAATTAAATTCAGATTTTTAGATCATATCGCGACACATGATATATTAACTCTAATTATTAGGTGAAATCTTATTTCAATGAAAGCTCAATAAACCCTTTTAGTTTTGCGGGTGAAAGAGATTTACTGACCAGGAGTTTTGCTTGCTGGCTTTGGTTCAGGCGCAGGTGCAGGTGCAGCTTGTGGTACTATGGAAAAAAACATGATAACGTTTATAAATACGACTTTTAGTCTACAAACTAGGCTTTTACATTTAAATCTGTAAAGTAATAAGATCTTTCAGGTTTTTTTTACATGAAGTATGCTGAGATGTTGGGTCAAATCTTTTATATGATTGTAAAAGTTGGACAATAGCAGATGATATTAGAAACATACATTAAGCAGCAGAAATAAGTTTCAGAAGAGCTCTAACAATATCATGGAAGGTAAAAAAATAAAAACGATGATGAGGCTACAAAAAATAAATTTTTTATTAAAAGAATAAAAAAGTCAAATGCAATGTATACATATCAAAATTTATGCAAAGGCATAGGACATGGAAAAAGATGGCAAAGGCGGGAAAAGTTGACAACGTAGATTACCTTAATAGTTTGGCAACCAATAAAGACAGGAAAATTTAGAATTTTTAAATTTATACTGAACTAAAAGTTTAATGGCGTGATATGATTATCTATGTCTGGTCTTGAACCGGTACTTGATATATGAATGAATGCTAAGATGTATTTCATGTATTTTTAAATTTTTTGTGATCCTAAATTATTTCAAACAACGTTGTCCGTGTTGAAATGTATTTTAACCACTAGAAAATGAGAAAATGCTACACTTTTAACGTATAGACATAAGATTTGGTTTTACTTTACCCTCTGCCTTATGAAAATGTGTTTTTATGAACCACTGATTTACTCCAATACTACCACCTTACTGATATCAATCTACAGAATGTTTGTAAATTCACATATTACAGTCATAATATGATACATTATATAAAAATTGCTCATTATTGGGTACAAAAAAATTTCAAAGACAGATAAATCAACCCTCCTAATTTTTGTGGGAAAGGTATTCACTCACCAGCCGTTTTGCATATTGGCTTTAGTGGAAGTGCAGGTGCAGGTGCAGGTGCAGGTGCAGGTGCAGGTGCAGGTGCAGGTGCAGGTGCCGGTGCAGGCGCAGGTGCAGCTTTTGGTACTACGGACAAAATCGTGATAATGTTTATGAATGTGATTTGTGTGCAGTGAGTTTACAAACTTGGCTCTTACATTACAATTTTGAAAGTAATAAAAAGGGACAAGACAACATGGGCAAATTTAATGTTTCAGTTTTTTTACATGAAGTTTTCTAAGCTGTGTAGTCATATCCTTTGTATGGCTTTGAAATTTGGACAATAGCAAATGTTGTCTGAAAAAACTGTAAGCCACAGACAGGTATTTTTAGAAGATGTCTAAGGCTTTCATAGAAGAAAAAGAGTTAAAACGACACTGAGGCTAGAGAAGATAGATCTTTGATTTTTTTTAAAGGGAAAGGTTTATGCAATGTGTAGATATCAAAATCGATATAATTGTATATAACATTTAGCATCAACTGAAAGCTCAGCTAGTTAAGACAGGAAAAGTCGAAAACAATTACCCTACGTAGATTACCTCAACAGGTGGGCAACCAATAAAGATAGGACAATTTAGACTTCTTAAAGTCTGAACAATACGGAATAGGATCTTATATGTGTGCTCTAGACCCGGTACTTGATAAATGATCTGATGCTAAGATAAATTTAATGTACTTTAATGTGATCTAAGATCCTTTATAATTTGAAACAATGTTGTCCTTGTTACAATGTACTTTAAGCACAGGAAAATAAAAACTGCTACATTTTTACTGCACATGTATAGGTTTATGTATTTACCCTCCGCGTCATAGATATGCGTTTTTATGAACCACTAATTTACTCCAATACTAACACCTTACTGATATCAATGTACAGAATGTTTGTAAATTCACATATTACAGTCATAATGTGATACATTATATAACAATTGCTCATTATTGGGTAAAAAAACATTTCAATGAAAGATTAATCTACCCTCTGAATTTTTGTGGGAAATGTATTCACTCACCAGCCGTTTTGCATATTGGCTTTAAATCAAGTACAGGTGCCGGTGCAGGTGCCGGAGCAGGTGCAGGTGCAGGTGCAGGTGCAGGTGCAGGTGCAGGTGCAACAGGTGGGCAACCTATAAAGATAGGACAATTTAGACTTCTCAAAGTCTGAACAATGCGGAATAGGATCTTATATGTGTGCTCTAGACCCGGTACTTGATAAATGAATTAATGCTAAGATAAATTTAATGTAATTTAAAGTGATCTAAGATCATTCATAATTTTAAAAAATATTGTCCTTGTTACAATGTACTTTAAGCACAAGAAAAAAAATATTGCTACCCTTTTAATGCACATGTATAGGTTTATCTATTTCAATAAAAGATTAATCAACCCTCTTAATTTTTGTGGGAAAGGTATTCACTCACCAGCCGTTTTGCATATTGGCTTTGGTTCAAGTGCAGGTGCAGGTACAGGTGCCGCTGCAGGTGCAGGTGCAGCTTTTGGTACTAAGGACAAAATCGTGATAATGTTTATGAATGTGATTTGTGTGCAGTGAGTTTACAAACTTAACTTGGCTCTTACATTACAATTTTGGAAGTAATAGAAAGGGACAAGACATTTTGGGCAAATTTAATCTTTCAGTTTTTTTACATGAAGTATGCTAAGCTGAGTGGTCATATCCTTTGTATGGTTTTGAAATTTGGACAATAGCAAATGTTGTCAGAAAAAAACTTAAAGCCACAGACAGGTATCTTTAGAAGATGTCTAAGACTTTCATAGAAGAATAAGAGTTAAAACGACTTTTTACTGTACATTCATAGGGTTATGTATTACTTTACCCTCTGACTTATGGATGTGTGTTTTTATGACCCACTGATTTACGCCAATACTACCACCTTTACTGATATAAATGTAGAGAATGTTTGTAAATTCACATATTACAGTCATAATGTGATACATTATATAACAATTGCTCATTATTGGGTAAAAAAACATTTCAATGAAAGATTAATCTACCCTCTAAATTTTTGTGGGAAATGTATTCACTCACCAGCCGTTTTGCATATTGGCTTTAAATCAAGTACAGGTGCCGGTGCAGGTGCAGGTGCAGGTGCAGGTGCAGGTGCAGGTGCAGGTGCAGGTGCCGGTGCAGGTGCAGCTTTTGGTACTAAGGACAAAATCGTGATAATGTTTATGAATGTGATTTGTGTGCAGTGAGTTTACAAACTTGGCTCTTACATTACAATTTTGGAAGTAATAAAAAGGGACAAGACAACTTGGGCAAATTTAATCTTTCAGTTTTTTTTACATAAAAGATGCTAAGCTGTGTGGTCATATACTTGTATGGTTTTGAAATATGCGCAAAAGGAAATGTTGTCAGAAAAAACTCAAAGCCACTGACAGGTATTTTTAGAAGATGTCTAAGACGTTCATAACAGAATAAGAGTCAAAACTACACTGAGGCTAAAAAGATAGATCTTTGAGGGTTATGTATTACTTTACCCTCTGACTTATGGATGTGTGTTTTTATGACCCACTGATTTACGCCAATACTACCACCTTTACTGATATCAATGTACAGAATGTTTGTAAATTCACATATTACAGTCATAATGTGATACATTATATAACAATTGCTCATTATTGGGTACAAAAACATTTCAATGAAAGATTAATCAACCCTCTTAATTTTTGTGGGAAATGTATTCACTCACCAGCCGTTTTGCATATTGGCTTTAAATCAAGTACAGGTGCCGGTGCAGGTGCAGGTGCAGGTGCAGGTGCAGGTGCAGGTGCAGGTGCAGGTGCAGGTGCAGCTTTTGGTACTACGGACAAAATCGTGATAATGTTTATGAATGTGATTTGTGTGCAGTGAGTTTACAAACTTGGCTCTTACATTACAATTTTGGAAGTAATAAAAAGGGACAAGACAACTTGGGCAAATTTAATCTTTCAGTTTTTTTACATGAAGTATGCTAAGCTGTGTGGTCATATCCTTTGTATGGTTTTGAAATTTGGACAATAGCAAATGTTGTCAGAAAAAACTTAAAGCCACAGACAGGTATTTTTAGAAGATGTCTAAGACTTTCATAGAAGAATAAGAGTTAAAACGACACTGAGGCTAGAGAAGATAGATCTTTGATTTTTTTAAAGGGAAAGGTTAATGCAATGTGTAGATATCAAAATCGATATAATAGTATATAACATTTAGCATCAACTGAAAGCTCAGCTAGTTAAGACAGGAAAAGTCGACAACAAATACACTACGTAGATTACCTCAACAGGTGGGCAACCAATAAAGATAGGACAATTTAGACTTCTTAAAGTCTGAACAATGCGGAATAGGATCTTATATGTGTGCTCTAGACCCGGTACTTGATAAATGAATTAATGCTAAGATAAATTTAATGTACTTTAAAGTGATCTAAGATCCTTCATAATTTGAAACAATGTTGTCCTTGTTACAATATACTTTAAGCACGAGAAAATAAAAATTGCTACCCCTTTAATGCACATGTATAGGTTTATGTATTTCAATGAAAGATTAATCAACCCTCTTAATTTTTGTGGGAAAGGTATTCACTCACCAGCCGTTTTGCATATTGGCTTTAAATCAAGTACAGGTGCCGGTGCAGGTGCAGGTGCAGGTGCAGGTGCCGGTGCAGGTGCAGGTGCAGGTGCCGGTGCAGGTGCAGGTGCAGGTGCAGCTTTTGGTACTAAGGACAAAATCGTGATAATGTTTATGAATGTGATTTGTGTGCAGTGAGTTTACAAACTTGGCTCTTACATTACAATTTTGGAAGTAATACAAAGGGACAAGACAACTTGGGCAAATTTAATCTTTCAGTTTTTTTACATGAAGTATTCTAAGCTGTGTGGTCATATCCTTTGTATGGTTTTGAAATTTGGACAATAGCAAATGTTGTCAAAATAGACTTAAAGCCACAGATTTGTGTGTTTAGAGAAGGTCTAAGAAACTCATGAAAGGATGAGAGTTAAAAAGACGCTGAGGCTAGAAAAGATAGATCTTTGATTTAAAGAAAAGAGAAAAGCAAATGTAAAAAACGATGCAAAAGTATATACCATTTAGCATCAACTGAAAGCTCAGCTGGTAAAGATAGAAAAAGTCGGCAACGAATACCCTAAGTAGATTACCTCAAAAGGTGGGCAATCAATAAAGATAGGACAATTTAGACTTCTTTAAGTTGCCTGAACAAAAAGATGGATGGAGGGATAGGATCTTATATGTGTGCTCTAGACCCCGTACTTGATAAATGATTTAATGCTAAGATGTATTTAATGCACTTTAAAGTTATATATGATCTTACTTATTTTGAAACAATTTTGTCTTTGTTGCAATGTATTTTAAGCATGAGAAAAAAAAGCAAATGCTACCCTTTCACTGCACATTTTTAGGTTTATAAATTACTTTACTCACTGCATTATGCATAAGTGTTTTTATGACCCACTGATTTACACCAATGCTACCACCTTTACTGATATCCAGCTACAGAATGTTTGTAAATTCACATTTTACAGTCATAATGTGACACGTAATATAACAATTGCTATTTAATGGGTAAATAAATATTTCAATGAAAGCGTAATCAACCGTCTTAAATTTGTGGGGAAATGTATTTACTTACCAGGCATTTTGCATACTGGCGTTGGTGCAGGTGCAGGTGCAGGTGCAGGTGCCGGTGCAGGTGCAGGTGCAGGAGCCGATGCAGGCGCAGGTGCAGCTTTTGGTACTACGGACAAAATCGTGATAATGTTTATGAACGTGATTTGTATGCAGTGAGTTTACAAACTTAATTTGGCTCTTACATTAAAATTTTAGTAGTAATACATTGGGACAAGACAAACTGGGCAATATTAATCTTTCTTTTTTTTTCATGACGTATGCTAATCTGTTTGGTCAAATCCTTTGTATAGTTGTGAAAGTTGGACAATAGCAGATGATGTTAGAAAAAGACTTAAAGCAAGAGAAATGTGTTTTAAAGTATATCGAAGAATATCACGGAAGGATAATATTGAAAACAACGATGAGGCTAGAAACGATTGGTTTTTTTTATTTTTAAAAATGTAAGAAAAAGGCAAATACAATGTGTAAATATCTAAATCGAGGCAGGTATGAATGAAGCATAAATGAATGCTAAGATGTATTAAATTTAATGCAGTTTTAAGTTTTATTACGATCCTTTTTAAGGTTATATTATATCCTTGTTATAATGCATTTTTTTGCCACGAGAAAATGAATAAATGCTACCCTTTTACCGTACAGACATAGGGTATTTGCGTTATCGATATAAGTTTTAATACCCTCTAGTTTAAACCAATATTACCACTTTTACTGATATAAAATTACAGAATGTTGGTTAAATTCAGATTGTTAATGATATTACGACACATGATATATTAACTCTAATTATTAGCTTAAATCATATTTCAATGAAAGCTTAATCAACCCTCTTAATTTTGCGGGGATAGGAATTCACTCACCAGGCGCTTTGCATGCTGGCTTTGGTGCAGGTGCAGGTGCAGCTTTTGGTACTACGCACAAAAATCAAAATAACGTTTATGAACACGATTTGTGTGCAGTGAGTCTACAAACTTGCCTCTTACATTTAAATATGTGCATGTGAAGTAATAAAATGGGACAAGACAAAATGGGGATAGTTTTTATTTTTTTTTTACATGTAGTCTGCTAAAATGTTGGACAAATCCTTTGTATGGTTGTGAAGTCGAACAATAGCTTTTGTTGTCAGAAAAAGACTCAAATCCACAGACATGTGGTTTTAGAAAAGCTTTAAGAATATCATGAAAGGATAAGAGTTAAAACGACAATGAGGCTAGAAAAGATTGGTCTTTAATAAATATAGTATAAAAAAGTAATTGCAATATGGATATATCAAAGTCGATGTAAAATTATATAAAATTTAACGTTAACTGGAAATACAGATGCTAAAGTCAGGAAAACGACAACGGGTACCCTACGTAGATAGCATAAACTGAAGGGCTACCAATAAAGACAGGACATTTAAGGCTTCTTAAAGTTATCTGAACTAAGAGATTAATGGCAGGATATGATCATCGATCTTTTCTTTTTACCCACTACTTGATAAATGAATGGATGCTACGATGACTGTATTTAATGCTTTTTAAAGTTCTTTTACGATCCTACATTATATAAAAGCATGTTTTCCTTTTTACAATGTATTTTAAACACGAGAAATATGACAAAATGATACCCATTTACCGTACAGACATAGAGTTATGTACTACCGTACCCTTTGCTTTATGAATATACGGTTTTATGACTTAGTGATATAAGCCCATACTACCACCTTTACTGATATAAATCTACACAATGTTTTTAAATTTAGATTTTACAGTCAATATATGAAACTTTATATAATTTTTGGAAATTTTTTCGCGAAAAAATAGTTTAATAAAATACCAATCAACCCTTTTAATTTTGCGGGTGAAAGACATTCACTCACCAGGAGTCTTGCATGCTGGCTTTGGCGCAGGTGCAGGTGCAGGTGCAGGTGCAGGTGCAGGTGCAGCTTTTGGTACAATGGAAAAAATCAAAAATCAAAATCCGTTTATGAGGGCGATTTGTGTGCAGTGAGTTTCAAACTAAGTTCTTACATAAAAGGTTGTGAAGGTATAAAATGGACAAGACAAGAA
The DNA here is from genome assembly GCA_003991915.1 of Elysia chlorotica. Taxonomy (NCBI): domain Eukaryota; kingdom Metazoa; phylum Mollusca; class Gastropoda; family Plakobranchidae; genus Elysia; species Elysia chlorotica. Next base: position 1,293,833 of record RQTK01000011.1, read on the forward strand.
AGGAGAATGTAATCTTTCTGTTTTATTACATGAAGTAGGCTAAGATGTTTGGTCAAATGTTTTGTATGGCTTGTGAAAGTTGGACAATAGCAGATGATGTTAGAAAAAGACTTAAAACAATAAACATTGTGTTTTAGAAGAATTCTTAGAGTGTCATGGAAGGATAAGAGTCCAAATGACGATGAGGCTTGAAAAGATAGACCTTTGATTTAAAAAAGTAAGAAAAGGGCGAATGCAATATGTAGATATCTAAATCAATGTAAAATTAAAGAACATTTAGCCTTATTTATGTACGGCTGTAGCCTTTGCGTTATGGATTATACATTTTATGATTCAATTGGTATTGGTATAAGCCAATACTTTCACTTTAACTGATATAAATCTACAGAATGTTTGTACATTCAGCTTTTAGTGTTGTAATGTCTTATAATGCTATATTTATTGGTAAAGCTATATCAATCCTCTTAATTTTTTTTTTTATTTTTTTTTTGGAGGGGGGAGGGGGGGGATTCACTCACCCTGCTTCCTACATGCTGGCTTTGGCGCAGGTGCAGGTCTTCGTTCTACGAGGGTAAAACATATTTTAATGAAAGATAAATCAACCCTCTTAATTTTGGGGGAAATGGGATTCACTCACCCTGCTTCCTACATGCTGGCTTTGGTGCAGGTGCAGGTCTTCGTTCTACGGGAAAAAAATCATTATAACGTTCATGAATACGATTTTTAGCAGTGAGTCTACAAACTAGGCTCATACATTGAGGTTTTTGAAGTGATAAGGTGGGACAAGACAAATTGGTCGAATTTAATCTTACGGTTTTTACATGAAGTATGCTAAGATGTTTGGTCAAATCTTTTGAATGGTTGTAAAAGTTGTACAATAGCCTTATGATGTCAGGAAAATACTTAAAGCAACAAAAAATTAATGCGTTTCTATGATAATTCTAAGAATACCATAGAAGGATACGTGTTAAAATGACAATGAAACTAGAATAGAGAGATCTTTCATTAAAAAGAAGTAAGATAAAGACAAATAGAACTTGTTAACATTTGAATCGATGCAAAAGTGTATAACATAAAGCTTAAATTACAAAAAAATGGTGAAAGAAGGAAAGGTCGACAAAGAATACCCTACATAGATAGCCTAAACAGATGGACAACCAATAAAGATAGGAAAATATAGACTTGTTAAAGTCTGAACAAAGAGATGAAGGGCAAGATAATGATCATTCGTGTCTGCTCTAGATCTGGTACTTTGATAAATAATGAATGCTCAGATGTATTTGATGTGTTTTTAGATTCTATTACGATCCTGCATTATTTGAAACAATGCTGTCCTTGATGCAATGTAATTCAACCACGAGAAAATGAAAAATGCTACCCATTACCGTACAGATATAGGACTGTACCCTTTGCGTTATGGGTATACGTTTTTATTACCAATATACGAGTATATCAGCCAATATTAACACTTTTACTGATATAAATCTACAGAATATTTGTAAATTCATATTTCGGAGTTGTAATATGTCATAGGCTATATTAATTGGTAGTTTTGGGATAAAACATATTTTAATAACACCTAAATCAACCAACTTAATTTTTGGGGGAATGAGATTCACTCACCCTGCTTCCTACATGCTGGCTTTGGCGCAGGTGCAGGTCTTGGTACTACGGAAAACAATCATTATAACGTTTATGAGCACGGCAGTGAGTCTACAAACAAGGCTCTGATATAGACATTTTTGAAGTGATAAAATGGAACAAGAGAATTTGGGCGAATTTAATCTTAGAGTTTTTTACATGATGTATGCCAAGATGTGTTGGTGAAATCTTTTGAATATTTTCTGAAAGTTGGACAATAGCCGATGGTGTCAGAAAAGACTTAAAGCAACAGAAATGTTTTTATAGAACAATTTAAGATGCCATGAAAGGATAAGACGAGGCTAGAATAGATAAATCTTTGATTTTTAAAAAAAATAGAAAAAGGCATATGAAATTTTTAGATAAATGGCGGGATATGACCATCCATGTCTGCTCTAGATCCGGTACTTGATAAAAGAATGAATGCTAAGATGTATTTAACGAGATTTTAAGTTCTGTTACGATCCTACATTATTTGAAAGCATGTTTTACTTGTTACAATGTATTTGAACCCTCTTGTATTTTAGGGGAAAGGGATTCACTCACCTTGCTTGTTGCATGCTGGTTTTGGTGCAGGTGGAGCGCTTGATACTGCGAAAAGAATCATTACAACGTTTATAAACATAATTTTGGTGCACTGATATTTTTTATTATGTCCTTACGTAACATTTGATAAAATGAGACACTTTAGTTCCCGTTCATTAAATGCTTTTGATATTCATCGATACTGTCCTAAAATAATATACAATTAATAATAGACAATACGTGCTCGGTTTCCTGAATAGCGTAGGGTACTGATGTTAGTGTATGAAGAAAGTTTTGCATGTGAGAAATAAGAACAGCGCTTTAATTTGTTTTTAGCCACCGAGTGTAATGGTTAAGTTCTTCTTTTATTATATCTGAATACATAGTGATATAAGAGAGTACAACCATTTCATCTTGTCATAAATCATATTCAGTGTTTGTGAAGTTACACTTTGAGTGTTATACACACGATCTATTGATACAAAAAGTATGCTGAAAATTTTTGTTTGCAATCTTAAGCCCCAATGGGATGTTTTTATCTTTGAAACAATTTTTACATGTCATATTAATCGTCTTACAATATCTTTTTGAACACGAATGATAGAACGAGACAACCCCTATTCTGTTGTACCCTCTTGCGTTGTGGGTTTATTTTATTCATGCATATATTCCGAGGGGATGGGATGGGGAAGGGATTCGCTTACCAGGTATTCTACATGCTGGCTTTGGAGTTCTTGCTCCTGCGGAAAAAAATCATTACAACGTTTATGAACATGATTTACTTACTTCATCTGGAAAAATAAAATCATTTTGCTGCGTAAAAAATGGTTTTTATTGTTTTTAAAAAAGCTATATCTTGCATTATTTTCGATTTGTTTACTTAAAGTTATGCTTAAAAATTAATGACAAGTTTCTTTCAAAGCTTTCAAAATTGATTTTCTTCATGAAAATGGAACCGCTCAAACCATTTAAAATCACCCTTAGCCTTTGATACAGCTTCTCAATCAGAATTTAATTATATATATCTAAAAAAAACTAGGATTTTAGCCTTTGATATAATTGAGCTATCAATGAAATTTTGGGCCATACTGGGTTTTTTTTTTTTAAAGAATCTATACTTATCAGGCTTACAAAAATATATGTTGGGTGCGCATTAATTACTGCGGGAAGAATGTTTTAGCGGTTAGAACATAGGTAATGCTTAAAATATTTTTATATTGTCATAAAATATGGAGTTGAGACAATACTGATAATATTATTATCTTATGTTTCATTCAGTATGTCTAAATGTCTTTTGTGCATGTCATTACAATATAATTTACACTACGAAATCCATGACAAAACGCAGTATATCCTCTTTTAAAAATTGTCTGCTCAGCATTGACACTAGTTAATCGTATAATTTGTTAGACTAATAGATTACCTTTAAGCTTCATGAAAAGAATATCAAGATCTAAAAAACAAAATAACCCTGTAATATTTTCATTTCATCTCATTTTTTAATGTTACATAGATGACGGAGAAACTCCACCTAAAAATGCAACATTTTTCCATGCTGGCTTTGGTGCGGCTTTTGATGTGATAGAAGAGACAACTGGTCTGAGCTTTAGTTTTTATATGCGCTGAATGTCATCGCTGAATTCTTCCTATATTTTAATGACTTCAAAAAAGACTATAGCATAAAATATCGAGATTCTAGAAAGGCACTCCAATAACTGCAAGCACTGTAAAAGTGAAAACACTTAAAAAAATGAAAGCGCTCCAATAATTAAAAGCACCTTAATAACCACAAGCACTCCATTAGGTGCAACCACTTTAATTTTAACAACTGCGATCACCCCAATAAGCAATCCGATAATGACAAGAACTTTAATGATTGCAGGCACTCCTGTCCAAGAACGACGCTACACCCAACTTCAAAGCAATTTGTAACAATTATGAAGAATCACAATGTTTCGTTACAAGTTATTTAATTTGATACAGTAAATTTGCAAGGCTTTAAGTTACCGAAATTATAGTTGTTATTGTCACTAAGATGGTACTATTTGGTCTCGGACGGTGTTGTTCTTGTATGTAGAAATGTACTGGTGATTTAGGTTACAGACAGTCTTCACAGAGGAACTCCGACTGTGATTTTGGCAAACATGTTGCCTTTTATTGTTGACACCCAGGTTCTTTTACAGAAATTATATAGTATACTGTATGAAGCAGCCAAATGATGGTTATGACTATTTCTCCTTTTATGATTTTGAGAAAAATATGGAAATGAATTTCTAATGTAAATGAAATGTATCGAGTTTGAAACGATGTGTTCTGATTGATTTGGTTCCCATTCATTACAAATTATGTTTTATGCATAATCATTGAAAATAAAGTCTAAAATGCCAGCAGAAACTACTGGGTGACCAAAATCATACCTGCGCTACATTATGTTCCTATTCATTACTTATCATGTTATTCATAAGTTGTTTTTTTCTTTTGTTGTTGTTTTCTTTTTTTTTAAAGAAAAACTCTAATAGACTAGCATTTTGAGTGGCCAAAATCATACCTTTGCCACATTGTTTGGGCTCGGCAGCTGTGCAGGCTACAGCCACCAAAAAGACGGCGATGGCAACCACTGGGAACTTCATGGTTGATCTGTGCGAAACTGTAAGTGTCTAATACCACAATCAGACACTTTTCAACATTTCCTGGCTTGCTTTACAAAAGATACGATGCTAGGCAAGAGAGAAGGTTTGCCTGCCTTGATAAGAATGCCAGTGTGCTGGCTTTTTATAAACTCATATTGTTGACACAATATTCGATATTTTCATTTCAGACCATCTGTTCAAGCCAAACAGATTTAAATGATTTATACAGACCATGACGAAGTCAGACCAACTCTTTCTGTTTGAACTGCTGGGGCGAGAACTATTTTGATATTGGAGAAAATGTTGAAAAATTTACTTTTATGAACCGAGAGATAAACAATAAATTTTTTATTTTGATAGCGGCTGAGAACGTAAAGGAATGGGCTCTAAAAATGCTGCGAATGCAAAATTCTTCAGTACGGTTTTCTTAGCCAAATTGTTTACATATTTTAGAAGAAAAAAAAACATCCATGTTCTAAGGACAAACACAAACATTTTTTTACATTATATTTCTGAATCTAACATCGTAATTGACGACTGCTAGTCTAGTAAATTTTTGTCTTTGCTGTTGTTGTTGGTGTTGTTGTTGGTAGTGTTGTGGTAGTGGTTGTTGTTGTTGTTGCTTTTCTTCTCCTTGATACATTGTTTTTTTTGACTGAAATTCATACTCCACTCGTTACAAAATTGTTCAAGTTGGTCCATTTTACGTTGCATATCGTTTACATTGCCAGATACATAAGTTATAATAAGTGAAGCATACATAATTCAGTTTCATTTTGACCAATGTCAGTAACTTCCAAGTACATTGTGGAAAGTAATTTAGACAAAATACAATCCTGGTTTACACAAGTCATACATTGAAAAAAGTATGTAATGCTTGACTTATTCACATGAACACACACTTTACATGCGTGTATATTGATATCTTTCAACTATTTTCATTCCAGACCATGTTTATTTAGAGAACATACTAAAGTTGTTGTTTTTTCTGTCAACACTCTCAAATCCTTTAAAACGTCTCACAAACAGGATAAAATGCCCAATCGTTTAGATTTGTATTTCTGAATGAGTGCTTGCAGGCATAAATATTATCAACTTTTGCATAACCTTAGCTGAATCCTGCCTTTGACACTGGTTGAAGCGAAAGCCCTACGCCTTTTGTGTAGGATATAGGAATAGATTGTAGACACAACATTTATTCCAATATATTTATTGACATCAGAAACACATATTCTCTTATGTAAGGGATAGATCAAGACCTTAGACCATTCCACTGGATACTCGCCGGACTCAAGTATGTGGTTGAAGAGAATACACAAGCATTCTCTGAAGGAGAGGTTGCTATTGATGATAAACACTGAGACAAAGCTGTCTAACCGTGTCGCTTTTCCTTTTTTCAATGTAGGGTTTGACACATTTTACTTCGTTGATTGTTATCTGACCATTAAAGGTGCCTGTGATATCCTTCCCCTGGATTTTTTTTTTAATTTAGCGTCTCTTGGGTGGTATTTACATTTGCAATGTTTAAGTATAAGTATTGCCATTCACGCAGTAATATCTTGGAAGGTTTTGGGACTTGGGTTGAACCTATCATAATTTTAACGTTTCCCCAACATTTCCAAGTTCTGTACAAATGGGGAAATTGGTCGGATTTGGAGCGGGGTGTAACAGTACATAACTTGACATCCGTGAAAAGTTCCTTACTGACTACAAAAAGTCTACTATTTTTCCCCATTATAACTGGTTGGGTCGGTGTAAGTATAATGTGACTAGCTGAGACAGGAGTCATGGTATCCCCGCCCTGTCTCATGTGTGGCAGCACATAAAATTGGCATACGTAAGTCTTGAAGCCCGTCGCCGTATATGACTCCCTAAAGGAACCTAGGAGATGTTAAAACCTATAGATAAATCCCCATATATGCGATGCAGGTAATGTTAACATAACATTACTTCATTTCCATTTGTGCGGATATTCAGAATACACTAGTTGTCTCCTGTAATTGTTATTTAAACGGGGATAATGGGGATTACAAGACTATCGATATGACAGAGCTTTAAACTTATTAAGATGGCTTCTTCTAATTTCTGAACATTGTTCTTCTAGCCTGGTTTCTTTAGCTAGTTTGCATTTAGTATTGCACCTAATCTGAATTTTATCTGACATGAACCGAAGTAATAAATCTCACATGAGTAGTTCTATAGAAAAATTTAGTGATAGACTTTTAACGAAAAAAAAACATATTTTGCCCACCAACACTTGTCTGTATAAGATAGAGCCAAATTAGATTATCAGTTTTGAGACGTTTAGCAGTAAAATTTATTATTTCTTGTATTCCTTAAGTTGGTTCTTTGTAGGGAGATGTATTATCCTTCAATGTGGGGGTATCTCTTTAAACACTGCAAATCGTTCCATAATCATTGGTATTCTTGCACCTATGCAGTAACTAATTTCTTTGCATGCTTACCACGCCTTTACTCATTCATAATGTTCCTCGCCGTATAGGTCCATCTTCTGAAGGAAACCAAAGAGACATTGGACCACTTGAAGAACTATTCCAAGAATATTTTGGGTGCCAGTCTGACTTCCTGCATGAAATATCTATCCTTTATGTTACGGTCCAGGTGTGGTCAAAGTCTTTACTAGATAGACAATATACAAAACTGTAGAATGATGAGGCAAAGATTTACGTTCTTATGGGTTACAATCAGTAGTTTCATAATGATGTAATGCAACGCACTACCAGTGGCTATTCATTCCGTTCTGTCATTGACTTTTATACAATCAAGACTGTAAACCCAATCGAGGGCCTTTATAATTATGTCTACTTTTAATTTCACCTAGCTGGCGGTTCAGACAAAGAAATGTCTGATATAAGGATAAGCAATTCACATGACACTTCTGGTAGAGTAGAAGTCAATGCAGGTTTCATAAAGGTATTGATTATAAAGAATTTTTTCTCCTGGATCGAAATGTAGTAACTTAGTCGTTTTTTAAAGAATTTTGATGGGTTTGTTCGGTTTCTCTTTGTTAATCAAAGCGGGTCAGAGCATAAATAGTAGGGTTCTCCGCCCCCACCCATCCCCCTTAAAGCCTATTGTATGTTCTTAGGCAACCTATGGTTTAGCCCTCCATTTCAGGACTGCAAATGGGTAAATGAAGTTCATAGTCTTGGCCGGCAATCCATCTAGGACAAGGAAAAGTGCATGCTACCAAGGACGACCCCACATCATATTCGTAGACATCGGGCTGCGATGAAGAGCTTGGAGAGGGATGGGCAAGGCTAAGCTTCTCTTCCCAAAACACATCACATGAAATGATAACCACCTCAGATGTTATGCGGATTGAACGTCGCTCAGGTCACTAACGACCGCATCAAAACGGATGTGAAAAGTATGCAACTCATGCACACAACATCCGTGTCGGAAACAATAATTGTTAGCATTGGCACATGGAACGTACGGAGGTTGTTGGTTTGAGTTGTTGGGTTGGTTTAACGTCCAACATCAGCACTATATAGTCTATTTTGTGGACGAGCCCCAAGACTAACGTCGGACAATTTTATGTGCTGCCACGCCCGAGACAGGGGATGCCACGATTCCTATCTCAGAGAGTCAGATCAAACTGACAACGAGAAGGGAGGGAAATCGCCAGGGCTCGAACCCGGACCTTTTTTCGTCGGAAGCCGGTGTTCTACCCCAGGGCTAGCGCCCCCCCCCTCCCCAATGATAGACAATGACAATACCCGCATCTTTTTACAAGGAGACAGAGACGCAAAAGTAGAAAGGGTGGAAACACGGACTGGAGAGGAACATGTGGTCAGTATTTTCAATCAGAATCAACGAAAGAGGTTTAAGGCTCCTGAAATTTGCTAGTTAGAATAACCTGCTGTTGACAAATAAGTTTGGCTAATACAAAGCGGAAAACATCACAATCAAATCGGCTACATCAGGGTGGAAAAGCGTTCCTCGTCAAGTTTTAACTTGAAAAAAATGTGATATTGAGAGCCATTTTTCGAAAGTATAATTCTTAAAGAAAGAACTCTCATCAATTAATCGCCAACATTGTCGTGGTTGTCTCTAATCAGTTAATAAGGTCAGTGGGTTTCACACTTTTTTTCAATATACAAGTAGGCCTATATGGTAAATTAGGATAAAGTAAATTTGTGTAAAACCAAAAAATTCTTTCATCCTGTTTTATATCTTTTTTATGTTCTGTTTCAATAGCTTCCCTTCTCCAAAAACGCAATAGTTTGCAATGGTAATGCTTTATCCAAATTTAGTTCTGTTCTCTTGCACTGTTTGGCAAGCCCAGTTGGGAATTCAGATGACTGTGAGCGTGAATGATCGTGAGTCATCAGCTAGAGTGAAGAGCTAGATTATAGTTCTAGACTCCAGCCATAGGTTTGGCTAACCATCTTTAGCGGTTCAGATTGAAATCTAGAGTCTAGAGCCAGAATCATAATAATACTTTACAGGGCTGTTCAGTGTGGATACACTTGTGAAGAGAAGTAGATCTACCACTCGATTAGATTGAAGACTTTAGTTTTAGTATGAAAGCTCGAAATTTATGCTCTCACCAGAAGGATATGGCATGTACTCATGTAGACGCAAGGTCCAGCCTAGATGATGTATATGGTAGAAGATAAAATCATATAAATCACGCACTTAATATTTATGGGTGGATTTAGTGTCTTTTTTGTCAAATGTTTACCTCTAAGATAGGAACAGCGTCTATTCTATAAAGGTGAAACAGGTTGGAGCCTAGCTTTCAATTTAACTATAGGATCATAACTGTTGCGGGATCTTTCACGATAAAATGAAATGAAATCATTATAATCCCCATAAATTTTTTCTCAGTGTTCTTTACTCCAGCTGTATCTATGTTTTAATAAGATAAAGAGAGACATTGAAACAAATTGAGCCCTAATTTATTATATTAACTTTTTTTTATTTTATACAACGTGCATCAGTCTCTATTATTTAAAGGTCTTAAGTCTTACACATTTTTTCAGCATAGCTCAGCTCATTACTTTTGTGGACGAATCGGCTGATTGAGGATGATGTTGCTTGGTTGGTTGGTTGGGTTGGTTTAACGTCCAACAGCAGCACTATATAGGCTATATTGTGGACGGGACCCAAGACGGACGCCTGACAATTTTATGTGCTGCCACACACGAGACAGGGCGGGGATACCATGACTCCTGTCTCAGCTGGTCACATTATACTGACACCGACCCAACCAGTAGGGACCGCAACAGTCAGGATAAGATAAGATAAGATAAGATAAGATAATTTTATTTGTCCCTCATTGGGAAAATCGATTTGGACATGTTAAAAGTATTTTACACACAGTAATAATAATAAAAATAAACATTTTACATTACATAATATGAGTGATGGCTCACATACATATACACACACACACACGCACACAGTTACAAGCTCGCATTAACACATTCGTTTCATGTTGAGCTCCTCATTTGCCGTGAGCCTGATGGCACAAATGAATTATTGTAGCGGTCGGTTCTAGCTTTAGGTTGAATTGTGCGACCGCTGCGTGTGGAAAACATAAACTCCTGATTTAGTGGATGGTCGATATCTTTAGTTACATCTAGACATTTTTTCAAAAGTGGCCTCTTATAAAGATCAGTGAAAAGTGGTGGGTCCAGTTTCATTATTTTACCCGCTCTTTTAATCAAACTATCTATTCTATTTTTATCTTTTGAAAGAGCTGAACCTCCCCAACAAGTGGGATTCGAACTCGGGATCTTTTGCGTCGTGAGCCGATGTTCTACCCCTGGACCACCGCGCCCCCCAGGATGATGTTGCAGCTATGGATGACTTTTGAAGCTGTTGTTAGGTTATGAATATTTTTAATCATTCTATATTCTAATATTTCATCAATATTTCTTAAGCAACATTTCTAGGTTTGAACTTGTTATTAGGGGCTGATTGGTGGGTGTACCTGTCCAAGTTATCACCAGAATATGCCGATAGTAAATATTTGTAACAAAAAAATATTAATTAACATAGAATTCATGCATTATTAGTGTTTTACTATCTTCGAAAACATGCTATGCAATTGAGCCATGTAATCGATCTTTATTTAATCATAAATTTTATTTTCCCCCTTCCCTTTCCTTTTTTCCCCAGTATTTTACGCCTCATTCCAAACGCTTTACCACCTGCACCAGCCGCCACTCCATCCTCAGGTTTGTAAGTGATCCTTCATCTATTTAAACTCCCGTCAACTCATAACAGTTTCAATTAGCACTGATTTCGATGCGAAAGTGTAGCTGGTTGCTTAACATTTAACTCCACCGCTAATAGGTTTTATTAAGGATGGGCTCCAAGAATGACGTCTGA